>OY757011.1:109857226-110457226 GCA_963580285.1 Lucinisca nassula
AAACCAATTTACGAGATGAAACAACGATAAGGATAGTGTGAAATAACTTAAATGCTGAATCAAAGGAAAACCAACATATGGACTCCGCTGGGTCAGTCCAGAAACAAGCATCAGGCACCTTCCGACTTACTTAAATGTTTTAGGCCGAAGCCGTAATAGAGTCAGAGGCTCGACCCACTGGAACGCAATTTAAAAGGTAAGCACATATGAGATTTAAAAGGTAAGCACATATGAGCCCCGCAAAGCGAATTTGTGTCTTCGAGCATTCCGTCATGACAAATTTTAACTGCGCATGCCCGGCCTTTCAGAGGGGGGCAGGGATATGGCTTTCTGTCTTAAGGTTCCTCTTGATTCACGGCTTGTATGAGCGAGCAGCGAAGGTTGTGGCGAGACGGCGCGGATGCGCAGGCTCGCCTGAACCTTCGCTGCTCGCATAGGCGATAAGTACCTAAATCGCTTGACGGGGCCCATTTGTCAACGGTTATTTGGGTTAACTACAATGAATGCAGTATGTACCCAATTTTTATATGGACGTGAAAGGTAAACACCGAATTTCCAAGACACGATGCCAAAAGAATCAAAAAGATAGAAAGAAAGCAAATTTGCTAATACTGACCTGCATCGTTCCACGAAAGACCATCCTAAACTAAGTAATCTACCAAATGAATAAAGCTTGATAACGGCATTAACCCACTGTATACTAGTAGACGCTCGCATTGCTATATGCTGGACAAGCCGATTAATCATATAAGGGGTTTCAGGCCTATTTATTTCATTTTTATCCATTTTTTATGGAAATTTCTGTTAGCAAAGAGTGCAGGCACTGATCAGACACCGCGTTCTGCGGCATCTGATCTGGGCCTGCACTGTTTGCCAAGGTACCCCTTTAGGGGTTTCCCGCATACAATGAGTTAAGTGGGTGAGTGTTTGAGTTTTACGCCCCACCAACAGCTAAGGTCCAACCGAAAACGGGACCTCGGTTTAAAGCCTCATCCGAAAGTCTGGAGAAGCCCGGGATCAATCCCGCGACCCCTGGTTTACAAGGCGGGTAGCGTAACCACTACACCACGGAGGCTTTCTATACAATGGGTTAAACGCCTCTATCTAATGATAAAGGGTTGAGACCACTTAAAATCGATTAAAGACCCCTCAAAGAAGTTTTATTTCAAGGCGGTGCTTCTGTTGTGGTTGAGTATTTTCATTGCTTGTCTTTGCATGTATGTAGTTTGATTATCTTTTATTTATTTATTTATTTTATTTCTTTTTTTTGTTTTGTTTTGTTTTGGATAGCCATTTTGCCATTTTGGGTAAGAAACTGTCCTTGTGGATTTGTGGATTTCTACTTGTTACATTATCGACCTCGATAGCTCAATGGGATGCGCTTCTGACTGATGATCAGGAGGACGCGGGTTCGATACCTGTCGGGGTCGGCAACATTCTTTCATGGAGATTGATCATGAAATCTTATCTACGGTCATGCTCTCCCTTCCGCTGATTCAAGAAGGGCAGTTGTCAGTTTCTGGCGAAAGAATGTGCACTGTGCTGGTTAACCGCGTAGGTATAAGCCTGCCCAGGAAAAGTGCAGATAGGTAATCTGACCGGCTCAAAAATGACCAAAACGATCACATCCGTATGACATATGCAGGCTTTGAAATCTCAGAAATTGTTACTTTTCTGATGAAAATGTGTGGTAGATTTCTTAACTATACTTTAAACATAGATTGTGAGTGCTCTTTAGAACCGCCTCATTGAGGCGGTTCTATCGAGTACTCACAACCTATGTTTTGGAGCAGAAATAAGCAAATAAGCGTATACCCCCGTAAACCATATTTTATCTACAAAAAGCGGGGTTTAGTGTTGGGGTGTTCATTTTACGGGCTTGTTGATATGATGTTTTAAATACGGAGCAGTTGTTTTATGTTTTTACTTTATTCCGTTTGATGGTTTGAATTGAGGCTGAAAGGAAATTGTATCGATTCGTGGTCATTGTCTTTACTTCTTTTGGTCCCCGCCCATCGGGGCTTGAAGAAATATTTGGGCTGCATGATGCTTCCATGCAGAGCTGAAACCGACCCTCACACGAGTACTGGTAAACCGCTTAGAGGATCTAAGCCTGCCCAGGCAAAGCGGTGCGAGTCGGCCCGTCCATGTTTATAAACCCTATTGGTTTCTTTGGGCGGCAGGGCTTGAGATATCATTTCATCTCAATGTCGGGTGAAAGTCCCATAAAATTGGAAGCAACGTCTCCAAAATGACCTTTACTGTGTTGGCGGGGACGTTAAACCTCAAATCAAATAAATCAAACAAACTTTACTTCTTTTCTAGATAAGCACTTCGTCTGTCATTTCAGGCTCTAAAGTTATTGTAACCAATTCATTCGAATCCTGGGGACGAGTGCGTAAATCAGGCGTAGTTTGCGCTGGTGTAAGCTACGACAGTAGGCGTAACTTAGTCAAACGTACTACTGTCGTAAAAGCGGACGTAGGTAGAATTTAGTTGCGACTAGGGTAAGACTGTCGTCAGACTGGTGTATAGCCATAATAGTACGATGTATCATGTACGAGTATTTATCATATGACGTCGCGTCTGAGAGTGTAATAACGCCATGCATTATTTTCGATAATCCACTAGTGGATTAAATATGGAAATTAGCTAGATACGTCCCGTAACGTTACATGCACGACACCCTTAACGACGTCGCGTTTACTTACGGCGGAATATTGACATTTTTGTAAACTATCGTGAATAAAATGCGTTTTAAATGTCATATGATAAATAGAATCTTGCATTCGTGCTCATGTATTATTGAAATCATTAAACTCGTTGAGGAAAAGGGATAAAATGCTCGGCAAAGCCTCGCATTTTATCCCTTTGCCTCAACTCGTTTAATAAATTCAATAATACATGATTTGCCGATCATTTTATCCCTTTTCCTCAACCCGTTTAATAAATTCAATAATACATGAACACTCATGTAAGATCCTCTATATCATGTGCGAAATGATTTGTTTACTGCTTTATACACGAGATACACACGCTTCAAGTGTTGTACGAAAGCAATTTATGCACAAACATCTGCTGTGCATGTTCTTGGAAAATGTTTGCAAGAGAAAAGAATTTTGAAGAAAATAAAATTTTGAGTCTGTTGGCCCTCTATATAAGGAAAAAAATCAAAATTTAGTAATATGTCCACATAAAAAATGAAAAAGGAAAATTCGAGTAAAATGCTGTAAGTTCTACTGGATAGCAACAAAGGACAATAGGTGAACTGAAACTCAAATAGAAGGATCTACTTTCCCGCAGTTAAAAGATTATTCTAATCGGCCTCGGTAGCTCAGTCGGATGCGCGATCAGGAGGACGCGGGTTCGATACCTGCCGGGGTCGGCAACATTCTGTCGTGGAGATTGATCATGAAATCTTTTCTACGGTCATTCTCTACCTTCCGCTGATTCAAGAAGGGCAGTTGTCGGTTTATAGCAAAAGAAAGTGCAATGTGCTGGTTAACCGCTATGTATAAGCATGTCCAGGAAAAGTGTGGATTGGTAAACTCCAATACAAACATAACACACAAAAGATAATTCTAACAGAAGATACCCGTAAACTGGTCGGGGATTCATCAACACAAGCGATTACACATGGGAACCCTGCTATGGCGTGAAAACCTTGTTTGATTGCATTGTGCATCTGTACTTGGACACTGCACATAGCGATGCATAAGTCCTTTGAGAGCCAAAACATCCCGTCTGATAACCCTGCATGCAGTTGATATTAATATTAACTAAGTCCCAAACTGCATTCTGGAAACAGCCGCTCGCCAAATATCTCAAACCAGCAAGGATCTGAATTTCGGCTGATCGCCCTCTGTCGCCGCGCTTGGTATTCCTAGTCTGGCCCGCACACTAGTACTGGTAAACCGCTTAGAGGAACTAAGCCTGTCCAGGAACCGCGGTGCGAGGCGGACCGTCCATGCTAATCTATTCCCAGCTAGAAGCCTCCATGGTGTAGTGGATGAGCTACTCGCCTCATAAACGAGGAGTCATGGGTTCGATCTCGGGCTTCTTCAGACTTTTGCATCAGCCGTTAAACCGAGGTCCCGTCTCCGTATGACCTTGGCTGTTGGTGGGACGTAAAATTCAAACCCACTCATTCACTGGACGGAGCTCAATTAAATTAAGGAATTTGAAGCGAGGTAATCTAAATTTCCCAAAAAGTTCAATATCACTGTAAATATCCTAAGGAGTCGACCTGTCTTGTCATCACGAAAACACGCCTATACAAATACAGTGCCACCTTTATCGCCGAAAAATGAAAATTTCTAGATGAAAAATTGTGATATTTTTCTTATTTCTGCTCAAAATATAGATTGTGGGTACTCGTTATAACCGCCTCGATCATCGAGGCGGTTCTAACGAGTGGCCACAACCTATATTTTGGAGCAGAAATAAGAAAAATAAGGTGTACCCCTGTATACCCCAGTTTTACTGTATAAAAGTTGGGTTCAAGTGGCCCAAACAGACGTGATTTCGTGATGTTCTTTAACATCCCCTATACTGTAATTCCTAAATTTAATATTATTGGTACACCCATTTTACACAGAAAAATGCAAAATAATCACGATACGCTTCAGTTAAGTCTGCTTCATAGTAGACGTTTTTTGTTTGTTTGATTTGAGGTTGAACGGCCCCGTCAACACTGTAAAGGACATTTTGGACACACTGCTTCCAATTTTGTAGGAGTTTTACCCGACAATGAGATGAAATGACTTCTCAAGCCCTGTCGCCCAATGAAACCATTAGGGTTTATTAGCATGGACGGTCCGCCTCGCACCGCGGTTCCTGGACAGGCTTAGCGGTTTACCAGTACTTGTGTGCGGGCCAGATTCAGCTCTGCGTGGAAGCATCATGCAGCCCATATATTTCTTCAAGCCCCTATGGGCGGGGGCGGAACATAGTAGACGTAACTTTATGAGTGAGTTTACGACAACGTTTACCACCCGCCTGGTTTATGCACACCGCGTTAATTTCTGCGGCAATTTTATGACGGGCGTGCGTCTGGCGTAGGTTTACGTCTGTTTTATGCACTCGGCCCAGATACTGAAATGTCATTCGAAACGAATGTTTTCATTTTTCATGACTTTTCATGAGTAACCTTTTCTTTCAGATATATTTTTGTTTCAATATGGTATTTTCACAAATGAGTCAGGCAAATTTGTAAATGCATCACGAAAACACGCCTATATAATTTTGACCCACTTGAACCCCACTTTTATATAGTAAAACTGGCGTTTACAGGGGTAAATCTAATTTTTCTTATTTCTGCTCTAAAATATAGATTGTGAGTACTCGTTAGAACCGCCTCGATGAGGCGGTTCTAACGAGTACACACAATCTATAGTTTGAGCAGAAATAAGAAAAATATCACAATTTTTTATCTGAAAATTTTCGTTCTTTGCAGGTAAAATTTACAATGTATTAGTATAGGCGTTTTTTCGTAATGAATAAATGCGATTTTTTAGAGTTCGTTGAAAGGGTTTTGTTGGGGTTCGAGCAAATGTAAAATAACAATGTCTATCAAGTTACAACACTTCCATTTGCCGGCTTCGGTAGCTCAGTCGGATGCGCGTCTGACTGGTGATCAGGAGGACGCGGGTTCGATGCCTGCCGGGGTCGGCAACATTCTTTCGTGGAGATTGATAATGAAATCTTTTCTACGGCCATTCTCTCTTTTCCGCTGATTCAAGAATGGCAATTGTCAGTTTCTGGTGAAAAAATGTGCAATTTACTGGTTAACCGCTTAAGTATAAGCCTGCCCAGGAAAAGTGTGGATAGGTAACCTGGCCCTCTCAAAAATGACCTAAATAGTGTTTAATGGGGCGTTAAAAACAAACAAACAGAACAACAATCCCATTTGCTTTTTGTTGGATAGCATCTTGCTGTTTGTTTTGTGTTTCCTTTCGCTCTTTTTTTTTCAGTGGTTCCAGATAACTACTTTTATTGTCCGTTGTGGTTTCTTTGTGACATTGTCTTCTTAGTCTGAGTTAACTGGACAATGTTATGGTGTTCAGGGGCGGTTTTTCTTAAAACAAATTAGTTCAAACCGTCTCTAAGATGCGGAAATAGGAGGCTCTATCGAGCACAAGTATGCTGTGTTTGTTGCAAAACAAAAAAAAAAAAAAAACAAATACGGTTACGAGTCGTTGAATCATGACTGTATTACCACTAAATTGTATTTATTTTCCAGTGTTTTATATATAAAAATAACTTCATCTAAGGCACTAATTTACCTGCGGGACACCCTTCTTCTGTTCCGTATATACCATACTGGCCATTCGGCCATGCCGTGTCATTGCTTTCCCTTTTAGCTACGCGGCTACAGAAGTTCAGCTGAACACTGCGCGACCCATAAGGACCCAAAAGGTCAATTAGATTCCGTTGTGAATTATTCCATCCTATCCTACCAGATGAATATTCGTAAAGATCCAGTGTACGGTTGAAAGTAATATTTAGATATCCATATTTCCACCCGTTTTCAAGTTTATCAGGGCATCCGTAAACGGACATAGGGAGGGAATAGTTTCCGTCCGGCCATCCTTTTGCCGCTGAAAAAGAGGCATAACAAATATTATTTAAACGATAAAATTAAATCGCAGTAAATACCTGTCTTTTGAGGAGTATCGGTTAGCAAGCCTCGTCTTTGTTTCATCTCTGTGACTGAAAACTGACACCAGGAAAATACGCCTATATAATTCTGACCGCCTTGAACCCCACTTTTATATAGTAAACTTGGGGTTTACAGGGGAAGACCTTATTTTTCTTACATCTGCTATACAATATAATAATTGTGGTTAGATAACGAGTACCACAATCTACATTTTAAGTAGAAATAAGAAAAAAATCACAGTTTTTTTTTCTTTAAATTCGTTTTATTTCGGCGGTAAAATTTACAATGTATTTGTATAATTTGGACCCCATTGATCCCCAATTTTATGTGGTAAAATTGGGTTTCAGGGGTAAATCTTTTTTTTCTTATTTCTGCTCTAAATTATAGATTGTGTGTACTCGTTAGAACCGCCTCTAACGAGTACCTACAATCTATAAATAAGAAATAAGAAAAAGTCACAAATTTTCATCTTAATATTTTCATTTTTTCGGCGATAAAGGTTACAATGTATTTGTATAGGCGTGTTTTCGTAATGTATGTGTCGGTGATGATGATACATTGATTGAGTAAGGAAACAATTATGTGAATCAAATATTTTGTGTTTGTTACGAGATGAAACCAAAGCCTATCTGGTGCTTATGCACGTCTAAATTAATTTAGTACGTATATGGCAAAAACAAAAAATTTTAGATGAAATATGGTAGACCAAAATATTTAGCGCCACGCACCGATCGTGCATTTATCATGCGATGTATACCGGCCCCGATAGCTCAGTTGGTAGAGTGTCCGCTCCGGGGAACGGGAGGTCTCGGGTTCGATCCCGGGCCGCGACATACCAAAGTCGTTAAAAATGGTACTAGTTGCTCCTCGCTTGGCACTCAGATTTACGGGGTAGAGCTAGGACTGGTCGATCCAGTGTCAGGATAATGTGACTGGGTGTGGTATCATGTAATGTGTCTGGGACATGATACTTCAGTGAGGCAGCACTATAAACGTGAGCATTGAGCTCCCTGTCGCAACCAGACACCGTCGTGATATGACTGAAAAATTGTTGAAAGCGACGTTAAACCCGAATTCACACACACACACATCATGCGATGTATGCATGAGCGATGTGAAGGGGAAATTAATCGCCATGCAATTGGCCGCTATAAGTCTGATGTTCATGTAGTTTGCCTAAAAAGTCGCCAAGCGCCAAATAGGGCCATATATGTTTTTCATGCCAATCGCATTATTGTGGATATTCGTACTGACGGGAGTTATACCATTGATCTGTAGGGATGTTTCATCATTTTTCTCCAAAGGAAATGCAATTGTAACGGAGATCAATTTTCAGCTGAAATTTGCTGCATGGTTAAATTTGGGGCCAGTATCTATACTTTTCACAATTTTATCGAGCTAGCACGGATATGCATGATTTTCATGAAGGCCGATAGATATAAATAGCCTAAAAATTATCGTAATGCCAGCAGCAGGTCAGGGGCCAGTTGTTCAAAACTAACGACGTCGTTAGTTAACGTATCGTTAAAACTTTGATCATTAAATATGGCAAATAGGCTAATATTTTTGCTGAAAAAAATGTGAGCAGCTTTTGCGGATGCAAAAGCTGCTCACATTTTTTCAGCAAAAATACCAAAAATTTAAATAGTAAACTTGCTAGAACAGTTAACAATATGACAACTAACGAGCTCGTTAAGCTAACGATGCTTTGAACAACTGGGCCCAGAAGTTATACGAATATCTACAACATTGTGCTAAGCCAAACACCGAAGCTTTGACGGCATTCTATGCTGGGAGGCGGAGCGACCTGCTGCTCCCTGGTCTATATGAAAAGGTACTAGACCAAACGACGGGCCAAAGGGTAGTAGCGCCCCAGCAGAGGCGGGCAATTCCAGATCGCGGACCGTCCAGGCCACAATTTCCGGGGAATCATACTTACTTGACTGGTGGCGAACACCGGTTCTCATAGATCCAGAGATTGGAGTCCAGTCAACCAACAAAATATTGTCGACATAAATAATTGTGAATTGTTATAGCTAAAATGTGGTCAACATAAATAGTTGACATTGATATAATATAGTTCGTTTTCCCCGACCGGAATACAAGAGCACTAGTGCAGTGAGGTAAGTCCACACAAAGTGGACTTATACTTTTTCTGCCGGCATTTCTGCCGTTGGTTACTGCGTGTCCTTTGTTCGTGTACTTTGTGTTATTTGTTTCTAAACAATTTTCAATTCACCGCCCCGAGCACAAAAATTAGTTTTGCCTTCGTGGCGAGCGCAATAAAATGTTATAGAAACAACTATAATGCTGAGTGTTAGTATTCTTGTACAGTCGAACTTCAATGGCTCGAACACCTTTGGGACCTCGAAAATCTGTTCGAGACAAGGGTAGTTCGAGCCACTGAGGTTACTGTCAGGAGGCATAACGAGATACTTTTAGACATCTTTTCGGTGTTCTATAATGAAAATGCATGCTGTGTGTACTCATTAGAATCGCCTCGATGAGGCGATTCTAATGAGTACACACAGCATACATTTGCAAGATTATAGACTAAAATCTCCCTAATTATCCCCACTATTTTATATGTAGAGGATTTCGCTAGGGGCTCAAGAATGAGTTCGACACATCCATGGTAAAAGAACCATCGCTGTTCGAGCCATCGAAGTTCTACTGTATATAGTTATTGTTAATAAGCTATGCCTTGTATATACCATCTTTCTTGTGCCTTACCCCACAGTTGCCCATTCACCTGTATGAGGTCACCCTCGGTCGTCTTGTCAGCATTTGGGTTTGCGGGACCCCGTGACCCCACATGAAACTCAGACTTGTAGCATCTAACTGTATGGTGAATAATTCCCCCACAAACCGCTGATGCATACATCGCATGATATATGCACGATAAGTGCGTGGCGCTACATATTTTGATCTAAAATACTTTATGGCTTTCGTTGGTGTGGTGGCTTTTTCACAATGTCAGACAAAGGTTCGTTCGGCTGCCCTGGCATCTGAGCTCACTAAATAAATAACAAATTACACTACACTATACTTTTTTTGTGTTCAAAAACAGGGCGAGGATTGTGGCAACGTAAAATCGATTTAAGCCCCCAGAGGAAATCTTCCACTGACCGTTCCAAGGCGGCTCTTCTGTTGCGATTTATTTATGTTGTTGTTTGTTACTTACTGTGTGTATCACTTGTGTCTTTTATTTTTGGATGGTCATATGGCCATTTTGTGGGAAAGTAACTGTCCTTATGGCCTTCCTTTGTTAAGGTTTCCATTATGGTCTGGTCGCTTAATGTTTGTATTTCTTTCCCTTTGGTGTCTTTTATGGGTGGAGTAAGTTAATTGTATCAATTCCTGATCTTTGTTTTACTTCTACTTTGCTGCGACCGGACATGAAAGAGCCGTTAACCATACTGAGTGCTCAGAGACAACTCGTTCCTTTAAAAGAAGAACCATAAGGAGAAAACTGATTAAAATGAATGCACCCGCACCCCTCTCCGGATATATACCTTATCCGTGTCAGGTTTTTAGGAACTGAAAACAATACAAATAGCGAATGTCCTGGTATAAAAGTAGCATTTATGGATATGATTTGCCGGTTGCAAATCTACAACTTTGCCTGCACACAGACTCCTCCTTGTTTGCTGCGTGTGGCTTGTTTTGAAGTTTCTGACTACCAATGACAAACAAAATAACTTACCTACTGTTAAACCGACTATACAAATACACACGGTTATATAACACTTGGACGCCATAACGTATCCAGTGGCTCGTTTGAAAGCTTAACAATATCCTATGTCCATTTCTTGATTTAACTGTAGAAATGCAATTAAATACGCTGTCTCACAATAAAAATCGTTTATAACGATTGGATGCTGTGAAGGCCCGAAGCAGGCAGCGCATGTACAAAATTTGATCAAACTGTCGCTCGCATGCTTCAACTATATGGACTTTACACTGACATCACGAAAACACGCCTATATAATTTCGACCCCCTTGAACCCCACTTATATATAGTAAAACTGGGGTTTGCAGGGGCAAAATATAGATTCTGGGTACTCGTTAGAACCGCCTTGATATGGCGGTTCTCATGTGTACCAACAATCTATATTTGAGCGGAAATAAGAAACATATCACAATATTTCATCTTAAATATTTCATTTTTTTCGGCGGTAAAATTTGCATTGTACAGTAGAACTTCGATTACTCGAACACCGATGGCTCGTTTACCATGGCTGAGTCGAACTCGCCCTAGAGCCCCTAGGGAAATCCTCTTCATAAGAAATAGTGGGGGATAATTAAGGAGATTTTAGTCTTTTATCCTGCAAATGAATGCTGTGTGTACTCATTAGAATCGCCTCGGTGAGGCGATTCTAATGAGTACACACAGCATACATTTTCATTATAGAACATCGGAAAGATGTTCCAAAGTATCCCGTTATGACTCTTGGCAGTAACCCTCAATGGCTCGAACTACCGCTGTGTCGAATAAATTTTCATGGTCCCAAAGGGGTTCGAGCCATCGAAGTTCGACTGTATTTGTATAGGCGTGTTATCGTAATGACAACAAGCAAAGACTTTTAAAAAGATTGCCTGTTTGTTTTCAATACTGATCACGAATGTCGTTTTGCAGGATTGTGGTATACCGGCAGAACATGGGAAATTAACTTAATTTTCTCCTACTAGATTGCACATTGGTGCAGTATGATTAAAGATTTTCCACTGTTTATTTTGTTCTACTGAACAAATGTCGGAATCCATTAACACTATACTGACACACGAAATTGTCTTAGTCGCCCTTTCGCAAACATAACAATTAGTAAATTTTCGAAACTTGCCATCACGAAAACACGCCTATATAATTTTGACCCCCTCATACCCCACTTTTATATAGTAAAACTGGGGTTTAAGGGGCTATACATTGTTTTTCTTATTTATGCTCAAAAACATAGATTGTGGGTACTCGATAGAACCGCCTCGTCGAGGCGGTTCTATCGAGTACTCGCAATCTATATCTTGAGCAGAAATAAGAAAAATATCACAATTTTTCCTCTTAAAATTTCTATTTTTTGGCCAAAAAAAAATGCAATGTATTTGTATAGGCGTGTTTTCGTAATGCTGCTCTTTGGTCTTTACGTTGGTTCAAGTGAAAAAGGTACATGTCCTGTACTGAATAGAACTAATAAGAGGTCCAATCAAGCCTGCCCACACTCTAGTATTGGGGCAAGGATATCTGAAGACGGCCCAGAAGTCTGACACTGAATATCCAAGATTCTATTCGCATGGAAATGGAAGTTCTTAGTTACTTTTTAAACACTATCATAGAAAACGATTTAACTGTCATGTGAGGAGTAATATAAACTACTTGTGAAATAGGCCAGTATATATTTCTTGCCCAGGCAGTTGCTTTATGGGCCGTCTGATCTGAAAGAAAGAGATATCTATTCAAACGTTCACGTTTGTACTGAACATGTATCAAAATAAATTGCCATATTGATTTCGCTAATTTCATCCAATTATTTAACATCGATCAAAACAAACAAAATGTTTTAATTTCGAGCGAATAATAAAGAATAAAGCGAATACTATTTGATATATTATGATGTCCAAGCGATTGCTATTTCTCATGGGAGCTACATATCGTATTTGTTAATTTCTACCTGGTTTAATTGCAAAAGCATATCACCAGTCCCAGCTTAATGGATTCCGCGAACGGTGTCCTTTGGGAGACAGATGCCTTGGCAAATGGGGATAGTCTTTGAAATGAACGTTTACCATATCAGACCAAGTTAATGATAAAAATTTAAACACTTATGAAACTGCACCTAAGTTCTAAAAGTATATGGTATTTTAATTATTCCATGTGTATTATGCAATAATGGGGAAAATAACATGTCAGACGAAAACGCATGGGAGTAATTAAACGAAGAAAACAGAATGATATAACAAGGGAATTGCGGGCACGGATATATCAAATTACAGCACGCGGTAACTCCTTTCGCTGCGTTAGTAAATTAGAAGTGAAGGCAATGATTAGGTATCGATACACATCACGTGAACAAGACCCCGCCTTAACCCCACTTTAAATAGAGACAACTGGGGTTTAAGGGGGGTATTCATTGCAATTCTGTTCAAAGACATAGGTTTTGGGTACTCGTTTGAACCGCCTCAATGAGGCGGTTCTAACGAGCATCCACAACCTATGTTAGCAGAATAAATAAGAAAATGCCACGGATTTTCATAAAAAAGTAGCCATTTTGGAGACGTGAAAGATGCACGATGTCGTACGGGTGACTGTGTTATCGTAATGAATTAACCCACACACCCCATCAGAGACATCATAAGTTTGTGAAGTCAATACCTTTTTATACAATAATCACTTTTTAATTAGAAATGTGTCAGTTTCGAATATATGGATGACGGTTTTATCATTTTGACGTCGCGTCTGAGAGCGTAATAACGCCTTGTAATAAATTCGATAATCCACTAGTGGATTAAATATGCAAATTAGTTAGATACGCCCCGTAACGTTACCTGTACGACGTCATTAATTACGTCGCGTTTATTAATTGCGGAATATCGACATTTTTTAACATAAATGGTGAATACACGTAAAAGGCGTTTTAAATGTCATATGATAAATAGAATCTTGCATTCGTGCTCATGAATTATTAATTTTATTAAACACGTTAAGGACAAGGGATAAAATGCTCGGCACAGCCTCGCATTTTATGCCTTTTCGTAAACTCATTTGATAAATTCAATAATACATGACCACTCATATAAGATCCTCTGTTTGTGCCACACGTTTTTTGTTATCCTAATGAGCGATTGTTCCGATGTTACTGATTCTTCTGTTTAGTTTGAAATCTATTGTATGTAGTCGTATTATTATAAAAATGTAATTATAGTGTTCTTAACCCTTTCTCACTCAGATACGTCTTTTTAAGTGTCTGAACCCCCCCCCACCCCCTCCGCCCCCCCCCCACACACACCTTTTGTTTAGCCCAAGAACCACCTAAATCTGCATTCCCCACCCCTGGACAGCTATGTTTGCGTTAGGATTAGTTGTCCAAAAAACTGGCCTGTTGTTTCGCGGTGCTCCCCACTAACAATATACCTTGGGGGGGGGGGGGGGGGGGCTGAAGGGGGGCGGCAGCCCCCCTCACCGCCGAAAGAAATTTGTGGGTATGGAACAGCCGGCCGCTGAAATGAAATCTGAGCGTGTCTGGGGTCAAAAATGCCTCAAAATTGACGCTGGCAAAACATGCTACAGACCGTGAGAATGGCCAGTGCCAAACCCCTTAATTGTTGCCTTGCCAGCAGTGTGAAGATTAAGATTCAGTCCAAATTACATGTGAAATCATACTTTTTTACAGATTTGCGATGCCCCCTCGTTACCATGGCAACAACTATTTAGCCTAAAAAGGTTCCATTTGAAAGGCTACTGCCCAGTAAACATTCCTACCGTGTTTGATGTAAAACGGACCTTTCATTATGAGATAATGGTTATATGAAAATGGTGTCCTAGACAACACTGTGAAAATCAGCAAAATTCACAAAGTCCCCAAGTGGGAATGGGTTAATGAAAAAGATCGAAACTGATCAAAACCATGTGTTTCATCATTTGATTATAAAATATGATATTGTATAGGTAATAAATGCATTTTAGAGTAAAGTAGAAGTAAAACAAAGCTTAGGAATCGATGCAATTAACCTACTCCGCCCATCAAAGACACCAAAGGGAAAGAAACACAAACATGAAGCGACCAGACCATAATGGAAACCTAAACAAAGGAAGGCCATAAAGACATTTACTTTCCCACAAAAATGGTCAAATGACCCTCCATTATAAAAAGACACAAGTGATACACACAGTAAGTAACAAACAACAACATAAATAAACCGCCACAGAAGAACCGCCTTGGAATGGTCAGTGGAAAGAATTCCACTAGGGCGGCTTAAATCGATTTTACATGGCCAAAATCCTCGCCCTTACCTCTGTCGCGGTATACACTAATTTTGTTTAGTCCGCATGAAGGCTTCCTAACTCACCAGTGTAATATCTCCGAGAGAGCATACACATAAAAAAACTACAGAGATGAAAAAAGGTTGAGGACTCGACAGCATACAACAACAGAATTGCTGGAGCAAAAGAAAACCAACAGAGGAGCCCGACCAAAGTTTTTTTTTCAAGATTCCACTAATTTCAGTTTTTTTTTTGTTTTGTTTTTTAAGATTCCAGTTAACCCTTTCCTACTCAGATACGTCTTTTTACGTGTCTGAACATCCCCCTCCCTTTCCTGAGCCCAAGAACCACCTAAATTTACATTCCCAATCCATGGACAGCTGGATGAATGTCATTAAGTGCACCGTCCTTCGGATCGGGACCTTAACTGGAGCCCCCCTGTGCAGGGAGAACCATCCCCTGTGCAGGTTAAAGAACCCAACCATAATTACATGATTACTGTGTAGGCTTTCATCCTGCATAACTTGAGTGTATGTAATATACACCTGCCTAGAATGTCAGCGAGGGCGTATGGCAGTATATATAGAAAGAAAAAAGAAAGAAAAGAATGTTTGCGTTAGGATTAGTTGTCAAAAAACTGGCCTGTTTTTTCGCGCCGCTCCCCACTATAAATATACCTTTAGGGGGTTGAAGGGGACAGCAGCTACTACCCAGTAATCATTCCTGTCGTGTTTGATGTAAAACAGACCATTCATTATGAAATATTGGTTATGTGAAGGTGGTGTCCTAGACAACACTGTGAAAATCAGCAAAATTCACAAAGTCCCCAAGTGGAAATGGGTTAAGCTAGAACAAAGCAAATCTACAGAATAAAAAGACCTAAAAACTGCAGAGTTTATGTCGCCCCTTTTTGCGTAGATATAGAAGTAACTGCTTAAATGTTTCTGATATCTTATCATTTCCTGCCATTCATCTTGTTGCACGTTCTTTATTTGATTTTTGTGCAAGGCAAGCACGCGTAATAAGATTTGAGGAGTGCCTTGGTACTTTTAGTGGAGATTTTGGAAGATCATGATCTTCAGCTATGCGATTTACTTCAAATATAACGCCAGCAAGCAAAGTTTAAGGGTAATTAGGGCCCCGCAAAATTTTTGCGGGTACCCTATAGTAATTACTCTGTCCATCCATCCGTCCGTCCGTCTGTCCGTCCATATTTTCATGTTTTTAATAACTTACAAAATAGAGGTGAAGGCAATGATCCGGAATCGATACAATTAACCTACAGCTCCCATCAGACACACCAAGGGAAAGACACACAAACATTAAATAACCTAATGGAAACATTGCTAGCGGAAAGCCAAAACGACAGTTACTTTCCCACAAATAGGCCAATTTACAAACCGTGAAATGCATCAACTTGAAACTTTAAACATAAGGTCACAACAACAATACACAATTTCATGGCAAGTTAATATGTAACTCTAGCTACACTATTGTAAGAGTTATGACCCTTTGAAAAAAAAATGAAAAGTTCAGAATTTTCATTTTTTTTTTATTTTTATGTTGTTTTTTCATCATACTTTCAAAACCTTTATAGATATTCAAATGAAACTGGCTGCAGTTATTGATAGTGACAATACACACATATCGCAGCAAGGGGCAACAATTCTAGCTTTAATAAATTTTGACTTATGCCCCTGTATCCGTCCGTCTGTCCATCAACATTATTATGTTTTTCTCAATAACTTGCAAGCCGTGAAACATATCAACTGTGAAACGAGCGCCCACAACCTGTATTAAACGCAAGGTCCCAACAACAGTATTTTTATCAATTTATGTTATTCTATCCACAAAATTGTCAGAGTTATGGTCCTCTGTAAAATTCAAATTTTCACCATTTTTCATCTTTTTGTCCTTTTAATTTCGAAATTGTGATAGACATTTCATTGAAAAATAGAAGTGAAGGCAATGACCAGGAATCGATACAATAAACCCACAGCTCCCATCAGAGACACCAAAGGGAAAGAAGCACAAGCATGAAACAACTACACCCTAATGGAAACATCAATAGCGGAAAGCCGAAATGACAGTTACTTTCCCACAAAATGGCCAACTGCCTGCCTATCCAAACAAAATTCCTATTAAGAGATACACACATTCAAAGACAAAACATACCAAAATTAAACCGCGGCAGAAGAACCGCCTTGGAATGGTCAGTGAAACGATTTCCACTGGGGAGGGCGGGGGCGCTGAATCGATTTTACGTGGCCACAATCATCGCCCTTATTTCCTTCGCGATTTAGACAAATAATTTGTGCAGTCTGGCTGTACATACTGGCAGTGACAGCAAACACACTTGAAACAAAAGGCATCAACTCTAACCTTAATAAATTTTGACTTATGCCCCTTTATCGACATAAAAAACTTTTACATCGACGAAAGTTAAAAAATCATGCAATCAATGTTTCTCGATTCCTGATCATTGCCTCCACTTCTTTTTTAAACTAACCAGCCAGTCAGAGTACCGACTGAAACTACTGACATGGCAACTCAATTGTATGTCTAATACTTCTACTAATTTGTATTTGTCGTCCCCCCCCCCCCCCGCCGCCTCCACACCCTCCACTTCACCCCCACCGACCCCCGCAAAAAAAAAAAACAAACATGATATCGTGTGGACTGTGATGGTACTAGTCACGTTGCCCGTCCGGCCGTCAGTCTGTCCATCCGTTTGTCCCTAAACGTTGAATTACTGCATATCCTGATTACAAATATTAAGAATCTTATCACATGTTGTATAAATGTTGATATATTAGGGATTTGATCACATTTTGCATAAATGTTAATATTCTTGCATGCTACAAAATTAAGGGTCAATGGATATGTACTGTTGTAGTTATTTCCCTTTGCAATTCTTTAAAAAACATTCCCGTGACACTTTTGTGTCAAATTTTGCATAAATGTTGATACTTTTATGAGAAGTTGCTGCTACAGAAAAAGAAGGGTCAATGGGTCAGAAGTGATATAGGTATGCCACATCGTAATTCTTTAATAATTGTCCGTGGCACTTGTCTATGTCTGTCTCTGGTTGGGCCCATAGGAGTCTTACCCAGTCTGTTGGTTTTCTTTTGGTCCAGCACTTTAGTGGTTCCGTGCTGTCGAGTCCTCACCGTTGTTTCATCTCTGTGGTTGCTTGGTTTTGTGTTCACGGAGATGTTGCACTGATGAGTTAGGAGGTTTTCATGCGGACTGAACAAATTATATGTCTAAATCGCGACGGAAGTAAGGGCGAGGATTGTGGCCACGTAAAATATATTTTGTGTTGTTCCTGTCCATCGTATTTAATACTTTTAGGAATCCTATCATATTTTGCATAAATGCTAATATTGATAAGATATCCTTGCTACGGACAAAATCAAGGTCAATTCTATTATAGTTATTTTCCTTTGTAGTTCTTGAAAAACAGAAGTGAAGGCAATGACCAGGAATCGATGCAATTAACCCACACAAGGAGCGCCTTGGAACGGTCAGTGAAACGAATTCCAATGGGGTGGGCTTAATTCGATATAACGCACTAAACATGGCCCACACTCCACAGAAGTTCCGGGCATCAGGAAGGACAGTCCAAAGTAGCGAGACTTGCAAAATTTAAAATATAACAAAAAGTGGCAACCAAATCCGCTAAGACACATGTCTCACCTGACAAATAACTTGTTCAATCCGCGTTAGGTGATTCTAGCTCGTCAGATCAACATCTCCGAAACATAAAAATCGAACGAATTCTGAAAAGCTTTTGGAGCTTAGTAACTTTGAGTCGATTGATAAACAAGATTTTAGCATTTCAGACCTGCAAAGTCAAGACTCGTTACATGCATGCAAATGCAATGACCATAATACGCAATAGCTCTTGGTTCTGTCGTGGTTCAAAACGAACAACTAGTCCGCGCGGGATGTTTCTAGCTCGTCAGATCAATATCTCCGAAAACATAAAAATCGAACGAATACTGAAGAGCTTCTGGTATTTAGTAACATTTGGTCGACTGATAAACTATGGACCAAAACTAATATTAGCATCTCTGTAGTTTATTGATTTGTATGTTCTCGGAGATGTTACACTGATGAGTTAGGAAGCCTTCATGCGGACTAAACATTTCGTGTATACCGCAACAGAGGTAAGGGCGAGGATTATGGCCATGTAAAATCGATTAAAGCCCCCAAGTGGAATTCTTTCCACTGACCGTTCCAAGGCGGTTCTTCTGATGCGGTTTATTTATATTGTGGTTTGTTACTTTCTGTGAGTATCACTTGTGTCTTTTTATTTTGGATGGCCATTTGACCCTTTTGTGGGAAAGTAACTGTCCTTATGGCCTTCCTTTGTTTAGGTTTCCATTATGGTCTGGTCACTGCATGTTTGTGTTTCTTTCCCTTTGGTGTCTTTAATGGGTGGAGTAAGTTAATTGTATCGATTCTTGATCTTTGTTTTACTTCTACTTTATAGTCTTTCAAAATGCAGTGAGATGTGACTGCACTTTTAATTTTGTGTTAGTCCGTGTTTTAGGTAAGTCGCCTGCAGTTGGGATTTTACATCGGGAGAAATATTTTAACTAAGATACGTACTGCATCATACTAACCACTTGGCCACGACTTCTACATGGAGGCATTATCAAAAAACTTATTTATAAGTTTAAAAGCTCGTGAAAAAAGAAATGCAAAACCTGCTTCCCCTAAAACATGGAATAGTCTAGCCACGCTTGAACGTTGAACTCTCAAAATGCGTTGATAAACTATATATACATGCAAAATAGAAGTGGAGGCAATGATCAGGAATCGATACAATCAATCCACAGATCCCACCAGAGACACTAAAGGGAAAGAAACACAAACATCAAACAACAGATCGTAATGGAAACATCAATAGCGGAAAGCCAACAGGACAGTTACGTTCCCACCAAATGGCAAATAGGCTATCCAAAATAAAATAATATAAGCGACACAAACACCCAAAGACAAACCATAACAAAAATAAACCGCGAAAGAAGAACCGCCTTGGAACGGTCAGCGGAACAGAATACCACTGGGGAGCTTAAATCTATTTTACGTGGCCACAATCCTCGCCCTTACTTCCTACGCGATTTAGACAAATAATTTGTTCAGTCCGCATGGAAGCCTCCTAACTCATCAGTGCAACAGCTCCGTGAACACAAATCAAACAACCACTGAGATGAAACAACGGTGAGGAATCGACAGCAAGACACCACTGAAATGCTGGAGCAAAAGAAAACCAACAGTTAGTATCCGATGGGCCCGACCAGAGACAGAGCATCAGGCACCAACCAACATTACCCTGAATTAGATCTCTCTAATTCTCAATAAGCCTTTACGTTGCAACCGTCATAGAATCTGAGGCCTGACCCACCGGCGTGCAATTAAAGAAGGACGCAAAGTTGTCAACCGTGTTTGGGTTAACTGCCATGCATGCAGTCTGTCGTATAACATCTATGTTGTACCCAATCTTTTTATATCGAAGAACGGTTTTACGAAATCGGGTGTTGAAGTCATTACGGTTATATGTTTTTCGTGATTTATATACTAAATATGTTCTATAAAAGGGTTATCCTTTGGAAGCAAGGAAAGCCCCACAGAACTGGAAAATATGAAGTGTGCATGTTTTCTGGGCCAGACTAGCTAGTTTCGGCCAATTAGGCCTCATCAGTGACCCTCAAGTATTTTCAAAATTCAACAATGTCACCATAAAAATCGGGTTCCGATGGAAGAGATTTAAGTCTAATAATGAAATTTGAAATTAAATCAGAATGACGTCTATAAAAGGCTTTGGGATCAAGGCGCTTCCTTTGTTTAGGTTTCCATTATGGTCTGGTCGCTTCATGTTTGTGTTTTTTCCCTTTGGTGTCTTTGATGGTTGGAGTAAAAGAATTGTATCGATTCCTGATCTTTGTTTTAGTTCTACTTTGAAAAGGCTTTGCGTAGTTTATGGTACCGATAACCCTGATTTAGAAGTTTAACCGTTAACAATTTATTACGACTGTTTATATCAGTTAGTACATGACTACACTCTCTGGCAAATCGAATCAATTGCGAAATATAAACGCCATTGAATGGCGCACGAGTAACAATCCAAAAAGGAAAATTTACAATCTCAAAATCAAAATCATCGCGTTTATCATAAATTTTGTACGAAACAAACCAATCTGCAATAGATTAATATAAATCCAAAAACGGGGCCTCGGTATCAGAAAAATTTGCTTTATTTAACTGAAGTTCTGGGGGGAAATCTGACTGATCAAACCATCGAAATAGGTATTATCAATATTTGATAAATCATCCAAATATCTAGAAGTGGAGCTAAAAGCTTCAATGATTTCAAGCTGGTTTTCAGCAGAAAAAGACATCATGAAGTCTCTCTCATAACAAAACAAAAACAGATCAGCCACAAGTGGTGCACAATTAGTACCCATCGGAATACCCACAACTTGTCATAATAACTTAGTACCAAATCTTATGTAAATATTGTCAAGTAGAAAGGTGAGAGCTTCACACACTTTCTGACCTGACCATAAAGTATAATTTTTATGCTCTTCAGAAGTGAAAAAATACATTTCTTACATTACATGCAAGATAGAGGGAGTCTTCCCTATGAAATGTCCATTCAATTAAATCATTAAGTTTTTCTTTTATAAGATTATGAGATAGTGTAGTGTAGAGGGTGGAAAAATCATAAGTAGACAGACTTGAAACACGAAAACGCCTTGATCTCAATTTATTTAAAACTTCATTAGAAGTTTTTACAGACCAAAACATATCTACCTGATCTTTCGAAGACTTTGTCGCAATATTTTGTCACATGTTTTTTGATGGCAGTAAAACATGAAGTGAATAATTTTGAGAGTTTAGTGGTGGTACAAGAGCTTGAATTTGCAATAAACCGTGCTTTATATAGTCTTTTATGAAGTTTATGTAACCAATATAACGTAGGAAGCTTGTCTTGACCTTCTGTAACACAGACAGCAAACTTGGTGGCTGAATGACAAATGTGGTCATCAAGTAAAGCCCTCTCTACAGCTAAAGGCTGAAGTTCATAGGCCTTAGGACCACCAAGTTCTTGCTGAAGAGTGTTAACAAAGTGAAGCCGACAAACAACGACCACATTGTTAGCGGCCTTATCAGCTGGAGCCATTACAAGCCAATCACGGTTGGCAACTTTGCTTCCCTCTTTGATTGCACACGGGCAAGGTTATATGACGGTTCCAGCTTAAAATCATAAATGGAATTTTATTTTATTTTAGTAATCATTGTGTTGGTTGGCGCCTGATGCTCCGTCTTTGGTCGGGCCCCTCGGAGTCTATCTGTTGGTTTTCTTTTGCTCCAGCAATTCTGTTGTAGTAGGCTGTCGAGTCCTCAACCTTGTTTCATCTCTGTAGTTTTTTTATTTGTATGTTCTCAAATATGTTACACTGATGAGTTAGGAAGCCTTCATGCGGACTAAACAAAATTAGTGTATACCGCGACAGAGGTAAGGGCGAGGATTATGGCCAAGTAAAATCGATTTAAGCCCCCAGTGGAATTCTTTCCACTGACCGTTCCAAGGCGGTTCTTCTGTGGCGGTTTATTTATGTTATTGTTTGTTACTAACATTGTGTATCACGTGGGTCTTTTTATTTTGGATGGCCATTTGGCCCTTTTGTGGGAAAGTAACTGTCCTTTTGGCCTTCCTTTGTCTAGGTTTCCATTATGGCCTGGTCGCTTCATGTTTGTGTTTCTTTCCCTTTGGAGTCTTTGATACGTGGAGTAAGTTAATTGTATCGATTCCTGATCTTTGTTTTACTTCTACTTTCCTATGAAATTCTTGAATATCTAGTTTAAGGTGACGTAAAGACGTCTTAGATATTGGAGGTAATAAGTTCGTATTTAGCGAATAAAAAGAAATACGTTTGTTCACTAACTTCAGAATGTTAAGTTTCCATTCCTTAAGATGCAAAACATACTCTCGTTTACACAATCGATCACCAAATTCATTCAAGGCAGCAGCGATTTCATCTCTACATTTATTGAAATCAATTTTAGAAGGAAATCGATATTTCGGTCCTTTAGATATTATATTACGTATCCTAGAATCAGGAATTATTTTTAAATTGCCAATAATGATATGACCAGCAGCAGGATAGCAATACACTGAATGTTTTACAGTCACATGTATCAGGAGTGTTAGTGTCAATATCAAGATCAGAAACAAGTTTATTGAAATTAAAAATGATATATCTAACAGGATTATTATATTTATAGCAAATTATGGGTGTTTCAGTATTTTGAATATAAGCAGGAGTGGATGAAATAAGCGAACTGTCCTGGAAGATACTAGGTAAGTCTATAAAATCCAAACCCTTATTAATGAAGGATATTTTGGTGTAATGACGTTTGTGATTAATTTCAAAATCGATGAAAGGACGAAGAGCATGCTGAGTATAACATCTAGTTAAAAGAGCAGCGTCGTATAACTGATTAGAACTATCGTAGAATTTATTCGCCTCGGTATCCAGAATCTGTAATACAGAAATGGGTAATGAACTTAGAAAAGCAAGCATTGAATGACGTCCATGATTCAATAAAATTATGGACAGTCACTTCAGTCTGGTATTTTTTCTTTTAAAAACATGTTAGTTACGTTTATAATTACCATTTTTTTCTGGTGCCGTGCGATCTAGTTTTACGCTTTCCACAGTCCAGAATCGACTAGACTCTTTACATGTACTTACATGCGAAGACAAAGTCTCTAATAACCATCACGTGAACAAGTCCGTGAAATGAACACCCCCTTACACCTCACTTTGTATAGAGAAAACTGGGGTTTATAGGGGTAAACATTATTTTTCTTATTTCTATTCCAAGACATAGGTTGTGGGTACTCGTTAGAACCGCCTCAATGAGGCGGTTCTAACGAGCACCCATAACCTATGTTTGCAGTATAAATAAGAAAAATATCATGGATTTTTATCCGAACAGTAGCCAGTTTGGAGATGTGAAAAAACGCACTATGTCGCACGGGTGTGTAATCGTAATGCACAGCTCTTGGTTCTGTCGTGGTTTAAACAAATAACTTGTTCAGTCCGCGTGAGGTGTTTCTAACTCATCAGTGTAACAACTCAATCCATAACGAAAACACACCTATATAAAAATACAATGTATATTTTACTACCTTAAAACGGAAATTTTAGGCGAAAAACTGTGATTTTTTTTCTTATTTCTGCTCTAAAATATAGATTGTTGGTACTCATTAGAACCGCCTCGATGTCATATTTTTCTTATTTCTGCTCATAATGTAGATTGTGAGTACGTTAGAACCGCCCCATCGTGGCGGTTCTAACGAGTACCCGCAATCTATATTTAAGAGCAGAAACAAAATCAATAATGAATAGTGCATCTGACTAGCTTGCCAAACGGGACTAAAATATAGAACTGTAAAATACTTTAACCATTTGTATGTCCTTTGTTAAAGGTCTCTTACTGAGCGAACACAATAGAAGTGAATGTCTGTGTACACGTAGTGGTTCATAAATACTTTATTTTGTTTTCCAGCACCCGGACAGCATAACTGTCTCTGGAATAACTCCCTTTGAAACTGCTAAGGTAGCTCCATTTGACGTTGAAACCTTTGCCTGCTAGTCGAGCTAAACTTATCAACTCATCTGCTGTAATCGACACTGTGCGGCTGGAGATGAATTTGAACGGGCTAGTTAATGTTATAAACAAAGGTTTTGTGTCTTAAGGCCAGTATGCAGCAGTTCACTTGATGTATGCACGTAAATAAGAAACATAGTACATAAAAGTGTCCTCATTATTTCGTGGAATGTTCACCTCAAAATCCACTGCGAGAAGTTTCATTCTTGATATCAAAAACGTATATAGTCAATGAGTGGTCAAGCATAAACTGAATATTATCCAAGGACAATATAATACTTTGAAATGAAAGGTCTCTAGAGTTGAAATGTACAGCATTAAGTACTTGGTTGGGTGGTTTTGTCATACACACAAGCGCTAACAATGTAAAAGTGTTCATGCGTAATTGCTTAATTTTCATTACATAATTCTATCTCCATGAATGAAATAATGTGACAAATGAGTTTGTTGGCATAGAATGACTGCGTCTTATTGATATAAGCGCCCCCCACCCTTATAATAATTCACTAACCGCCTTATGTCAGGATTTGGTATCGGCGAACATCTTCCCAATGCTTCGAACATACAATTTAAAGCAGCAGAGCATGTTTTCGGTATAGACTCCGGTCTGTCTGACCGGTCGGATAAATGGAACAGGAAGCTGCAATGACGGGTAGGTTGGTTTCATGGGAAAAGTTTAGGTCTTTTGGCTGGCAAAACTCAACATATTTGTTAATATAGCTATTATCGTTATAGCTGATTTTGCAATGCTAAGTGTAGACTGTGTTTAGGTACGCTGTGGCTATCCGGGCATCGAAGACGCGTCTTCCAGACATTCTCCAGACGGATAGACGCCAACCTTTGTCTGTCGAGGAACTTTTCTGAACACTGCTCTTGGACGAGATGGTAGCGGGGTTGGATTGTCGATTACATTACGCAAACACGCCTATACAAATACATTGCCAACTTTATCACCGAATAAATGAACATTTTATGATTAAAAATTGTGATATTTTTCTTATTTCTGCTCAAAATATAGATTGAGGGCCCTCGTTAGAACCACCTTATCGAGGCGGTTCTAATGAGTACCCACAATCTATATTTTAGAGCAGAAATAAGAAAATAAGGTATACCCCCGGAAACCCCAGTTTTACTATATAAAACTGGGGTTCAAGGGGGTCAAAATTATATAGGGGTGTTTACGTGATGGGAGAGATTGCAATCTTTGGGACCACACCTGAACTGACATTGGGTACCTATGTTGCTGAACTATTGTGTCTAAAACCTTTGACAGAAAGCTGAATGGTGCGTTTACTTATTGTTCAACAATGTCCAATCCTTCCGAGTCTGTGAGTGGATCTCAGTATAAACTGCTGTACGTTGGAATTTATGCTGTAATCATGGATGCAAACCTCTATACTTGATGGGGTCTCCAATAAATGTCTAACAAGCAAAATAAACTACACAAAGCCTTTTCTAAGTTTTATAGACGTCATTCCGCTTTAATTTCTAAATTCAATGTTGAACTTCAATTTCTACTGCAACAAGGTCTATCGGAACCCGAATTTTATGGTGAATTAGTATATGAATTCAGAAAAATATATACTTGCATTGGTATCAGTACCCAATTTCGTAAAATCATTCTTCGATATAGAAAGATTGGGTACAACGTAAATGTGTTACGACAGACTGCATGCATGGTAGTTAACCAAATCATGGTTAATAACTTTGCTGCCCTCTTTAATTGCACGCCGTTGGGTCTGGCCTCAGATTCTATGACGGTTCAAGCGTAAAAGCTTACTTATGTAATGTAGGCTGCTACCTGATGTTCTGTCTCTGGTTGAGCCCATCGGAGTCTAACTGTTGGTTTCCTTTTGCTCCAGCATTTCAGTGGTTTGTTGCTGTCGAGTCATTACCGTTGTTTCATCTCTGTGGTTGTTTGATTTTTGTAATCTCGGAAATGTTGCAATGATGAGTTAGGAAGCCTTCATGCGGACTGAACAAATTATTTGTCTAAATTGTGACGGAAGAAAGGGTGAGGATTGCGGCTGCATTAAATCGATTTAAGCCCCCAGCGAAATTATTTTTTCACTGACCGTTCCAAGGCGGTTCTTCTGTCCCGGTTTGTTTTTTTATTGGCGTATCTCTGAGTGTAAGTATCGCTTAAATCTTCTTGTTTTGGATGGCCAGTTGGCCATTTTTGGGGAAAGTTACTGTAATGTTGGCTTTCCGCTATTGATTTGTTATCCGTTAGGGTCTAGTTATTTAATTTTAGTGCTTCTTTCCCTTTGGTATCTCTGATGGGTTGTGTGGGTTAATTGTATCGATTCCTAATCAGTGCCTCCACTTGTATTTTAGGTGTACCTTCCATTCGTATGTGGGATTCAGTCTGCTTAGTTGGTCGACGTGCCAGTTCTGACACTTGAAATGTACGACACGATAAGATTCATGTTCATATTTATAGCTTGTCGGTGTATTTGCAATTTGTTATGTTGTCTGAACATATTTGAACTGACTTGTTTTGAAGGAATTCGCGAAAAGAAATCAGACCTAGCCACACGGCCGAGAGTTCGCGGAAATTAAAGTGACGGAAGGACATTTTTGTTTCAGAATCTCTTTTCGTTGTGGCGTGGAATCCTTGAGCCTCAAGCTATTGAGGAAGTATCACAAGTAATCTGAATTCGCATGTTGCCCTTGCACAATTAAACAGTTCCATTACAATAATGACTAATACCACCAATTCGAATCTTATTTTATTGGTTTATCGCATTCTAAACAGTCACTCCAAGATGTTTTAGTAGAAAATTGCCTATAGACATTATGCAGCAGTAATTTCGCAGGGAATATATATTGGTACATAGAAATACACAGGCCTCCTATTCTGTCCAGTCCGCGTGCAGAAATAATGCCTTTTGCTAAGCATCGATTTATGTCTGTACACACTTTTGTTATCCGATTTCGTTGTATCATGGTAACAGTCTTCAACCATAGTGCAGTTTATATTTTACTTTTGGTCCTTTGAGATCAGCGTGAATATTCTGAGAAATCAGAAATAAATTATTGGTTTAGACTCGTATTCTAGACAGGTTTTTAATTATTTGGACCCCATTTGATTTACATCAGTCTTTGAATCGACTGCCTATTCGAACTTCGCAAAATTGCAGTATGCTTCCTCTGGCTTTCTTTGCCGGATCCTTACAGGGTCACTGATGAGGCTTTATTAGCCGAAACTACGTAGTATGACCAATCTTCTTTCTTATGAATTTTTTCATTGCTCTTAAAGGAACTCATTTTTGATTTTTATTCTTTGTGTTCTTTGTTTCCAAAGACAACCTTTTAGCGTTTTATTTTACCTCACTGCAGCTTGTGTTATGTGCCGTGTGGCGGTCGTAAAAAAGCCACCCCCTCGTTCTTCCTCATAGTGCAGATTATATTTTCTGTTCCTTTGAGATCATTGAGCCCATTCTGGTTACTTTGAAAATCGGATATCGCTTAAGTCGGTGCTAGGATGCGTAAGCAGCTTTGCAAACTATATTGCTGTGAATGAAGAGACTCAATAAAACCGAGTCTCCGATTTTCGTACTTTTATGTGTTCTTTGTTTCCAAAAGCAAACTTTTAGCTTTTTAATTCACCTCACCGCAGCTGATGTTATGTGCCTTGTTGCGGCCCTAAACGGTCTCCCCGTGCTTGATCATAGTCCAGATTATATTTTCTTTTTCTTTGGTATCATTGATCCCATTTTGGTTATTTTGAAAATCGAATATCGCTTAAGTCGGCGCTAGGGGGCGTATGCAGCACAATCAAACAACCACAGAGATGAAACAACGGTGAGGACTCGACAGCAAGAAAACACTGAAATGCTGGAGCAAAAGAAAACCAACAATTAGACTCCGATGGGCCCGACCAGAGACAGAGCATCAGGCACCAACCAACATTACATAGAATTAGATCTCTCTAATTCACAGTAAGCCTTGACGCTTGAACCGTCGAAGAATCTGAGGCCTGGCCCACCGGCGTGCAATTAAAGACGGAAGCAAAGTTGTCAACCGTGATTAGGTTAACTACCATGCATGAAGTCTGTCGTGTCCAGACTGCATGCATGGTAGTTAACTCAATCACGGTTGATGGGAGCTGTTGGTTAGTTGTATCGATTCCAGATTATTTCTATCTCTTATGTTTCAAACGTTATAACAAAGTAAGTTAAAGGTCAAGGTCATAAGTCAAACTTTTTATATGGGTGAGAAGACCTGGTCACAAGGAACATAACATCAAATATGAAGGCTCTATCTCACATTCTTCAAAAGTTATGATATAGTAGGTCCCATGTCAAGGTCAAGGTCACAGGTCAATTTTATTTTATGGGCGGGAAGCCTTCGTCATAAAAAACATACATGCCAAATATTAAGACTCTATCTCGTACGGTTCAAAAGTTACGACAAATTGACCTACTAATCTACTTTTTGTTTCGAAATGACCTACATTCGAACTTGACCCGGATATTGTCAAGATGATCATTCTGAGCAAGATTTATGATCATTGGACCAAAACTTTGGCCTCTAGTGTGTTCACAAGGTTTTAAGCTTCCCAGAGCCGAAGGCTCCTGGGGAGCTTATAGGATAGGCAGTTGTCCGTCGTCGTCGTCTGCATCTGCGTCGTTGTCTGCATCGTATGACCCCCGTTAGCACTTTCAAACGACATCTCCTCTGAAGCCACTGGGCCTCTTGGGCCCAAATTTTATCTGTAGCATCTTTTGGCTGGGGGATTGAAAGTTTGTGTTTTTTATGAAAACCAGTCCATTAGTTTGGTTGCGATGGCAACTTAGAGTTTACATAGACTTATAATTGGGAAAATGGATAAAAGACATTTACTGCCAAGCCTCTGCAGATATTTTGACAAAACTTTCATAGAAATGTTCTTTAGTTAATCTTCTATATGTCATATGATTTTAGGCCTACTGTTCATTTTGATTGGTTGCCATGGAAACCAAAATGCAAAAAGATAGAAAAATACTTAACAAGAGGGCCATGATGGCCCTGGATCGCTCACCTGATCCATAGTGTAACAAGTGGGCCCCAGGAAGGGTCATTATTGGCCCAAGGGCTTGAATGTGCATAATGTTGAGGGAGGTCTTAAAGGTGAAGCTTCATACCAAACATCAACAAAGGTTATAATTTAAACAATCTTGGCAAAGGTCCACTAGATGAAGCTACACACCAAATATCAAAGACATGGGCCTTGCGGTTTCGGAGAAGAAGATTTGTATAAAGATATTCCCTACATGAGCCTATGCACCAGGGCTATGTAAGTCTATGTAAAACCAAAGGGCCCCGGGGTGGGGGCATTTGTGGCCCCAGGGCTATAATTTGAACAATCTTGGTTGAGGTCCAATAGATAAAGCTCCATACCAAATATCAAAGACCTGGGCCTTGCAGTTTCAGAGAAACAGATTTTTAAAAATTTCCCTTTATAAGTCTATGTAAAACCAAAGGGTCTCTGGGCGGCATCATTTTTGCCCCATGGCTATAATTTGAACAATCTTGGTAGATGTTTACTAAATGACGCTTCATACCAAATATCAAAGACCTGGGCCTTCTGGTTTCAGACGAGAAGATTTTTAAAGGTTTTCCCTATAAAAGCCTAAGTAAAACCAGTGGGCCCTGGCGCAGGGGCGTTTTTGGCCCAGGGCTATAATTTGAACAATCTTGGTAGCGGTCTACTTGATGAAGCTACTTACCAAATATCAAAGACCTGGGCCTTCTGGTTTCCGACAAGAAGATTTTTAAAGGTTTTCCCAATATAAGCCTATGTTAAACCAGTGGGCCCCGGGGCAGGCCGTTTTTGGCCCCAGGGCTATAATTTGAACAATCTTGGTAGAGGTCCACTAGATGAAGCTTCATACCAAATATCAAAGACCTGGGTCCTCTGGTTTCACACGAGAAGATTTTTAAAGGTTTTCCATATATAAGCCTATGAAAAACCAATGGGCCCTGGGGCGGGGCCGTTTATGGTCCCAGAGCTATTAATCCATCCACTTGTTAAGCAGAAGCTCTGATGGACATTTTGTTCACCCAGGCGGAACAGTATGAGCATTTTGGTAGAGGGTCACTCACCAAACGAACATTCCTGTGAAATAATTTCAAAATCCATCCACTGGTTAAGGAGAAGAAGTCGTTTAAATGTTGTTTTTTTTTTATTTTTAGCTCTGGCGGCCATTTTGTTTACCCGAGCGGAACGGTATGAGCAGTTTTAGTAGAGGGTCACCAAAGGAACATTCCAGTGAAATAATTTCAAAATCCATCCACCGGTTAAGGAGAAAAAGTCGTTTAAATGTTATTCTAATTTTAGCTTTGGCGGCCATCTTGTTCACCCGAGCGGAATGGTTGGAGCAATTTTGGTAGAGGGTCACCCAAGGAACATTCCTGTGAAGTAATTTCAAAATCCATCCACTGGTTAAGGAGAAGAAGTCGTTCAAAGGTTTTTCTATTTTTAGCTCTGGCGGCCATTTTGTTCACCCGAACGGAAAAGTATGAGCAATTTTGGTAGAGGTTTACCAAAGGAACATTCCTGTGAAGTAATTTCAAAATCCATCCACTGGTTAAGGAGAAGAAATCGTTTAAAGGTTTTTCTATTTTAAGCTCCGGCGGCCATTTTGTTCACCCGAGCGAAACGTTTTGAGCAATTTCGGTAAAGGGTCACCCAAGGAACATTCCAGTGAAATAATTTCAAAATCAATCCACCGGTTAAGGAGAAAAAGTCGTTTAAAGGTTATTCTATTTTTAGCTCTGGTGGCCATTTTGTTCACCCGAGCGGAACAGTTTGAGCAATTTTGGTAGAGGGTCACCCAAGGAACATTACTGTGAAGTAATTTCAAAATCCATCCACTAGTTAAGGAGAAGATGTTGTTTAAAGGTTTTTCTATTTTTGGCTCTGGTGGCCATCTTGTTCAACCGAGCGGAACGGTTTGAGAAATTTTGGTAGAGGGTCACCCAAGGAACATTCCTGTGAAGTAATTTTGAAATCTATCCACTGGTTAAGGAGAAGAAGTCATTTAAAGGTTTTTTTCTATTTTTAGCTCTGGCGGCCATCTTGTTCACCCGAGCGGAACAGTTTAGCAATTTTGGTAGAGGATCACCCAAGGGGGTTTTCTCTGAAATTAGATCAAAATCTGTCCAGCAGTTTTGGAGAAGAAGTTGTTTAAAGCAAACGTTGACGACGGACGCACTGACGCACGGACGACGGACGACGGACAAAGACCGATCCCAAAAGCTCACCTTGAGCACTTCGTGCTCAGGTGAGCTAAAAAAAAAACAAAAAAAACTCGGAAACCGTATGCTCTAGGAGGCTGCGACTTAATGAAATTATTCGTCATATTACAGGTTTTGTGTTTTTTGTGAAATTCGGCTCTATTTGGTTGCTATAGCAACTTAGAGTTTCAGTAGACTTCTAATGGGGAAAATTGAAAAATTACACTAACTTCCAAGCCTTTGCAGCTATTTTGACACAACTTTCATAGAAATGTTTCTTTAGAAATCTACAACCTGCCATATTATTTTAAGTCTATCGCTCATTAGCTCGCCTTACGAAAGTAAGGGGGAGCTATTGCCATACCCCCGGACGTCCGGCGTCGGCGTCGGCGTCAGCGTCAGCGTCGGCGTCGGCGTCCGCATTTGGTTAAAGTTTACCTGCAAGCTCTTATATGTGATGTTTTACAACTTTATTTTGAATATAAAATTAATAATTGCTAAAAAAAACCAACAATATTTAACATTATCATTGTACTTCATTTTACAGGTTTTTTTTGCTTAAATTGGACTTTTTGAGAAGTTAATATTTTCCTCTGTATTATCTCCCTTACTTCTCTGTGTTAAAGTTAACCTGCAAGCTGAGTTCAAATCCCGGGGGAGGAACGTTTTTTTTTTTTTTTTTTTTTAAACATAGCGGGGTCTGGAGGTCAAGGTCATTGTGGCTATTTTTAGAAAAACATTGTCATCGCTCTAGCGCCTTCATTTATTGATGGATTTTAATATAACTTCACTGAAATATTTGGTATAATGATATCTCGAGTGACTTTGACTTTCAGGGTCTGGGGCCTAAGGTCAATGTCACTACTTTCAGGGTCACGGGGTCAAGGTCACTGTGGCTATTTTTAGAAAAAACATTGTCATCGTTCTTGCACCTTAATTTATTGATGGGTTTTAATATAACTTCACACAAATGTTGGGTATGATGATATCTCTAGCAAGTTCGACTTTCAGGTTCCGGGGCTGAAGGTCAAGGTCACTGGCTATTTTTAGAAAAAACTTTGTGATCGCTCTAGTGCCTACATTTATGGATGGATTTTTATATAACTTCACAAAAATGTTGGCAATGATGATATCTTGAGCGAGTTCGACTTTCAGGGTCTGGGGCTGAAGGTCAATGTCACTGTGGCTATTTTTAGAAAAACTTTGTCATCGCTCTTGCGCCTTCATTTATTGATGGATTTTTATATACCTTGACACAAATGTTTGGTATGATGATATCTTGAGTGACTTTTACTTTCCGGGTCAGGGGCTGAAGGTCAAGGTCACTGTGGCTATTTTTTAGAAAAAAATGATCATTGCTCTAGTCTCCAGATTTATTGATGGATTTTAAGATAACTTCATACAAATGTTGGGTATGAAGTTCAACTTTCAGGGTCTGGGGCTCAAAGTCAAGGTCACTGTTGCTATTTTTAGAAAAACTTTGTCATCGCTCTTGCGCCTTCATTTATTGATGGATTTTAATATACCTTGACAAAAATGTTTGGTATGATGATATCTTGGGTGACTTTGACTTTCCGGGTCAGGGGCTGAAGGTCAAGGTCACTGTGGCTATTTTTTAGAAAAACTTGATCATTGCTCTAGTGTCCAGATTTATTGATGGATTTTAAGATAACTTCATACAAATGTTGGGTATGAAGTTCAACTCTCTGGGTCTGGGGCTCAAAGTCAATGTCACTGTGGCTATTTTTAGAAAAACTTTGTCATCACTCTTAAGTACCTACATTTATTGATGGATATAATGTAATTTTACACAAATGCAAGGCTAGGCTTTTTTTTATTTGTCTTGCTCGAGGGGATTTGTATCGTCTGTGATGCCTTGTTATTACTTGGTAGTTTGTAGAATTTTTTTTATCAAATATAGATTTCTTTTTCATTTTTTTTTTTTTTTTTTTTTTTTTTTTTTGCAGTAGAAAGGCTTGAAAACAGGATGATTAGGGGTACATTTTGGTTCTCTTTCATTTGCTGCAGTCTATTGGGCTGTTTTACAGAAGAAATTTTTTTTTGATAACTTACCCTCATCCATCTTAGGCCCCCAAAGGCGAGCCATGTTGTCTTCTGACAACTCTTGTTTTACTGGTTGCCATGGAAACCAAAATTAAAAAAAAAAAAAATAGAAAAAAAAAAATAAATAAAAATCATCTCCTCAGAAACCATATGCTCTATGATGCTGAGAGTTTATAGAAATATTCACAATATTTGCATTTACAGGTTTTATGTTTTTTTATGAAATTCGGCTCTTTAGTTTTGTTACTATGACAACTTAGATTTCCATAGACCTACAATGGGAAAATTGAAAAGTGGTGTTAACTACCAAACCTTTGCGGATATTTCGACACAACTTTCATAGAAATGTATTTTAAGCAATCTACCATCTGCCATATGTATTTAGGCCTATTGCTAACTTTTACTGGTTGCCATGGAAACCAAAATGTAAAAAAATAAATAAAAAAGTTAATCCTCATCAGAAACCATTATCTCTGTAAGGCTGAGACTTTATGAAAATATTCACGATATTTACCTCAACAGGTTTTGTGTTTTTATGAAATTCAACGATTTAGTTTGGTTGGTATGGCAACTGAGAGTTTCCATTGCCTTATAATGGGGAAAATTGAAAATCTGCATTTACTGCCAAGCCTTTGCAGATATTTTGACAAGACTTTCATAGGAATGTTCCTTAAGTGATCTACTACCATCTGCCATATGATTTGAGGATTATTGCTCATTTCTACTGGTTGCCATGGAAACCAAAATGAAAAAAAAAAACCTTGAAAAATCATCACCTAAGAAACCGTTTGCTCTATGAGGCTGAGTCTTTGTAGAAATATTCACCATATTTGCCTTTTCAGGTTTTGTGTTTTTTATGAAATTCGATTCTATAGTTTGGTTGCTATGGCAAGTCTATAGTTCCGATTGACTTATTCGCCCCCACCTATCGGGGCTTGAAGAAATAGATGGGCTGCAAGAGCTGAAACTGACCACACCAGAGTACTGATAAACCACTCAGATGATCTAAGCCTGTCCAGGTAAAGCTGTGCAAGTCGGTCCGCCCATGCGTATAAACCTTATTGGTTTCATTTGGCGACAGGGCATGAAATGTCATTTCATCTCAGTGTCAGGTAAAAATCCCATAAAGGTCTCCACAATGACCTATACAGTGTTGACAGGGATGTTGAACCTCAATTCAATTAAAATCCCATAGACTTATAATGGGAAAAATTGAAAAATGGCATTTACTGCCAAGTCATTGGAGTTATTTTGACAAAACTTTTATAGAAATGTTCCTTGAATAAACTTCTCCCAGCCACATGCTTTTATGCCAACCAGGGTGTCCCAAGGTTGTGCAGGGGCCATGTCCCACCCCCTCCACTTCATAAAATGTCATATATCTCAGAAACCATTCAGATCCCCTTCCCAAAACCATCAATAGTCATGTTCCTTATGATAAGACACATTCAGTGACACCATCCTGAGGGTCCCTAAAGGTGTGCCGGGGCCATGCTCCCCCCCCCCTTCATAAAACGCCCATTACCTAAAAAATCCTACAGATCCCCGCCCCTAAACCATATAAAATCTTGTTCCTTATGATAAGGCCCATTCAGTGATACCAACCTGTGGGTCCTCAGGGATGTACCGGGGCCATGCCCTACCCCATCCACTTCCTAAAAGGCCCAATATCTCAGAAACCTTACAAATTCCCACCCCTAGACCATATATATTCGTGTTCCTTATAAGATACATTCAGTGGCTTGAACCTAGGGGCCATCCGGGGCGCACCGGGGCCATGCCCCAACCATCGACTTCACAAAATGCCAGAAAGCTGAGAAACAGTTCAGAACCCCACCGCTAAGCCATATATATATATAAACCATATGCTCTATAAGGCTGAGACTTCATGGAAATATTCACCATATTTGCCTATACAGGTTTTGTGTGTGTGTGTTTTTTAATTTGGCTCTTTAGTTTGATTGCTATTGCAAGTTAAGCGTTTCAATAGACTTAAAATGGGAAAATTGAAAAACGACATTATGCCTATCAAGATATTTTGTCAAGTTTTCATAGTATTGTTCCTTAAACAAAGGTCTATCTGCCGTACATTTTTAGGCCTATTGGTTGCCACAAATGGAAAGTTGTCTGTTACCATTTGTTGCCTTGCAACTACACATTCAAGTGACAGCCTCTAGGCTGATTTGGTCCAAGTTTTATCTGTAGCATCCTTGGGCTCAGGGCTTTCAAGGTTTAAATACATGGCTGTCAGTGGGCAGTGGTCCCCTGAGCTCTGGTGAGCATAATAGCCCATGGGCCTCTTGTTCTATGATTTGATCTACTGACATTCTTTTTGTCCCGACATGACCCATTTTCGAACGAGGGCGAGATATTGTCAAGATGATTATTCTGAGCACGTTTGATGATGATTGGACCAAAAGTGTGGCCTAAATAGTGTTCAAAGTTGTTTTTTTTTTCTATGATTTGACCTACTGGCCTGCTTTTTAATCCGACATGTCCCATATTCAAACCTGACCCAGATATTGTCAATATGATTATTCTGTTTATATTTATGATGATTGGACCAAAACTTTGGCCTCTAGAGTATTCACAAGGTTTTTCTATGATTTAACCTGCTGACCTACGTTTTGACCCGACATGACCCATATTCAAACTTCACCGATATATTGTCAAAATGATTATTCTGGGCAAATTTGATGAGGATCGGACCAAATCTGTTGCCTCTGGTGTGTTCACAAGATTTTTCTATGATTCGAACTACTGGCCATCTTTTTGACGCGACGTGAAACATTTTCGAACTTAACCGGGATATTGTCAAGATGATCATTCTGAGAAAGACTGATGATGATCGGACCAAACCCGTGGCCTCTAGTGTGTTCACTAGGTTTTTCTATGATTCGACCAACTGTTCTGTTTTTTTTATCCGACATGACCCATATTCGAACTCGGCTCAGATATTGTCAAGATGATTATTCTTAGCAAGCTTGATGATGATCGGACCAAACCATAACCTCTTGTGTGTTCACAAGGTTTTCTCTGATTTGACCTACTGACCTACTTTTTTTACCCGACATGACCGACCATATTCGAACTTGACCGAGATATTGTCAAGATGATCATTCTGGACATGCTTGATGATGATCGGACCAAAACTGTGGCCTTTAGTGTTCACAAGGTTTTTTTTTTCTATGATTTGACCTACTAACCTACTTTTTGACCTGACATGGCCCAATTCAATCTTCTTCGAGATTTTGTCATGATGATCATTCTGAGCGAGTTTGATGAAGATCGGACTAAAGCTGTGGCCTGTAGAGTGTTCGCAAGAATGACAAACATTTTCCCATTGAAAGTCTATGGGACCTTGTGGTTGCCAAAGCATTGACCATTCTGAGCACGCTTGGTGATGATCGGACCAAAACTGTGTGTTCAAAATATTTTTTCTATGATTTGACCTACTGACCTTCTTTTTGACCCGACATGACCCGTTTTCGAACTTGACCGAGATATTGTCATGATGATCATTTTGAGTAAATTTGATGGTGATTGGACCAAAACTGTTGCCTGTAGAGTTTCGCAAGAATGACAGCCATTTTCCCATTGTAAGTCTATGGGACCTTGCGGTTGCCATAGCAACCAAAGTTTTTTATTCAATTTTGATAAAAAGCTTATGTCGTCAATCCCCCACCAGAGGCATGCTATAGATGAGAAATCACTGAGATAAGCCAGCAGGCTGCAGAGATATGTGGTGAAAGGTGCTGATGGACAGACGACAGACGGACGGCGGATCGAATATTATGCTATAAGCTCCCCTGGAGCCTTCGGCCTGGGAGTGCTAACAAAAGCATATCAGAAATCGAAAGGAACAACCGTCCTGGACCAGACAGCCGAAAGAATTAGGGGATATAAAACATTCTGAAAACTTTGCTGCTATGACCTGTGCAACACTGCTTGGTGAGAACCCCTGTTATATAGCATTTGTGAACAAAAAGCTGCATGTTTGCCTTTGCAGTGTATTCCCTAATTGGATAGTGCAGTACCTCTCTTTACACTTGCTAGTCTGCATCACGAAAACACGCCTAAATAATACTGACCCCCTTGAACCCCACTTTTATATAGTAAAACTGGGGTTTCCGGGGGTATACCTTATTTTTCGTATTTCTGCTCTAAGATATAGATTGTTGGTACTCGTTAGAACCGCCTCGACGAGGCGGTTCTAACGAGTGCCCACAATCTATATTTGGAGCAGTAATAAGAAAAATATCGCAATTTTTCATCATAAAATGTTCATTTTTTCGGCGATAAAGGTGGCAATGTATTTGTATAGGCGTGTTTGCGTAATGGTGTACCTCGATAAACCCGTTTTAGCGTACTACATCACGCAAACACGCGTATATAATTTTGACCCCCATTAAACCCCACTGTTATATAGTAAAATTGGGTTTTGCAGGGGTATATATTATTTTTCTTACTTCTGTTCAAAAACATTGTTTGTAGGTACTTGTTAGAAACGCCTCGCCGAGGCGGTTCTAACAAGTACCCACAATCTAAGTTTTGAGCAGAAATAACATAACAATGTCAAGATTTCTGTCTGAAAAAAATATATATATATTACCAATATATTTGAATAGACATGTTTTCGTAATGTTGGTAAAGAAGACCTGAACACAGGTTTTCTCATGACGGAGTTAATATATGAAATGCTTGCGGTATGGTATAAAGTTAGTCCCAGAAATGGCTAATACCAGCATGTATCTGCTCTTATCCTCATTGCCTGCATTATTCTCCAATATACCGAATTATCTCTAGGGTAACTGATGTAACGTAGTTACATAGGCATGTGATCTTAATGACACAAATAGTGTTGACGTATTGTAAAAGATGCACTTTTGTTACACAAGCATGTTACATGAATGGTTGAAACAACGTTGATGAGCAGTGGGAACGTTGTATGACCAATATGCTGACCAATATGCTGTTGAATGGGTAATAAATGTATTTGGGATTATGTTGATGGGACTACGAAGTATTATAAGCTTTTACAGAAAGAAAATTGAAACGTTTTTACCTAATAATATATTTTAATCCAGTCTTTCGATAATATCCAAACATGCACTATACATTGCGTGTTTACTTTGGAATATGAACAAATCTACTGACATTTAATTTGACATTTTCAATTATGTATTACGCAAGTAACATGTGCTGTTATTCAAATACTTTCGCGGAAGACAAAGCAAGTGCAGTTGAAATGTATCTACAAAACGTCAATCACAGGGGTGCATGTTTCTGTTTACGCCAATCTATGAGTGCATAGTACCCTGCAGGTGTGTGCTTACGTGGTCAGCAGGTGTTGAGATACTTTTAACATTTGCTTAATGATGGACGGTTGGTATAAACAGAAGCTGTGTTAAAGTGAAAACCAAAGCCTATGGAATGCTCTGAAACGTATAAAACCTCCAGTTTGATCATGTCAAATCAGTCAGGTTTTCAGTTATGTAAGAGACGTGTTCAGTATATTGGGCTAGATCTAGTCATGGACACTACCTGTCTCAGAAGCTTTCGATTTTCAATATGTTAATTATGTAACATTGAAATTTTAAAAGAGACCATTCTACTTGGTCAGAAAAACAAAACAGAAAAACAGAAACTTTCTGACTCTAATTATTTGCGAAGTCCTAACGCTTAATTAATGTAAAACTATATGATCATGGTTAAGTCCCGTTTCTCGAAGAAAACAAATTCAAAAGATAACGTCACCTTAAAACTTTAATTATTTTGAATAGCAAAAGTTTCACATTATAGGGATTCGCGTTCGCATTAAATGCCAAATCAGCATCGATACATGGTGTCCGTCATTTAAAGCACTATAATAAATAAACATCTTTAACAACACGCTCTGAACTGGTTCTCCAGATTTATATCCTGAAAGCGTCGTTATTGCTTCGTATATTTGTTTTGTTCAGGATGACACTGTTATATTTTTTTCATTATTTTGGCTTTTATTTAAAACCCTGTTACACGTAACATCACGAAAACACACCTATATAATTTTGACCTCCTTGAACCTACTTTTATATAGTAAAACTGGGGTTTCCGGGGGTATACCTTATTTTTCTTATTTCTGCTCTAAAATATAGATTGTGGGTACTCGTTAGAACCGCCTCGATGAGGCGGTTCTAACGAGTGCCTACAATCTATATTTTGAGCAGAAATAAGAAAATATCACAATTTTTATCCTAAAAGTTTCATTTTTCGGCGATAAAGATGACAATGTATTTGTATAGGCGTGTTTGCGTAATGATGCGCCTGTTGCACATATAAATCCTGATTCGGGCTACAGCACACAATAACCACTGCTAAAAGTTTTGGGGAATAAATTAAAACCGTCAATTTCCGTCCATTGTTACAAGCATCCACGGTCAACTTATTGCATATAAGTAAGAAACATTTCACAAAATGTCCCCTGCATTACAATACAAAACATTGACGGCACCAAGCAAAATGCGTTTTAGAATATATGCCATGCAGACGAGTCACATGTAATGTCAAGCCATTTATTCGGTTTAAAATGAGAAAAGAGACAATTTGACAACTACATGTATCTGCTACATGTGATTATCAGTGATAACTTACCGTATGCAAAACAGGGAGTCTCTCCTATCTCTAGAACTAGCATTTTCTGATAAAAAGTTTATTCTAACACAGTACGCCTATATAGGCAATGGAAAATAACTGTGTTTTATTCTGCAACAAATCACGGCAAGGAAGAGCGTGACGAGTGACGTCATTAAAACTGCAAATTAATGACGTCACTAGTCGATTTCCTTGACGTTAGACGGTGTAACGTCATATTCTCGCATCGAAAACGTTAGAAAAGGATATAAATGCATGTGTTTCAGTCGATAATTTTAGCGGGATTTCTTCTAACAATGGCGTAAAGTTGTGAGATTTTGAAGGAAACAACAACATTATTGCCGATTATCAGCATGTTAGAATCGAAATAGATCAGCTCTTGTCTGTGATTTGTTGAGTAATAAATCACAGTTTGTCGGTCTGTTGTAAGTAGACAAATCACGCGCGCTACGCGCTCGTGATTTGTCTACTTTACAACTGACCTTCAAACTGTGATTTATTACTCAACAAATCACAGTTAGAGCTGATCTATTCCTTAAATAGTTTTTCTGATTTATGGTTCAAATATAGATTCTGGGTGCTCTATACAACCGCCTCACATTCAGGACTTTCTAAGGAGTATCCACAGTCCTTGTTTTTGAACAAAATAAGGAAAATAATACACACCCCCATAAAATAGAAGTGAAGGCAGTGATCAGGAATCTATACAATTTACCCACAGCTCTCATCAGAGACACCAAAGGGAAAGAAGCACAAACGTGAAGCAACTAGACCCTAATGGAAACATCAAAAGCGGAAAGCCAAAAAGACAGTAAATGGCCAATTGGCTATCCCAAACAAAATAATATAAGCGATATACACACTCAAAGACAAACCATAACAAAAATAAACCGCGACAGAAGAACAGCATTGGAACGTTTAGTGAAACGAATTCTACTGCGGGGGTGGGGATGGAGGGGGGGGGCTTAAATCGATTTTACGTGGCCACTATCGTCGTCCTTACTTCAATCGCGATTTAGACAGATAATTTGTTCAGTCCGCATTAAGGCCCACTTTTCTCTGTATGAAGTTCATAGTTTATATATTCCTGAACTTTTGAACCATTGTTCGTATCAAGGATGTGTTATCCTAAGTGGTATGGGTACACCTTCAGGGAAGGCAACTCCTTCAAAAGTATTTTTGTCTCCCATGTCAATAGGAGCCAACTCTTCAAGGAAATAATTCGCTCCTGAGGAGCAAATTCTAACCTTTAAGAGAAGACCTCTTTTTTGAGTTGGACAGGGCTTATAGAAATGTGAACATGGAGTCCCGAAAGTTGTCTCCCTTTGAAAAATGGCGGAAAAATCTGCCAGGTGTTCCCATTCCCCTTAATACTGCAGAGAAGTACCGATACCTACATGTATGCGAACAGTGTAGATCTAGATAAGTTAGATCTTTATAGGCCCGATCATCAGTATCTACACTGTTTGTTATTCGGTTAATGACCCTGAACAGAAGGCATTACTGAAAAAACAATTGAGATCTTGAAGAATCTATCTCAAACCAGGGGGAAGGGGTCAGAGAAGAGAAAAGTCTATTAGTTTGTATTCGAAAAGTGTTTAATGTATTTATCTGGTCAAAATAACAATAAAATCATTACGACAGACATAGCATACTTCAGCAGTAAGATCCTTTTTGAAGTTCGTCAACAACATATATACATATTAACAAACACACAGACAATCGCGAACAGTAACACCATAAGGGAAAATACTGAAATCATATACAGATGCTTCTTTTACGACTCTTATAATGCAGTGCCGTTTTGGGGTAAATCGGTAATTAATTTAGATGATCTTATACGAGGAGTAACATCGTATAAAATCTATGAGACAAGTTTAATAAATTGCATATGAATTTACCCCGAGGGTAAGATTCTGTTTGTAAATATGACTGGTTTGCCGAAGAAGTTCATTTTCTCCATTACGAAAACACGCCCATACAAATACATTGTAAATTTTACCATCGAAAAATGAATATTTTCAGATGAAAAAATGTGATATTTTTCTTGTTCCTGCTAAAAACATAGATTGTGGATACTCGTAAGAACACCATCCGGGAGGCGGTTCTAACGAGTACCCACAACCTATGTTGTTTTTCAGCAGAATTAAGAAAAATAATGCGCCCCCCTCAAAAACCCTAGTTTTACGATATAAATGTGAGGTTCAATGGGGCCAAAACTATATAGGCGTGTTTCCATGGTGTCGGGCCGCGTCATGACCCTACACGTCAGTCATTACGAAAACACGCCTATATAAATACATTGCAACCTTTATCGTAACCTTTATCGCAGAAAAAATGTAAATTTTTAGGTGAAAAAATGTAATATTTTTCTTATTTCTGCTCCAAATATAGATTGTAGTCACTCGTTAGATCGAGGCGGTTCTAACGAGTATCCCCAATCTTTATTTTAGAGTGGAAATAAGAAAAATAAGGTTTACCCCTGTAAACCCCAGTTTTACTATATAAAAGTGGGGTTTAAGGGGGTCAAAAGTATATAGGTGTGTTTTCGTGATGTATCTTATGCTATTGCAAGCGTGGTCGTATCATTTATGACATGTCCTTATCCTCTAAAAACAATATTGTTATATGATAAAATTTGTTATGATTTAAAATAATTCGTGGCGCATCCTTAAAAGAAAACAATGAGATGAATATGATTCTATCTATTGTAATGGCTCGTCTGTTATTACTGATAATGTCCGATCTAAATCACATGTGAGAAATGCTACTGTTTGTGTGTTCGAAGATGGCTGATGAGACAAATTATAGCTCTGCCTGTCTGCTGCAGGTAGAGCAACAGAGGTTAAAGGAATAGGTTAAGCGGAAAATATATGTATAACAACAGCAACGGCAACCAATGTCTGTCAATATACACTATTTTTCTTTCTCAATATGTACTTGTGCACACCAGACGGTACAAGTTGCGCGTGCTACAAGAGAATCCTGATTAAATTCACTCTGTCCATCCTTGTAGCCTAGGAGCTGTGGGTTTATTGTATCGATTCCTGATCGGCAAGCCTTGCGATGCTACAAGCCTTCTCGAAGCCTTGCCTGATAAATCTGATATGAAAACACACAAACCTGGCATTCATTATTTATCAGCATCCTAAAAAGCAATACCTAAGAGGAATAACACACCCGTGCATTTTTTCATATCTCCAAAATTTATGTTTCTGGTGAAATTTTGACATTCTTTTCTTATTGCTACTCCAAGCAGTAATGGTAGGTGCTCGTTAAAACCGCCTTAGTATGGCAATTCTTACGAGGACCCACAATCAATCTTTTGGAGCAATATTATTAAAATAACGTTTACCTACTATCCGCACAGTCTATGCAGAGTTGCTGTTTTACGCTGTTTTGATTGCAATTAATCCAAAGCTTCTAAATGCAAACTGTTATCTGAGTGAGTAAAGTAGAAATGAAGGCAGTGATCAGGAATCGGTACATTTAACCCATACCTCCCATCAGAGACTCAAAAGGGAAAGAAACACAAACTTGAAATAACAGACCCTAATGGAAACATCAACAGTGGAAAGCCAAACGGACAGTTATTTTCCCTGGCTATCCAAAACAAAATAATATAAGTGATGCAAACACTCAAAGACACATCATAACACAAATAAACCGCGACAGAACAACCGTATAGGAACGGTCAGTGAAACGAATTCAACTGTGTGTGTGTGGGGTGGGGGGGGGGGGGCTTAAATCGATTTTACGTGGTCTCAGTCCTCGCCCTTACTTCCGTCGCGATTTAGACAAATAATTTGTTCAGTCCGCATGAAGGCCTCCTAACTCATCAGTGCAACATCCCCGTGGACACAAAATATCAAACAACGGTGAGGACTCGACAGCAAGAAACCACTGAAACGCTGAAGCAAAAAAAAAAAACCAACAGTTAGACTCCGATGGGCCCGACCAGAGACAGAGCATCAGGCACCAACCAAAACTACATAGAATTAGATTCTCTCTAATTCTCAGTAAGCCTTTACGCTAGAACCGTCATCGGATCTGAGGCCTGACCCGCCAGCATGTAATTAAAGAGGGATGCAAAGTTGTCAACCGTGATTCTGTTAACTAACATGCATGCAGTCCGTCGTATAACATTTATGTTGTACCCAATCTTTTTATATCGAAGAATGATTTTACGAAACTGGGTAGAGAAGTCATATATTTTTCTGAATTTATATACTAGGTGACCATAAAGTTCGGGTTCCGATAGACCTTGTTGCAGAAGAGATTTAAGTCCACTTTTGAATTTTGAAATTAAATCAGAATGACGTCTATAAAATTGGCAGTATTTAATAAATCACCAAAATATCTAGAAGTCGCGCATATAGTTTCAATGATTTCAGATTGGTTTTCAGCAGAAAGGGACATCATGAAGTCTCTTTCAAAACAAAAACAAAAAAAAAAAGATCAGCTACAAGGGGTGCGTAATTAGTACCCATCGGAATCCCCTCAAATTGTCTAAATAACTTAGTACCAAATCTTATGTAACTATTGTCAAGTAGAAAGGTGAGAGCTTCACACACTTTGTAACATAACCATGAAGTATAATTTCTATGGTCTTCAGAAGTGAAAAAGCATTTCTTACATTACATGCAAGATAGAGGGAGTCTTCCCTATGAAATGACCACTCAATCAAATCACTAAGGTTTTCTTTATAAGATTATGAGGAAGTGTAGGGTGGAAACATCAGAAGTAGAAAACGTCTGCATTTCAATTTACTTAAAACTTCATTAGAATTTTTCATAGACCAAAACAGATTTCTTTTTTTGAGTTAGAAATCCTTCATGCGGACTGAACAAATTATTTGTCTTAATCGCGACAGAAGTAAGGGCGAGGATTGCGGCCGCGTAAAATCGATTTAAGCCGCCCAGTGGAATTCGTTTCACCGACCGTTCCAAGGCGGTTCTTCTGTCGCGCTTTGTTTTTGTTATGGGTTGTTTTTGAATGTGTTTATCGCTTATATCTTTTTAATAGCCAATTGGCCATTTTGTGGGCAAGTAACTGTCCTTTTGGTTTTCTGTGCTATTGTCGTTTCCATTAGGATCTAGTTATTTCACGTATTTGTTTCTTTCCCTTTAGTGTCGTTGATGGGAAATGAGGGTTAATTAATATCGATTCCTGATCATTGCCGCAACTTCTATTCTATTATATTTACAAGCCGCACCCACTATCAAAATTTTCCAAATGCCCCGCGTAATTTAAGGGATAACTGTCTTAGGGAGGAAAATAGGCGGTTGTACGATCGGAAATTTCGTTTTAGGCGACGCGTTTGCGGTGCCGTAAAACGTAATCTGTGTTCATAAAACAACAGAACCCGGGAATAGACATGATTTTTTTTATTTTAAAGTTGTGCACACAAGATATTATCTTGTGCGGACAAGATATTATCTTTTCCGTACAACATTTTATCTTGTGTGCACAAGATATTATCTTGTGCGTTCAAGATATTATCCTGGCAGACAAGATATTATCTTGTCCGCACAAGATATTAAGTTGTGCGAACAAGGTATTATCTTGTCCGCAAAAGATAATATCTTGACTGCACAACATAGATCTTGTGCGGACAAGATATTATATGGTTCGCACGATTTAATATCTTGTGTGCACAAGATATTATCTTGTACGCACAAGATAATTTCTTGTACGCACAAGATAATATGTTGTGCGAACAAGATTATATCTTGTCCGCACAAGATAGCATCTTGCCCGCACAACTTCCCAAGATCTATGTTCTGCAAACAAGATAATATGTTGTGCGAACAGGATAATATCTTGTGCGGACAAGATATTAAGTTGTGCGAACAAGATAGTGTGTTGTCCGTACAAGATAAATTATGTTGTCCGCACAAGATAATACCTTGTGCCCACAACATATCATCTTGTCCGCACAAGATAATATCTTGTTCACACAACTTAATATCTTGTTTGCACAACATTTTAAAAAAGAGTCATGTCCCTTCCCGGGTTCCGTATTAAACCCAGGTATTCCAGCTATTCCCGTAAGCACTTAATATTAAATTGTTTTGTTTATAATGTATTTAGTAGTCGCAGGCGGAGCTATCGTTTGTAACTGCCTTCGGAATGTTCTATTAACAAACAGGTAAACCAAGTCACCCGATATTGTGAATTCAACTATAACACAAACAAAGCGATGGCATATATGGCTATTTGGTCCGCTTGCAGAAAGCATGCGAAAGGCACTCTACCGAGTGAGTGAGTGAGTTTTAGTTTTACGTCCCACCAACAGCTAAGGTCATACGGAGACGGGACCTCGGTTTAAAGACTCATCCGAAAGTCTGGAGAAGCCCGGGATCGATCCTGCGATCCCTGGTTTACAAGGCGAGTAGCGTAACCACTGCACCACGGAGGCTTCTAACACTCTACCGAATCTTCTTGTGGACTCAGCGAATTTCACATATATTGACAATACCCGAATAGCTCCCGCGTAGTCAATTTTATCTGCGACTACTTTACCCTTTGTTCAAAGCGGTGATCACCGTGATCTGCGTAGAACCAAATTTCAGCTTACGTTTCCAGCAGTATATTTCAGGATATTTAACTTTATCCAGCAAGACGTTGCGTTACATTTGCTTATAAGAAACCACACTTTACAGCATTATAAGAATGGCGATTGAAAAAAAAAGATGAATAGCCTCCCCACTTATGATCTTGGATAAATCTTTGCCTCATGTAGAAGGGCAGTTGTCAGTTTCTGGCGAAAGAATGTGCACTGTACTGGTTAACCGCTTACGTATAAGCCTGCCCAGGAAAGTGTTGATAGGTAAACTGGCCGGCTCAAAAATGACCTAAATAGTGTTGACTGGGCCATAAAACTCCAATACTAACAAAACAAACAAAAGCCTCATGTAGAAATATGCAATATTTTTAATTTCGGTTGTTATAGGCGAATTTAATATCGCTTTTTGAACTCATCGGTGTCTAAAAATACTTTTTCAATATCATAAGAATGGCGAGATAAAGCGATCGGATAAGCTGAATCCTTATTTACGGTCTGCTTGAATGAATATTTGCTTCTTATAAAGATTTTAACGTTAGGTCTTCGTAAATGATAGGGTACAACTCTTTATTAAAACCAATACAAAATGCTTCCGTTCATCAGAAAATAAATGTAATAAGGGCATTCGAAAATAACATTATAATATATCTTCAATGAGGCGTGCAAAATAATGACGATCAACTCACCTGGAGTGATAACATACAATTATCATTTCCCATAAAACTCAGTTTCAATATATGAAATGTATTTGATCGAATATACGACTATATACCAAGAAGAAGTGGGACAACATGGGGTCTGCACTTCGAATCTACCATTCCTAAATCAAAACAATTTACCTTATTTAACAGCAAACACAGTCGCGACAACCAAAAACAAAAGTGGAAATGGTCTTGACTTGTTTAACAGCCTTATTTAACAGCAAACACAGTCGCGACAACCAAAAACAAAAGTGGAAATGGTCTTGACTTGTTTAAAGGCATATGTCGATGTACCTAAATACTGTAATGATGCGTAATGTGACGTAATGATGCGTAATGTGGCGTAATGTAGCGTAATGATGCCTAAAAAGGCATAATGTAGCGTAATGCAGCCTATTTTATGAATTTATATTTACTCCAGAACAGATAAAGCGTTTTGCGTGAAGAATGGGGCACAAAACAATGTATACATTACGTGTCATACATCCACATCTGTAAGTCTGAATTACTGTGGGATTGAAAAAAAGACAAGAAAAGAAAACGTTCATGCATCCCTAACAGCCGCGGTTTTCCTGTTTGCTCAGTCCTGTTTCAAAGGTTTTATTTTATTTTATTTATTTTATTTTATTTATTTATTTTTTAATCGTTGTTACTCCATTACTATTATGATAACACATCAGTGTGGTAAAATGACATGATTCTCAAACCTAGAACTAGCATTATCAGAGATAATTTTCAATATTTTTCTTATTTCTAGTCCAAATATAGACTGATAGTGGTCATAATCACCTCATAGGGGCGGTTCTTACAAGGGCCCCAATTAACTTTTTTTTCGTAAAAATAATGAATATCCCCATAAACCCCATTTTGTCTCTGCATCAAATGTGGTTTAAAGGGATGTTCATTACACAGACTCATTAACACGATGTGATAACATTAATATGTCATATATGACAAAATTTCGTATTTCTATTTCAAACATAGATTGCAAAGCGTACTCGTATCATGGAGGCGGCACAAACTGTATCACAACGTATGATTTGTTGTATAACAATGAAAATAATGTATATGGTACCTATATAACCCCCACATCTTATAAGGTTTAACGACTTAACCATTAATGTATTAGTTATCAAGATCTATACTTGCAATGTAAGGGAAAGAACACAAAAATATTGTTCAAAGAATATACAAAATCACAATTTATGTCATATTAAATCCAAAATGATGAAAAGTCCAATATTTCTTTCAATTCATTTTAATTTTCTTTCTTTCTTTCTCTATTAAATGATTTTCTCACCTTCTTTAATTGGGCGATAAGTGTTCCTGTTCATTTATATTAACTGAAGATTTTCACACCTGAAGTGAGATGGGCGGGCATCCATTGTTTAACAAAATGTCATTATGGATTAACGGCATATCAATTAAAGCAGACACGATATCATACAAAATTATCATTAGAGACACATGCCAAATTGTAAAGTCATTAACATTCACACAATCCTGATCACCAGTCAGAACATAAACGTTATTTTTATCTAAGTGAGGTCAACGTCTTGCGTAATAGATTTTTCTACAGACCCAGGGCTGGAATCTTGGGTTGGGCTTGGCAAACATTGTAAACCCCTAACAGTGTCTGCACTATTTGCTTACAGTACAGATTTAGAGAAAATGTTAGCAGTCTATGTTACCGTTCAGGATCATTTTCCCAATTTTACCATTGAAAAACAACAACAACAACAACAAAAAAATAATAATAATTTGAAAGTTTGATATTTATCTTACTTCTGCTGTAAATATAGAGTGTGGGTACTCGTTGGATCGAGGCGGTTCTAACAAGTACTTACAATCTATATTTTAGGACAGAAATAAGAAAAAAATAAAGCTAACCTCTTCTAACAAGTACCTACAATGTATAGTTTAGAACAGAAATAAGAAAAAAAATAAAGTTTACCTCGGTAAACCCCAGTTTTACTTTATATAAGCGGGGTTTAAGGGGGTCAACAAAGATAGATGATCATTTTCAGGAATAAATTTTTCTCCATTTTACGCTACATTACGCTGCATTACGCTACATTACGCATCATTACGCTACATTACGCATCATAACTGTTTTAAGGCAGACCCGGCATTTATTCTCGTAACAGTAGCACAAACGGTATGTTCAAAATGGTTTAATTGCCCCCACCGCGCCCTTGCGATATTATGTTTGTTCGTTTGTTCGATTTGAGGTTTAACGTCCCCGTCAACACTATATATGTCATTTTGGAGACGTTGCATCTAATTTTGAGGGACTTTTACCCGACCTCGATCTTAAGCCCTGTCGCCCAATGAAACCAATAGCGTTTATAAGCATGGACGGCCCGACTCGCACCGCTTTGCCTGGGCAGGCTTAGATCCTCTAAGCGGTTTACCAGTACTCGTGTGCGGTCGGATTTCAGCTCTGCGTGGAAGCATCATGCAGCTCATATATTTCTTCAAGCCCCGATGAGCGGGGGCCGACCCCTTGCGATGTACCGTCTTTCGTAAATAAATAGCGGCCCTTAAATGTGTGATTAGTAGCTCTTGTCTAATCCTCGTCTGAGGCAATTTAGAGGAAACTCAATAGTGTACATGAAACAGTAGATTAAAATACACCACTAACTAAAACATTGAAACATTGAAAAAGTTATATAATTACATAAAGATAACACTCGTGTGCGATATTGTGCATTTTTTTCACATCTCCAAATGGCTACTTTTCTGATGAAATCCGTGATATTTTTCTTATTTACACTGCAAACATCGTTAGAACCCCGTCATTAAGGCGGTTCTTACGAGTACCCACAACATATGTCTTGGATCAGAAACAAGAAAAATATTGTATACAGCCGTAAACCCCAGTTTTCTCCATATAGAGTTTTCTCCATATAGAGTTGGGGTGTTCATTTCACGGGCTTGTTCATGTCATGCAAAGAAAAATTAATATATTTTACAAGTTTATCATATTTTCTTTTTCATTTTAAGCATAGTATAAGCATGGAATTTAAAATATTATTTTAAGGTAATAATTACAAAACTGATGCATTTATAATACCCTTTACAGGGACCAAGTGTAAATAATAATAATAATAATAACACTTTATTATTAATTTATTACTAATATCATCCGGGTTTTTTTATTATTAATCTGCTAAGCCTATGTAGTTCTTCTTCTTTCTCGCCTTATTCGTATTTTTGCTGATATTAAATTACAGTTAGACAAGGACTGCTCTCCTTACAGCTAGTAAGGTCGGGAAGGGATGGGGTGTTTTTATTTTGCTGTTTCTACTCTTCCATTGACTTTTCATGTTCTCCTCTGTCCATCTTTTGGATCTCCTCTGCTATCTCGTATATCCTCTTTCTTCTTTTCTCTGGTAGATGACACAAAATGATCCACAAAGGTTGATGTGCCACGAAACGCAAAACAGTCAATCAAAATCCCTATTCTTTTTAATTATCATAACAATAGTACTTGAAAAAAGTTATATTGCTGATTGAAAGATGTAATGTTTGTCATATTTATGCACCAAAAATAGGTTAATGGGTGCTCGTAAGAACCATCCCAGTGAAGCGTTTTTGTGTATGTTTTTTTTTTTTTTTTTTTTTATTTATTTATTTATTTATTTATTTATTTTTATTTATTTATTTATTTTGTGTTTTTTTTTGCGGCCCATTTCGAGATTATTTCACTTATATCGAGCCGATCGCGTATCAAAGGTGAGCAAAAGCCGGAGTACACGGAGAAAAGCCACCTCACCTTCCATTGCAGAACTTGGCGTAATGAGGCAGTTCTAATAAGTACCGGCAATCTATGTCGTCGAGCAGACATATGAAAAATGGTGTACACACCTCACATAAGTTTTCTCTATATAAAGTGGGGTTTAGCTGGTGCTATGCCGTGTGGCGGTCGTAAAAAGACTCCCCGTACATCCATCATAGTGCAGATTATATTTTCTGGTCCTTTGGGATCATTGTGTTCATTTAGTATCATTTTGAAAATAGAGTTCTGCTTAGGCCGGTGCTTGAGGGCGTTGCGGGTGTTGCACATTTCAGTACTGGTCATGAACAGACTCAATAAAACCGAGTCTGCTATTTTCGTTTATTTGGTGTATTCTTTGCTTCATAAAGGATCTAACTATTCAGAACTTGTTTGCCTTCGCTGCAGCTGGTGCTGTGCCGTGTGGCGGTCGTAACAAGACTCACCGTACATCCATCGTAGTGCAGATTATATTTTATGGTCCTTTGGGATCACTGAGTTCATTTAGAATCATTTTGAAAATAGAGTTCTGCTTAGGCTGGTGCTTGAGGGCGTGGCCGGTGTTGCACATTTCAGTACTGGTCATGAACAGACTCAATAAAACCGAGTCTGCTATTTTCGTTTATTTGTTGTATTCTTTGCTTCCAAAGGATCTAACTACTCAGAACTTGTTTAGATTTGTGTTAGTCACACTAACTTGATAATGTGATGGATAACTCAGGGACAAAGAGAAAATCATTTCAATTTGCTCCTCAGTTATGACAAGATACTCATATGTTCCTCTAGTCAGTATACTATTGATTTCCCAAAAGAGGCCCCTTACCTGTCGAAGACTGAGAACTTTTCTTAAAGCAGTATTGGGGGCTAAATAATATTATGTAATGAAACGGTGGTCCTCTATTATCAAAAATAAATGCTTTTAATAAGTACCACGCTTGCGTCACCAGAGCCAGTAAGCTTGTTTTCAATTCGAGGTTGCAAATGAAACCATACAATAATTATATTTATCATATGACGTCGCGTCCGAGGTCCGAGTGGGTAATAACGCCATGTAATAAATTCAATAATTCACTAGTGGATTAAATATGCAAATTAGTTAGATAAGCCCAGTTACGTTCCTTAACGACGTCGCATTTACTAATGGCGGAATATTTGCATTTTTGTTACACAATCGTGAATAAAATGCGTTTTAAATGTCATATGATAAAAAGAATCTTGCATGCGTACTCACGTGTTATTGAATTTATTGAACTCGTTGAAGAAAAGGGATAAAATGCGAGGCAAAGCCTCGCATTTTATCCCTTTTCCTCAACTCGTTTAATAAATTCTATAACACATGACCACTCATGTAAGATCCTCTATTTAACGCGCTTACTGTGCAGTCATTGTGGTCACTGGCTAACTCGTTTCATTTACTGTTGTCATTTTGGTGTGGGTTTCCTTTTAAACGCATACATTCAGCTTCAGTTCTTTTATAGCTTGAGTTTTGTTATATACGGTTCTTTCTCGCATGCTGTTTTCCGAAGCAATATGGGCCCCGTCAAGCGATTTTGGTACTTATCGGCTATGCGAGCAGCGAAAGTTCAGGCGAGCCTGCGCATCCAATCAGTCACACCAGAACCTTCGCTGCTCGCTCATACAAGCAGTGAATCAAGAGGAACCCTCAGACAGAAAGTCATATCCCTGGCCCCTCTGAATGGTTGGGCATGCGCAGTTAAAACGTGTCTTGACGGAATGCTCGAAGACACAAATTCGCTTGGCGGGGCTCATATACTACCACCCCTGTAGTACGATTTGTGATTGTACGCCAGTGTGTCTGGAACTGGTTTAGGTTTTAACTGCATTTTATACCAAATCTCAATATCAGCACAAACAACAACTATTTATCATGTAATCAATTTCGCGAAAATAAATTGCAAATCTAGGTACCTTAACTAGTAAGGAAGTGTCACTCAGGAATGACCACAATCAAAGAACGCAGCCGTTTCAATTTACCTAAAATTTATCATTGCCTCATCCAGTTTTATTCGCTTCTTTCAATAAAAGCGCCTGAGCGTGGTTTGTTTGTCAGTATTCCTCTCTGCAATGGAATATCTCATAAAATAATACCGTTTGGTAATACGCGTCTAGCTGATCCTCTATTCCACTTATATATGAACAGTATAGAAGTAGCTATCGTGTCCATATTTTTACTTTGTTTGCATTGTATGACCTCGGGTCAGACGCACATTATCTGTATGCATGTAGTTTTGTATGCCTTTACAAGATAGTGCGTACAAAAGTGACAGAAAAGAGGGTATAGTCCTTGGTCTTATGAGGACTAACACCTCATATAGGGCCATTCAAAACGTGTTAAAATCTATTGGACACTCAATTACGAAATGTTTGCTATAAAATTCGGTTTACAAGGGGATATGTAGTCAGACAACGTTTAAAAAACGTCGTACTGTGGCAACACCTGACATCATTCGAAGAGCCTGTCGCTTGATAGAGTACGTTGACCTACCGACCCAGAGAGAATCGACATCAAAACTTTCAAATGATATATATATATTGCATCATCAACCAGAGTTTAGAAGCTAAACTGTGGAAAAAGTGTAAAAAGTGTAAGGTTCACCAGCTTTACACAACACACCATATAGACGTGCTAGAGCTTGGAAACTACATCTGAAGTTACATGGTTACGGATGGATAAACTTTGAGGCAACGTTGTATTAAGGCGGAAGCTATGGCGGTGGAAGCAACATCTGAAGTTACATGGTGACGGATGGATAAACTTATTTTCAACTGACGAGGCAATGTTTTATTAAGGCGGAAGCAGCTTTGGCAGTAGACAAGTTTGTTACATCAGAAAGGTTGAAAAGGTTAGCTTTCAAGGTTTCATTGCTTGGGCCCGGGGTTCATAGATGGGCAAAACCAAAGTTCACAGACCTCCGTGGCCTAGCGGATAAGAGCGCTGACACTTTATCATTAGGTCTCTTACGCTGTAGGTTCGAGCATGGCTCGGGTCGCACGTGAGACCCTGCAACGGAAGGTCAGGTGTTTTTTCTCCGGGTACTCCGGTTTTCGCCCACCTCTGATTTATGATCGGCTCGATATGAGTGAAATAGGCTTGAAAGAGCAGTAAAACCAGAACTAAAAAATCGAAACTCTAATCATCGACAAAGAGTCAAAAGGTAATGCTTACAATTATTTAAACAAAGTCCTGTTACCTTTTCTGAATAAAGATGTGTCAAAACATCCTCAGAAGGACCCAATGCTATGGTGGTGCACTACGACAGTGCTTCCAGCAAAACATACAAAGAAACCATTTGACATCTTGAAAATAGAAAGGTTGGCTTTATAAACCCTGAAGAGTAGAGGCCGAACTTTCCCGATGCAGCACGAATGGACTTCTGTATCTGGTCTATTTTGAAACGTCGGCTACAGAAGCGAAACGTTAACACATTAAGGGGTCTTAAAATTAAACTGAAGGATAAGTGGCAAAAGTTAGATCAGGGAACTATCAATAAGTACACCATGTATTTAAATCGTGGTCTAAACTTTGCAGATTGATTCGCAGATGCCACAGTTTACATATTGCATATTTACTTCTAAGTAAGCTCTGCATGCTTTTTGTCATATTTTTGCACTGTTCAAATATAAGCGGGGCACATCTCGTATCTTCAAAATGTGATAGATAGTGCTAGATGTATATTCAAAACAAAGAAATATATTTACTAGGTTAATTTTACTATTTCCCGACTGACCCTCGCATACTGTATGGACATGTTATATAATGAAAGAAAGGGTCACCAAATCAATGTTTGACTTTGTGAATCTGTCCTCTTTAAACGAGCTGTTTGTTTGTTAATCTTATCTTCTAAACCAGGTAATATTTCTAACATCATATCAAGGTTATGAAAGTTCCTCTCTAGATACAACTTAATTGATATAACTGCAGACGATTCTTCCATCATGAATGATATACCGACGAGGTAAAATGACCACCCGTACTCGTATTTAAATTCGTAACAGTCTTTGCTTTGTTGGAAAGAGAGTTCGTCATTGATGCTCGATATGTATAATATCACACCGACAGAGAGGCACAATCCTGAAAAAAAGAAAACAAAAACACAACTAATAGTAGATGTTACTTCAGCACTGTATCAACTGTCGGCCCCTGAAGTCGCAGGTTCGATCCCCATCGAATCCAGCAACATTCTTTCGTGAAGATTGTATTTTCTTATATGGTCTTCGATGAATGATTTAGATTTCTCAGGAAAATCTAAATTGATATCTTCACTGTTTTAAATACGATTTTTATTTTCACTGTTTGTGAATTCGATGTATCTTAAAAAATCATATTATAACACATATTCTATGTTTGCGGAAAGTCAGTTAGCTAAAACGTTATCTGTTTTTATGTTCAAACTTTCAGTTTACACACAGTATTATACCCAGCTAACACTCTGACCCCTCTAAATCGGCGCGAAATCGCAATGGAAAATGTTTGTTTTGCTGAGATGATGACTGACGTTTTAAAAATGAGTGACAAATTTCAATGTAAAGAAAGAAAGAAACAAAAAATTTGATTTTTTTTTTCAGTGTAAGATTGATGAAGTATTTCAACTGTCATTTTCTCCTTTCAACTGATTCCTGAGGCGCTTAAACGGATACCCACAACCTATGTATTGAATCAGAAATAATCAAGTTTCCGTTTACTCCGTTAACATCAGTTTTCTCTATATAAAGATGGATTTAGGGGTGTTAATTACACGGACTTTTTTATGTGAAGATATTCACTCCAGTGACATAAATGTATTGTCAATATAAACAGCAATTATAATTTACCACTTGTATCTTCTGGTCATAGCTGATCAAGGGTTTATGAGTTCAACAAAATGTTGAATTTTTCAGCAAATAAAAACAAACTAACGAGTATTTCTTACATACTCACTTTGTGCAGAAACTTATAATCATATCTGCAACATTAAATGTTCACAGTTTAACAAAATATCCACTTACTGCATCGTTAGCTTTTAGAATTGAACAATGGGATCCTTTTTAATGAATTGCTATTTAGGGTCACTAATGAGACTTTATTGCCCGTACCGTCTTTTTTATTTTTGCTTTTAACATGAGAACATAGAGTGAAGGTTGGGCTCATAGAATCGATTTGAACACTCCAGTGGTTCTCGCTACTGACCGTCCTAAGGCGGAGCCGTAATATTATTTATTTTAAATGTAGCTTTGTCGGATTTCCCGACGGGGCTTTTATGTTGTATGTTGTTACGGCTGTGTATTATTATTATTACTTATTAATTTTTATAACGTTCAATAATTGTGCCTGTTGCACCTTGATCACCCCTTGTTGGGGATAGGGAGCTGGTGCTGTGCTGTTTGCGATTCGTATTTTTATTCCTTTTGTGTTTTCCTCATTTATAGTTACTCTTCCTCTTGGTGCCATTGATAGGCTGTAAGCTTTTCTGGTTCTCTAGTACTATATCTTTAGTAGTCAACTCCCCCCTTCTGCATTTTCAAGATGGGCAGTTATTAGTTTCTGGGTAGAGAATGTGTACTGTACTGGTTAACCGCCTAAGTATAAGGCTGCCCAAGAATGATGGTTAGGTAAACTTACCGGCAAAATATGACATAAAAAGATCGATAGACCGTGGAACCCAAAACAAACGAACAAAAAAAAAGGTTCTGGCGACAGAATTTGCACTGTTCTGGTTAACTATTTATTTATTATATGTTATATAAAAAACTATCCTTTGCAAACAAGGAACACACAACATAACATAGATAAATTCTGGGCCAGACTAAATAGTTTCAACAAATCCAACCTCATAAGTGACCCTCAAATATTTTTTGAATTCCACAATGGAAGCAATGATCTTAAAGGAACAGAGCGGCGAAGGACAGAAAAACCTTTTAAGGTCGCTACACATTCCCTTATCACAAGCCGCAGTGATGTTGAATATGTTTTGAAGCGTAAGCCTGTCCAATAAAAGTGTAGTTCGGTACAACGATAGGTTTGATACAGCCTAAACTTGTTGAATGGGCGAATAAACTCCCAAATGACAAACAAGACTAAGAATACAGCTGGAACTACGTCGTATGGCTAATTACTGTTGATGCTATATTGTTAAATACAATCAATCGTATGCATAAAAAACGATGTAATTCACAGAGTGCTGATACCGGTTCACATTAAGTTGACATTCCTGTGAAAATAACAGCCTTGATGTAAATTTTGCCTTTCCTTTTAACTTTCTTTGTCTTTGTTCTAATGTATGCTATATACAAAAGGTTTTCGTATCCATTACATTCGCATTTATGTGCGTTTTAAATGATTCCCTCCCGCCGTTCCCAGCCCATGTAGAGTTTCTGATAACCGGTTTTGCTTTGCAGTTCCTAATACAGTTGACTCTTGCTATCACAAACACTGATGTCTACTGCTTAAGTCAAACTAAATTTTTGGCAAATGTGTTTTAAGGTAATATATGTTCATTAAATTTCGAATCCTTTTATCTCAAACTACTGTTTACTGAAACCAAAAATTCCAATCCACTGGAGTTTGAAATAAACAGAGTCAGATTATGTGGCATCAAGTGTTAGTGCGCGGTAGGCGGTAGGTGTTCTTCTATCATAGTGTTCAATGCCGTTAGGTCCTTTTGTTCTTTCAGTGACGTGATATGGTTTCGTTCCTTGATCATTCCTTGTGCTAAGAAATGTATCCGTGTGACATAGTGCATTCTTTAACACGTCAGAAACGGTTATTTAATTGATGAAAATTGGCGACATTTTTCTAATAGTGCCTAAAAAATAAAGCCTTGTTTCCGCTAATCCGATCGACCCTGCTTCAGAACCCCCTACTCTACTATTTTTATCAGTAAAAGGACAAAACAAAAAATAAAACACCGACCCTAACATTTTTGACCATACCCAGTGTAATCTTTGCATTTTCCCGTAGTAATTCCACGTTTCAAGTACAATTTTGTAGTAGAGCCGACATTTTTGGGAATCCAAAATGAATTATGATATACAGTGCAAGTCTCAACATGACAATTTTAATGACAAAAACATTTACCAAAAACAAAAAGACATAAAAATACAGGCCGCCGACCCTGGTTTTATTTTCGGGAGAAAAAATAAAATAATAAAAAAAAATTCTTCTACCTACCGACAATTTTTGTTGCATGTTAGTAGTAACACAACTATTTTTTACGTCTTTTACGTCTAAGTACTCAAAACATAAGTTGTGAATGTTCGTTAAAACCGCCTCATTGAGGCTTTTCTATTGAGTACAAAAAACCTATGCCTTTAAGTAAAAATAAGAAAAATAATTTATAAGTTCAATGAAAGGTTATCCCTTGGAAACATGGAATACACTACAGAAATGACAATTGTGGCGTGGGCAAGGTTTGGGCCGGAATATAACCCTGTAAGACTAAGGTATTTTTCTACATCATGGTGTTCATCACACGGACTTATAAACATGATGTTGTTTTCTTTCAATTATTGAGTAACCGTAATCTATTCTTAAAAGAAAAAAAACATGTGTACCTCGACCGACCGAAACCATGATTTGTTACCTACATGTACGCATACGACAGTAATCACAACGTATGCTCTACAGACGCCAGCATATAGAACGCCATCCTTCTAACGCCCAAGCTATGCAAGAAGAACATGCCTACATTCAACTGGGATAAGTATGGCCTCGAGCTATAATTTTATCTTCACATATTATATAAAAAGGTCAGATTTATTCCTTTGATTCACTGATCAAAATTATAATCCATTTCTATTAGTATTTCAAGGGGAGAAATAAAACAAAATTAAAGCAACGAATATACATAGTTACCTACCCTGACACACATTGAAAGTACGTAATATTTCTGCCTTCCTTTCGCCCTTTCCCCCTCATTGATGTTCCTAGGCTGATTATAGACAATTAAACGCATAAACTGGTGGTCTTATTGGCCGAAACCAGCTCGTCTGGACCAGAAAAAAAACTTGTACACTCTATAATTTCAGTCCTGTGGTGTATTTCTTGCTTTCAGAGGATAATAATTAAAATCGATACAATTAACCAAAAGCTCCTATCAGAGACACCAAAGGGAAAGAAACACAAGCATGAAATAACTAATCCCTGATGGAAACATCAATTGCGGAAAGCCAACAGGAAATAAACTTTCCCACAAAATGGCCAATTGGCTATCCAAAGCAAAATAATATAAGCGATACACATACTCAAAGACAAACCATAAAAAAAATAAACCGCAACAGAAGAACCGCCTTTGGAAAACATCTGATCACATTCCCCACCTGAGAGCGTTTTTATGCCCGAACAAGATGACTATGGAAGATATCCCTTGCAGGCGCGGGAATTCCCGTATTGCCCGTCAACCATTGCTTTAATACTGCAAATCTTAAGTAATTTTAATGATCGTTCCAAGTCGTTGCTTTTGATTTGGTTCTATTTTTGTGGTGGTGGTTCTGGTTCTTTCCCTGGTTGGATATGTTGTAACGTTTATGAATCTGATTGACCCCCTTTTTGGTTGTTCGTTTTTGGTGGCATTTTTCTTTCCGGTCTGGCGTTTGTCATGGTGGTTCGAAATCCTTTCCCCCATTGTGTGTGTGGTGCTCCTTTTTGCTTGTGTTTGCTCAGCACATTTCATTGTCGAGTCTTCATCCTTGTGTCAACTTGGCTTTAATTGTGATTTCTTTGTTTACCGAGTTGATTCACTGATGAGTTGAAAAACCTTCGCGCGGACAAAAAATGCTGGGTTGAACCACAGTGAAGGTAAGGGGGTGGGGGTTGTATAGTTTACTTAAGCCTACAAGTAATTTTTACTGACCTTTCCAAGTCGGCACTTGTGACATAATTCCCTGGTTGTTCTGATTCTTGTCCAAATCATATATGTTGTTACGTTGATTATTCTGATTCTTCCCGGTTGCCCATTTTTAGTTACGTTTGTCCTTCCAGTTTATTGTTTGTCATGTTTGTTATTCTGATTATTTCCATTATTATGTTAGTTAAGTTTGGATAGTCTGAGTCACAACCTGTTTGGGAAAGAGCTGCTGACTCTCGGTTTACCTGTTGTTTATTTTGTTTTCTGTCGTAACTCCATGTTTCGACTTCTTTACCTAGTGATATTGTGGGAAGAATTTGGGATCTAATTATCAGTTTCTGATGGTTATCTTTTTAATTTTATCTTCGTTTTGTGTTCATTTGCCGACGATTCCGATCACTCTTGACGAAATTGGACTAAATGAGAGGGCACCGTTTTTCTTACGGGATACAATGAAAACGATTGCCCTTGTGGTATCAAATCAAATGCATACAAACTGTATTTAAAAATAAAATTTGTTTTACATAGCAACCTTTAAATTGACTTAATGTTTCCGCATTTCTGTTTATTCTCGAAATACATATTTTGCAATATACCCCATTGTCTCATTCTGGTTTTTCCGTACATCAACCATAGTGCAGTTTATATTTTACGTTTGGTCCTTTGAGATCAGCGTTAATATTCTGAGAAATCAGAAATAAGTTATTGGTTTAGACTCATATTCTAGACAGGTTTTTCATTATTTGGACCCCATTTTGATTTATATCAGCCTTTGAATCGACTGCCTGTTCGAAATTCACAAAATTGCAGTATGTTTCCTCTGGCTGCCGGATCATTACAGGGTCACTGACGAGGCTTTATTAGCCGAAACTACGTAGTGTGACCCATCTTATTTCTTATGAATGTTTTCATTGCTCTTAAAGGAACTCATTTATTATTTTTATTTACCAGGGGCAAGAAAACAGTACTCATGCAAAAACAAAGCCAGCTTATTCCACCGAAACAAGAGAAGGAACAAGTAAGATAAAAGCACATACAAGAACAATGCATCTTATGCACCAACACACGATACCACTTAACACATAAGGATACCCAGCAGGAACTCAACGTTGAATCATCTTTAAAACGTTGAAAAAGGTGGTTTGAACGTATGGTACACGTTGTCTGCCTGTAGGTACCGCCTTTGGAAGATCGACAAAAATAGGGTTGGGTTCCAACTCTGGAGTTTCTCAGTTTCAGTGCAGAATTATACAAACGAACAATATAAAATTTAATCGCATGGTAACATCCTAGTTCAAAATAGATTCTTAACAGCAAGCAGAGAATAGCATCTACGCATGGGACGGGATTGAGGACTTAACAATATTTTGACGTCATAGCAGAAGACAGCTGCTTTCAGAATACATGTAAGAGGTTCCGAAATACTCACCGGAAAGAATATAGCAAACAGCAGAATAAATAGTTTTCTTGTCTTTCTTGAAATTCCCTAGGATACTACATACAAACCCTGATAATGTAAGAACGACGGCTAGGCATGTCAATGGAAATTGAATCCGCGTCGCCTCTGTAAAAGGATAATGGATACAATATTAGAGGCAATTATTATTATTAAAATTGTTTGTATTATTTTATAAATCATTATTTTTATATTCTTATAAATAATTTCATTATTAAAAATAACTATAATAATTACATTGTTTTTGTTATGAAAAAAGTTACGTGCCCCAAAATAATATATTCTAAAAAAGATACAGCTTTGTAGGCTAATTCTGCGCATCTGCCTATTGTGCGCATTCGGATAATTCCAAAATTAAATGAACCACATCTTCCTTGGCATGTACCTAATAAAGTGTCATATATTGATTTGGATGAGAATTGGGCTGCAAACTGGGCGAAAGAAATCTATTTTTCGTTGCTTTGCCTCAGTGAGCACGATAAGCCATTACTTTAATTTGAGATACGTTACTACAAGATGTTCATTCCAATCCACTGGATCATACACATTTAAGCAACACATGACAAACAAGTACACCAACAAAATCCCTTTCTTGCCTTAAATATTGTGTCTTCACTGGCAGACAATTTGAAAATTGATGGCGCCATAACATGGGCCTGTGTCTTTTTAAAGGGAGACCACAGCATAACTGCACAGGAGATATTTATGGTTGCTATTGTCTTTTAACAAACTAAGACAACTTTATAACATGCTGCTGCAGAAAAAGGTTTTGGCTCACTGGCATGGGTGAAATAAAAGCTCAAAGTTGTAAGTTTGCAGAATTAGCCTGCAGCACTGTAATCCTTTAGTGAGTGTGTGAAATTTTCAGTTCGAAATTTTGTAGCCTGCTATATTTAAGAATGAGAATTTTTAGCATTATTCTTCATTGTTAGAGATATTCACTTACTCTTTTCTCTAACATGAAAGGCGGGTCTTCATAGATCTGCCTTATGTGTTCAGTTTTAACCGGAATCCAAAATTCATGGTTAAATGCGTTTTCAAATAAGTTAGATCCTTCGGAAGCAAGGAATACACCAAATAAACGAAACCCTACGTGTCTGAAAAAAATGTAGCGTCTATTTATCGGATGTGGCAATTTAAATGTAAGCAGTATGTGACGGGGTGTTATTTATTAGGTCGATTCATTATCGATCGGCCCGAAGTTATAAAGCGAAGTAAGATTTTCAATGTTGAAGTCCATGAGACTATCACTGTCTTGTCGGAAAACCAGGAACGGTTATTTATAGAAATAACCGCGCTATTCTTATCGATGCGTAAAATGGTTATCTACAGAATCTTGGCTGGACTCATGCGTTAGGCTTGTCAAACAGTGAAATCCAGATCACACACCAAAGAACGCGATGCCTGATCCGAATCTACACATTTTGCCTACAAAAGTGGATTATTAGGGTTAAACAACCATATTAAATCTCAGTTCAGGACAATGTTCCCAGCCTACACTCAGAGACAGTCGACCAACCAGTACTTTCTTCGCTTGAATAAAGGTATTTCATCCGATATATATATCTACAGTCCAGCCTGTATTAAGCAAGCATCTAAGGGATAAGTCAAAAACAGTTGCTTAAGACAGGTGTTTGCTTAATACAGGTGGATTTTAATGTAGTTTCCTTTTTCGGGAACCAAATACATGCTTGCTTAAGACAGGTTGCTTGCTTATTAGAGAAGTTCACTAAGACAGGTTTTACTATATTTACCTGTGACAGATCCGGTCAGAAACTGTCCCTCATTCCTTTGTTTTGTCAAACCCATAGATAACCCGGTGTCAAGACAAAATATACTATTGGTGGGATCTGGCAAAGAAAAACAATTATAACGACGTTACTATAACGCATCCGTGTGAAATAGTGCCATCAAGAAAACACACCTATTGAAATACAGTGTATATTTTACCGCCGAAAACTGAAAAATTTCTGATGAAAAATAGTGATGTTTGTTCTTATTTCTGCTCAAAATATGGATTGTGAGTACACGTGAGAACTACCTCAAGCTCACCGAGGCGATTCTAACGAGTACCAACAATCTTTATTTTATAGTAGAAATAAGACAAATAATGTATTAATTTATCTACTTATTTGGAACTGAAAAGGGCCATCACTCTGTCAAAAGCTGATGGATTTTGCCCTACCACTCATTGCTGGTACATGTATAAATGTCTATGCCAAATTGAAAAACTAGAAATGCGTCCACAGGACACGGGAGCCCCGGCCTGAAAAAAAGAATGTTGGTGTTCGTATTAATTCATAGAAAATTATTGACGGTGTTTAAGTTTTAGACCCTTTTATGACCTTTGACCTCTAAGTACGACTTTTACCTTGGAGGTACAGACCTGTGTTCTGCGTGCGACACGTTGTCTCATGATGGTGAATATTTCTGCCAAGCAATTTCAAAATCCGCCCAGAAATAAGAAAGTTATTGAACGTGTTTAATTTTCGGACCCATTGTTTGACCTTTGACATTTAAATAGGACCTTGACCTTGGAGTTAAGGATCTGAGTTTTGCCCAATGCACATCGTCTCATAATGGTGAATATTTCTGCCAAGTTCTTTCAAAATCCATTCTGAAATAGCAAAGTTATTGATCGCTTTTAAGATTCGGACCTTTTTTTTAAGTTTGACCTCTAAGCACGACCTTGAGCTTGGAGGTATGGACCTTGGTTTTGCGCATGACACATCGTCTCATAATGGTTAACATTTCTACAGAATAATTTCATAATCCATCCAGAAATTAGAAAGCTATTGACCGCGTTACTGTTTAGCACGCACGCACAGACGGACGAACGGAGGGACGGACAGGGGGCAACACTATATGCCCCTTCCACCATTCTTCGAATGGCGGTGCATATCAATGGTGAAAAAATAATCAGGTTATCGTTCGGAAATGATGTGCACCGATGAATATACGGACGGACGGACAGACAGACACCGGGAGGTATATCATAGTACCCCACCACTATCGTGAGGTGGGGTATAAAATGTAAAAAAAAATCTAAGTGAAACAGTCCGCCATGTATCGAATACTACGAGAATAACATTTACTGCTGTCAGCCTTGCATTAGAATTACAACGGATTTTCTTCAAATTATGCATATTCTGTACATATTTATCAGAGTGTGTTAATGGGCAAATACGTTAACATTTGACAGAATTGTGGCCTTTAACAATTTCAATTTATTGTGTTTTTTTTTGTTTTGTTTTTTTTTTGTTGTTTTTTTTTTTTGGCAATTTCGATAGCTAACCTGACCGATGGTCATAGTGAGCTGTTATGACTGTGAGATGTCGTCAAGTTAGAATATGGTTCATGTCCGGTCATACAGTAGGTCAGTAGGTCAAATAATAGAAAAACCTTTGTGAACACTCTTTAGGCCGCACTTTTGGTCCGATCGTCATCAAACTTGCTCGGAATGGTCATCAGGGCAATATCTCAGTCAAGTTCGAATACATGTCGGGCCAAAAAGTAGGTTTAAATTATTTGTCTTAATCGCGACGGAAGTAAGGGCGAGTATTGTGACCACGTAAAATCGATTTAAGCACCCCCCACCCCACAAGTGGAATTCGTTTCCGCTGACCGTTCCAAGGTGGTTCTTATTTTTACTATGGTTTGTCTTTGGATGTTTGTGTCGCTTATATTATTTTATTTTGGATAGCCTATTGGTCATTTTGTGGGAAAGTAACTGTCCTTTTGGCTTTCCGCTGTTGATGTTTCCATCAGTGTCTGTCGTTTCATGTTTGTGTTTCTTTCCCTTTGGTGTCTCTGATGGGAGCTGTGGGTTAATTGTATCGATTCCTGATCATTGCCTCCACATCTACTTTGAAGGTCAAATCATAGAAAAATCTTGTGAACACTCTAGAGGCCACAATTTTAGTGCAATCAACGTCAAACTTGCTCCTTATGATCATGTTGACAATATTTCGGTCAAGTTCGAATATGGATCATGTTATGCTAGAAAGTAGGTCAGTAGGTCAAATCGAAGAAAAACCTTGTGAACAGTCTAAGAGGCCACCGTTTTTTTTTTCAATAATTATCAAACTTATCCCCTCCCACAACGAAGTGTTTAGGGATATAGCATTTTTCCTGTACGTTTATTTGTTTGCTTGTTTGATTTGAGGTTTAACGTCCCCGTCAATAGTGTAAAGGTCATTTTAGAGACGTTGCTTCCAATTTTGTGGGACTTTAACCCGACATTGAGATCAAGCCCTGCCGCCTTTCCTGTACGTAAGAAAGTATGTATGTACGTACGTGAACACTCTGGAGGCCACAGCTTTTGTCCAATTACTACGGGCAATGTCGGGTCAGAAAGTAGGTCGAATAATAAAAAATCTTGTGAACACACTAGAGGCCACAGGTTTGGTCCAAACTTATACAGAATGATCATCTTTACAATATCTCGGTCAGGTACGAATATGGGTCATGCCAGGTCAAAAAGAAGGTCAGTAGGTCAATCATAGAAAACTTCGTGAACATTCTAGACACCACAGTTTTGGTCCAATCAACGTCAAACTTGCTCAGAATGATCACATTTACAATATTTCGAACGCCCCCGCCCACCGGGGCTTGAAGAAATAGATGGGCTGCATGATGCTTCCACGCAGAGCTGAAACCGACCCGCACACGAGTACTGGTAATTCACTCAGAGGATCTAAGCCTGCCCAGGCAAAGCGGGGCGAGTCGGCCCGTCCATGCTTATAAACCCTATTGGTTTCATTGGGCGCCAGGGCTTGAGATTTCATTTAATCTCAATTCGGATAAAAGTCCCACAAAATTGGAAGCAACGTCTCCAAAATGACCTTTACAGTGTTGACGGGGACGTTAAACCTCAAATCAAACAAAAAAAAAAACAAATACAATATTTCGGTCAAGTCTCGGGCTAGAAAATAGGTCAGTAGGTCAAATCGTAGAAACACCTTGTGAACACTCTTAAGAGGCCACCGTTTTTGTTCAATAATCATCAAACTTATCCCCTCGCACAACGAAGTGTTAAGGGATATAGCATTTTTCCTGCACGTAAGAATGTATGCACGTACGTGCATACATACTTGCATTCATATGTACATACGTACTTTGTCATGGCTGAAGCACCTTCATTTATTGATGGATTATTATATAAATTCACACAAATAGTTGGTAGGATATTATCTGAAGTGATCTAGACTTTCATGGTCCTAGGCTCAAGGTCAAGGTCAGAAAAAAACTTAGTTGTCCCTCTAGCACCTACATTTATTGATGGACTTTAATATAACTTCACATAAATATTTTGCACGGTATCTCGAGCAAGTTCGGCTTTTAGGATCTTGGGGGTCAAGGTCACTGTGTCTATTTTGAAGAAAACTTTGTAAGCACTCTAATGCGTACATTTATTGATGGATCACACAAATGTTGTGAATGATTATATCTCGAGCAAATTCGACATTCAGCGTGCTTGATTCAAAGTCAAGGTCACTGCAGCTATTTTGAGAAAAAAACTTCGACTTTCAGGGTTAAGGTAACTGTGTCTATTTTTAGAAAAACTTCGTCACCACTCTAATGCATACATTTATTGATGGATCACACAAATGTTGTGAATGATTGTATCCGACATTCAGCGTGCTTGACTCAAGGTCAAGGTCACTGCAGCTATTTTCAGAAAAACTTCGACTTACAAGGTCAAGGTCATGTGGATATTTTTAGAAAAAAATGGTCATCACTCTCGCGCATACATTTTTGATGGATTACACAAATGTTGTGTATGATAATATCTCGACAAGACTAACTTTTAGGTTGCTAGGCTCAAGGTCAATGTCACAGTAGCTTTTTTTTAGAAAAGTTTCGTTATTGCTCTAGTACCTTCATTTATTGATGAATTTTAATAAACATCACACAAATATTCAATATGATGATATCTCAGGCAAATCAGACTTTTAGGGTGTTGGGATCAAAGTCAAGGTTCATGGAGCTATTTTTAGAAAAACTTTTCGTCACTGTTGCCCCTACAGTTATTGGTGGATTTTAATGCTACTTCACACAAATGTAGGATATGATAATATCTCCAGCATGTTAGACTTCCAGTGTCCCGGGTGCAGTTGCTATGTTTAAAATAAACTTTGTCATCGCTCTAGCGCCTACATTTATCATTAATGCTATTTATGAAACTTTAAACAAATTTCGGGTATGATAATATCTCATGCAAGTTCGACTTTCAGGGTCATGGGCTCAAGGTCAAAGTCACTGTGGCTTGTTTAAAAAAAAACTTTGTCATCGCTCTAGCGCCTACACTTATTGGTGGATTTTAATGTAGCCTCACTAAAATGTTGGGTATGGTAATATATGAAGCAAGTTCGACTTTTAGGGTCCCGAGCTTCAGTCTAGATCACTGTGGCTGTTTTAAGAAAACCTTTTTCATGGCTCATTTATCAATAGATTTTGATGTAACTTCACATAAATGTTAGGTATCATAATATTCTCAAGTAGGATCAACATTCAGGGTTCTATGCTGAGGGCCAAGGTCCCTGTGGATGTTTTTGGAAAGACCTTGTTATGGCTCTTGTGCCTACACTAATCGATGGATTTTGCTCAAATGAACATGATAGCCACCAGAGCTAAAATATCCAAACCCTAAAATGACATACTCATATGCAGCCAGATTTATTTTGATAGAATTTCATAGAAATGTTCCTTGGGTCACTGTCAATTATAATTTATCAAACCATCCACTCCACTTTACTGTCTACCATTTCATTCATACAGTGAGGATCAGGTGAGCGACCCTGAGCCATCATGGCCCTCTTGTTCCAAGATTTATTTGCATTTTGCATATATATTTGTACTGGAGATGTGTGGTTTGGGATAGTAAATTGGCAAAATTCGTTAACATTTCTCAGAGTAATGGCCGTTAACAATTTCCATTACATGGTTTTGGGACTCTACTTATTTACGAAATGGAATACATGGATGAAACTTCAACATTATATAGTATAAATGGATGTGAAAAATTGGTTATAGCTGGTTTCTGTCAAGTTTTGACAGGGTTATGGCACTTGCCAGCCTTGGCTTGGAATTACAACGAATTTTCTCCAAATTACGCATATACATTGGTATCAGGGATTTGATGTTTGGGACTGCTAGTGGGCAAAATACGTAAAGATTTGACACAGTTGTGGCCGTTACCAATTTCCATTTATTGTTTTGGAGGCATTTCCGGTCGATAGCTCGACTCATTTTTTCAAGGCTTTTCTTCAAAATTTGCATATACGTTGGTACTGGGGATGTGTGGTTCTAGGTTGTCAATCGGCAAAAACCGTTAACGTCGCACAGAGTTATGGCCGTTGACAATTTCCATTAAATGTTCTTATTTAAATGGAATATATGGATTGAATGTTTGCAGATTTATAGATCACATAACGAAGCATATTGTGGCCAAAGACCATGACACTGATCATCCTTTTTGTTATATATAAACAACCCTCAGAAATCCATTTTCAAGGTCTTCATTATCACCCTTGTTCCCCCTGCGACATAAAGGAAGCATATTTATGGCCTAGGACAGTCAATCTGCCATTTCTGGTTCTTGAGTTATCTGCTTTTGATATACATGTATGTAAGAATGGGTTTGGGTCCATACTCCTTTACTATATGGAATAATGTCGGGTAAAAGCCCCACAAAATTGGAAGCAACATCTCCAAAATGACCTTTACAGTGTTGACGGGGACGTTAAACCTCAAATCAAACAAACAAAAACTATATGGAATACCTTGTATGGGTTTCGGTCCATAGCTCCTTTACTATATGAAATGCCTTGTACAGACGAATAGTACACGTACGAAAGTCTGTCGTTGACAAGAAACGATACGCTGACTATTAGGAGTCTTGAGTTAACTGCCCTTGTATATATAGCTTCTTTAAATACGGAAAAGGCATACGAAATTGCAAGGGTAGCTTGATGACACTTTACAGATGTACATGATACTTAAGGTTGCTTATTGTGGAAAGGGCTTTAAATTCTTGTGTCACCTGACTTTTTTGTATCTGAAACATTACGAAAACACGCCTATACAAATGCATTATAAATTTTCCCGCCAGAAAGTGAAAATTTTAAGCTGAAAAATTGTGATATTTTTCTTATTTCTGTTCAAAATATATATTGTGGATACTCGTTAGGACCGCCTAGATGAGGCGGTTCTAACGAGTACCCACAATCTATATTTTAGAGCAGAAATAAGAAAAATAAGGTTTACACCTGTAAACCCCAATTTACTGTATAAAAGTAGGGTTCATGGGGGACAAAATTATTTAGACGTGTTTTCGCGATGAAATGGTTTAGTTTGCCTGTAGTGTCTGTTCCTGAGTCACGCATTTCTAGAAACACCTGTAACACGCATGTTATTGGTCTACAGTGTGCAGTATCCTGCAGTGCTAGCCATAGGTAATCATATGTGTGCTAAACCTCGAGCTGTTTGCAATTTTCCAATCATGCGGTTAATCGCGTGAAATTATTTTTATCATATGACGTCGCGTGTTAGAGTGCAATAACGCCATGTAATAATTCGATAATCCACTAGTGGATTAAATATGCAAATTAGTTAGATACGCAAAGAGGGTTGACGCGTCGTTAAACACGAAATCATCATCATCATTAGTTAGATACGCCCCGTAACGTTACATGTACGACGTCCTTAACGACGTCTCGTTTACTAATGGTGGAATATTGATATTTTTGTAAACAATCGTGAATAAAATGCGTTTTAAATGTCATATGATAAATAGAATCTTGCATTCGTGCTCATGTATACATGAACAATTATGTAAGATCCTCTATATATTTGATTAACTATCGTGTAGGGTGAAATCTTTATCTTGTGCACGCACACACGTTAGAAATGCACGCACGTAATTCAGAAATGTAGCTTGGTAAAATCTGAGCAAATGCTGCCTTTAGATACAACATGATACTGTACGAGTATACTTGATTGGTGGACGGCCCCCGCCCATCGGGGCTTGAAGAAATAGATGGGCTGCATGATGCTTCCTAGCAGAGCTGAAACCGACCCGCACACGAGTACTGATAAACGGCTTAGAGGATCTAAGCCTGCCCAGGCAAAGTGGTGTGAGTCGGCCCGTCCATGTTTATAAACCCCTTTGGTTTCATTGGGCGGCAGGTCTTGAGATGTCATTTCATCTCAATGCCGGGTAAAAGTCCCACAAAATTGGAAGCAACGTCTCCAAAATGACCTTCACATTGTTGACAGGGACAGTAAACCTCAAATCAAACACAATTGATTGGTGGACCGAGTACGCTGTACTCGCCGATTGTTGTCAAGATTGTGGGACTACCTTGTACTAAACGAGTATTGTCCTGCTTGAGATAGTATCCTGTTCTTGCCGTTGAGTATCCCGTAGTAGACGTAAATCGGTATTTTTTTCTGAAGGCAGTATTTTGATTATCCATCCTGGATAGCAATTTGTTTCCGAGTTAAAATATTATGTATTTGTTATGTGCGCATGCGATTTGCAGACACGTTTAGACTGTAATACAAACGATGTTTTATTATGTACATTTGTGAATGTAAAGGTTTATGTCTAAATGTATGGATATTTGAGTATATAAACACAAATGTATATCTCATGATGTGACGCATTGAATGAATATTGGGACCTCATGATTATGATGGCATGATGACATTTACGTTGAATGTATGTATAGCTACAACGCTATGCCAGAACCACTCCTAGTGGTTTCGTGTAGACGATATTATCGAGCAAATAGGTGTGCCGAGTTTCATCTACGAGCGTATTTTCAATGTCAAATGAAATTGTATATTTGTGGGCTACCGTTAATCCAAGTTGTAGCCCAAATTAGGAGGTAATTTATGTGAATGTACACGAGTCGCAAAGATAACATTCGTATTTAATTTCAAAGGCCTCATAGTATAGATGCTGAACTCACAATGCTCAACTCGGTTGCGCTAACAGAAACCAACGGACGACTGGGTGGAATTCAACGTCGATTGAAATAACGACGTGAGCCAACAACTGCCCAGCTTTAAGATTGTATTCGGTTTGTCAACCCGAGTAAGTAGAGTAAGAAGAGAAGTGAGTCGAACAGCGCGGGGAAGTGTAATACGCATGCTCAGATCATTACGAAAACACGCCTATATAAAGACAGTGTAAATTTTACCACCGTAAAATCGAACATTTTAAGATAAAAAAATTCTGATATTTTTCTTATTTCTGCTCAAAATATAGATTGTGGGTACACGTTAAAACCGCCTCGATGAGGCGGTTCTAGCGAGTACCCACAATCTATATTTTAGAGCAGAAATAAGAAAAATAAGGTTTACCCCTGTAAACCCCAGTTTTGCTATATAAAAGCGGGGTTCAAGGGGGTCAAAATTATATAGGCGTGTTTTCGTGATGATATTCGGATTCACTCGAATGCGATAAAACTTATCTAATCGCACGTAAACAAGATTCAAGATGGCGGAGAGAGCAATCCGTAATAGTAAACACGCAAATATTTAATGCTTGTTGTCCTAAAGACGGGTTGTCATGCCACACTATGCCGTTTCGCAGTTTGTATTTACACGAATAAAACCAAAAATGAAGTATTCATTACATCGATGTTATTTAAGTATGATTTTCTTGGATTCAGCGAGACATGGACGATACCGGCAAAGTTGGTTTGTGTCTGTGGTAGCAGAGCTGTAAGTTCACATTGACCAATACAAAAAAAAACACTCATTCCGAACAATCTAACTGAAGTTTAAAGGTCGATTTTGTCGTTTCAAATCCAAATGAAAGACACGTTTATTTAAGATAACATCGGTTTTACAATGGCGTGAAACGACGAAAAACGTTTTTTTTTTTTTTTTGTTGTTGTTGTTTTTTTTTTTTTTTTTAGCCAACGGTAAGTCCCGGCAAATAGTACATGTATAACTAACTCGAAGAATTCGAAACTAGGATACTTGAGTAAGTTTGTACGCACGTACGAAATTTCATCCCGAGTTACACGAGTAGGAAGCACGAAAACACCCTTATGTCAATTCAAACGACACTATTTGGCCGGGCATGCGGAGTCCGCCGAACCGATTCCAGTCTTGCCTTTTTGATGTGATAATCAACTCGGAAGCAAAGACCCGAGGCGGCATAAGGCGCAAAGATAACGACGATAACGTGTGTATAGTCTCTAGAACTGCCATTTGTTTGTGACTTTGATTGTGTTAAAGTGATTGTATGTTTTGTTTATTATCTGTTGTAAAACTATTTGCAATATGTACTCCCCGGGTTCGTACTTTCCTCATGTACATGTATCTTTGTGCATATTCGCTTCAGGGATTTGGGTTTAAGCTACCGGAAGCTTGACATGCTTGTCAATGTATCTATTGATGATCATTGCAATCACTTCTATCTGTTTGCTACCTGGTATGGGCCCAGTTTTTCAATATTAATGTTGTCGTTCGTTAACATATCGTTAGAATTTCGATCATTAAACATGACAGTGTCACTAATATTTTGCTGAAAAAATATACGTAGCTACATCACATTAACGAGTCCGTGTCATGAACACCCCTCTAGACCCAATGTTATATGGAGAAAACACTGGCTTACAGGGGTATATATTTTTTCTTATTTCTGTTCCAATACATATGTTGTAGGTACTCGTTAGAACCGCCTCAATGAGGCGATTCTAACAAGTAACCTCCAGCTATATTTGCAGTGTAAGAAAGTATCAGACATTTTCATCAGAAAATGTTTTGGAGATGTGAAAGTTTAAGTATGTTATCGTAATGCCAACTCCTTAAGCTAACGATGTATTACGCTAACACACCCGTGCGACAGAGTGCACTTTTCACATCTCCAAAAATAGCTACATTTCTGATGGGTATCCGTGATATTTTTCTTATTTATACTGCAAACATAGGTTGTGGGTGCTCGTTAGAACCGCCTCATTGTGGCGGTTCTAACGAGTACCCACAACCTATGTCTTGGAGCAGAAATGAGAAAAAATAATGTATAACCCCGTAAACCCCAGTTTTCTCTATATAAAGTCGGGTTTAACGGGGTGTTCATTTCACGGACTTGTTCACGTGATGTTTTGAAGAACTGGGCCCTCCCTGGTCGAAACTAAAACGGCCCATACTATGAGGCGTTATACCTGGAATTGTCCTTGTGCACAGTTTCCAAAGTCCTGCATTGCTTTTCAATGTGTAATTGAACACTCCAGTGTCATTACCATCTACCCAAGATATTGCACACGCTTCTGTAAGATTTAACCACTGTGTTGTACAAAAAGCAAGAAGTAAGCTCACAAGCGCCATGGCGCCAGATCCAAGGCAAGCTATAGTCCATCGCTGTGACGTTATGCGCATGCTTTGTTGCCGTAAGCTCTTCCATTCGAACTCTATTCTCTGGAACTTCACGGATTACTTGTAGCAACAATTAATTTCTCTGGGTGTAATTCTTGTATTCCTGAAGAAACAAAACACAAAAGTACAATACCTAATCAAACATATATAACCAGATCATCAACAGTAGGTCTCAGGTTAAAAGTTACAGTCTAAGAAGACACCTGACCTAGAACCGGAAGAAGAAGAAGTAGGAATTATAGTAAAAACCAAGAAATAGAGAATATCAGATTCGTGTCTTTGATATCAAGTTTATCAGGCAAGGCTTCGAGAACGCCTGTAGAATCGCGAGGCTTGCCGCATGATTCTACACGCTTTCTCGGAGCCGAGCCTGATAAATTTGATATCGAACGACACGAACCTGATATTCTATTTATCAGTTTATCCCCTTGTACACTCTTAAATTGACAATTTACCATCCTCAGTACGTCCCAACATTCGGGTGCGTAATAATCGATCGATATACTTAGTATCAGCTGACCATTACTTTCCCTATGATATTTTGTCAATTAATTTTCCCGGCCCCCGCCCATCGGGGCTTGAAGAAATATACGGGCTGCATGATGCTTCCAGGCAGAGCTGAAACCGACCCGCACACGAGTACTGGTAAATCGCTTAGAGGATCTAAGCCTGCCCAGGCAAAGCGGTGCGAGTCGGTCCGTCCATGCTTATAAACCCTATTGGTTTCATTGGGCGGCAGGGCTTGAGATGTCTTTTCACCTCAATGTCGGGTAAAAGTCCCACAAAATTGGAAGCAACATCTCCAAAATGACCTTTACAGTGTTGACGGGGGCGTTAAACATCAAATCAAACAAAAATAATTAGGCTTTGCGAAACTCATAAAAGTGCAACGTCACGTTGACCTCATACAGCTCACTAATCCTGAGATAGCATATCTTTATCGATGTAAAAATGCAATTAATATAGGGGGTAACTGATAATGTAAATTTTGAGGCGAAAATCACCAACATGGTCTTAAAACTTCTGGCATAGTTACGAAACTAAACTAATCGGAAGTGTCTACATCGCTAACAAGAGTTTGTAAATGTCGAATTTTTACGGAAAGAAATATTTGGCCCTCTAATCCTAGGAATGCCTGCCGCACACACGTTTAAGTAACCATTTCAATGTGTTCATCAACAAGTCAGTGAAATGAACACCCCCTAACCCCACTTTGTACAGAGAAAACTGGGTATACATGTTTTTACTTATTTCTGCTTCAAGACATATGCCTTGGGTACCCGTTAGAACCGCCTCAGTGAGGCAGTTCTAACCAGCACCCACAACCTATATTTTGCAGTATAAATCAGAAAAATATCACGGATTTTCATCAGAAAAGTAGCCATTTTTGGAGATGGAAAAATGCACTATGTCCCACGGGTGTGTTATCGTAATGTAACCATATATCTGACACAACAATCTTCCACCTTATAGTGTGGCCGGTTGTATGTTGTTTAGTAAGTAAGTAAACACGGTAGTCATAGGCACTCCGATAAGTGACGTCTGATCTTGGTCTGCCAGTTAAGCCGAAAAAGGGGCGCTATGCATATACGGGTTATACAACTCAAACTGTACTGTATTATATTCTAATTTAACAAGCGTGAATGCAATCAGAAATAGATACAATTATTTTACAGGTTCCGTCTTAGACACCACAGAGAAAGACGCACAAACATAAAGCAACAGAAGCATAATTAGCATCACGTGATCAAGTCCGTGAAATGAAGACCCACACCCCCCGCCTCTAAACCCCACTTCATATAGAGTAAACTGGGGTTTACGGGGGTATACATTAATTTTCTTATTTCTGCTCCAAGGCATAGGTTGTGGGTACTCGTTAGAACCGCCTCAATGAGGCGGTTCTAACGTTTACCGACAACCTATGTTTTGAGCATTTATATGAAAAATATCACGGATTTTCGTCAGAAAAGTAGCCATTTTGGAGATGTGAAAATGCACTATGTCGCACGGGTGAGTTATCCTAATGGAAAATTACAAGTACAAAGATCGGCCCCCGCCCATCGGGGCTTGAAGAAATAGATGGGCTGCATGATACTTCCACGCAGAGCTGAGACCGACCCGCACACGAGTACTGGTAAACCGCTTAGAGGATTTAAGCCTGTCCAGGCAAAGCGGTGCGAGTGTGGGACCACCCATGCCTATAAACACTACTGGTTTCATTGGGCGGCAGGGATTGTGATGTCATCTCGTCTCAATGTCAGGTAAAAGTCCCACAGACGTCTCCAAAATGACCTTTACAGTGTTGACGGGGACGTCAAACCTCACATCAATCAAACAAACAAACAAAAACAAGTAGAAAGCCAAAAGTAAAGTTTCTCATTACGAATGTACGCCTATACAAATACATTATAAATTTTATCGCCGTAAAAATGAAAAAACAAAGATGAAAAATTGTGATATTGGCGGTTCTAGCAGGTACCCACATTCTATATATTGAGCAGAAATAAGAAAAAAAGAAGGTTTACCCATGCAAACCAGTTTTACTATATAAAAGTGGGGTTCAATGGGGTCAAAACTATATAGGCGAGTATTCGTGATGGCTATTGGCGACCAATACAGGTTGCTATTGGTGAACAATACAGGTTGCTATTGGTGAACAATACAGGTGCAGAACAGCCTGCACATACGGCACCGACTGATCAGCACATTGGTGTTCGCTGCTGGGATGGTACAATACATATTGTTTACCAGCATCTTGCCAATCAAAACAGGTCGGTTTGTTTCATTTTAAGAAACCAACATTATACTAGATTTACAAAATTAAAGAACCCCCACCCCAGCCCCACCCCCCTATCCCCCACCCACCCCCACCCCCAAAAAAACACGCCTTTGGCTGAATACAGTGCGATTATTTTAAGTAATATTCTTCTAATATTTATTTAAAGAATAATTTCCCAAAAATAAAATGTAGTCATTTTTTTTCTGTAGAAAACTGGATAAGACTGGATAAGAGATGTTCGGCATCAGAAACTAGTCTTGAAATTTCAGACATAGAATAGAGCTATTCCGATATCTAAACAGCGAACATTAAAGTGTTACAATGTATTCGGAATGCGTATATGCGCAGTCTGATCTCGCAAATGGCAGAAAAGGATGGTTTGGTTTTTGGTTTTACGGCCCTTTCAAGATTATTTCACTCATATCGAGTCGATCGTTAATCAGAGGTGGGCGAAAACCGGAGTACCCGGAGAAAAACCACCTGACCTTTCGTTGCAGAAATCTCACGTCTCACATATGACCCGAGCGAGGCTCGAACCACAGCGGTAAGAGACCTAATTATCAAGAGCCAGCGCTCTTTACAACTAGGCCACGGAGGCCCGTTAGAAAAGGATGGTTCAAATTACGTTTGCAAACATTTTCTGTGTGCCATCACGAAAATTCGCCTACATAATTTTGACCCCTTTGAACCCCACTTTTATATAGAAAAACAGGAGTTTACAGGGATAACGCTTATTTTTCTTATTTCTGTGCCTAAATATAGATTGTGGGTACTCGTGAGAACCGCCTCGATGAGGCGGTTCTCACGAGTATCCACAATGTATATTTTGATATTTTGACCAGAAATAAGAAAAATATCACAAGTTTTCATCTTATTTTAATTTTTTTTTTTTTTTTATTTTTTTTTTTTTTGTTTTGTTTTTTGTTTTTTCGGTGGTACAGTTTACAATGCATTTGTATAGGCGTGTTTTCGTGATACTAATTCTTCTTTTAAAGCTTCCATAGGGGCTTGAAGAAATATATGGGCTGCATGATGCTTCCACGCAGAGCTGAATCCGGCCCGCACACTAGTACTGGTAAACCGCTTAGAGGATCTAAGCCTGTCCAGGAACCGCGGTGCGAGGCGGACCGTCCATGCTAAAAAACCCTTTTGGTTTCATCGGCCGACAGGGCTTGAGATGTCATTTTATCTCAATGTCGGGTAAATATCCCACAAAATTGGACGCAGCGTCTCCAAAATGACCCCTACAGTGTTGACGGGGACGTTAAACCTCAAACCAAACAAACAAATCTTTCAAAGCTTCATAATGGATTGGATACAATTGCAAGATTGCATGATTACATACGGAATATCGCAGATCATTTAAAAGATTTACTTCCCTTTACACGTAAAAAACAACTGTGCTTCTCTTTCAGCGCTGATTATCCTCCCAACTTTCAACTACAGTCGAAATCCTATAATTCGAAATCCTTTAGGGCCATGAAATTTGTTCGAGCTATTTGTAGTTCGAACTACTGAGGGTGTGTCAAAGTGCCAAGTCATAAAGCAAGACAGGGATGATTTAAAGGGAATGGGAATACCCAGCAGATTTTTGCCGGGTCCCGAGGAAGCTGTTTGAACATGAGGCCGCTAGGCCGAATGTTCAAATATCTTCCGAGGGATCCGGCAAATGTTAATGCAATGAAATAACCATGGGTGATCGTTGTTCTTGCATAACTTATGATTCCGACAGCAACATTTGACGAAAACGCCCAAAAGCTCCATATAAATTCCATATAAACTCTTCAATTGCGACAGGCAAACCAAAATGGCGGCCAGTTCAGAATGTTGTTTACAATGACGTTGTCATGCAGTAAGCATCTGACGTCATCATAAAATCCTAAAACGCTACGGTCAGGGCGATAACGTTACGTAGCTCAGCGTAACGTAAACAAAGCAAGGCCCGTATTGTGATATCAAGAGCACAAAATCCATGTTCAAACAGCAGGCGAATTTCATGATTTGAACATAGTTTTTGCTGTTTGAGCACGGCTTTTGGTCCATTTGACAATTGCTTCAAACAGCCATGCGCAAAGGTATTTATGCAAGAAATCGGGTTTAACGTCGCTTTCAACAATTTTTCAGTCATATCACGACGGTGTCTGGTTGCGACAGGGAGCTCAATGCTCACTTTTATAGTGATGCCTCACTGAAGTATCATGTCCCAGACACATTACATGATACCACACCCAGTCACATTATCCTGACACCGGGTCGACCAGTCCTAGCTCTACCCCGTAAATCTGAGTGCCAAGCGAGGAGCAGCTAGTACCATTTTTAACGACTTTGGTATGTCGCGGCCCGGGATCGAACCCGTGACCTCCCGTTCCCCGGAGCGGACACTCTACCAACTGAGCTATCGGGGCCGGTATATACACGTTAGTATAACGCATTTTTCGCCTATGAGTCAGCAGGCAGATATATATTGCCCGTTGTCAAGTGCACATTGTCCGTAGGTGAGTCCATATTGCCGGTACTTCTATTTTGGAGAAGAAAAACTCGGTGGCCTTTTTTTCTTAAAGGTATATCAACTGAGAGAGCATAAAATACCGAAAACAGACTTATCTTACCTGTTTAAAGCACTTTCAATTATGATCTCCGTGTTATCTTTATTGGTTTTGATAATGTTTGCCAGGGAATTAACAGTATTATTTTAAAGTCGAACAAGGCACCAAATATTGGATAACGTCAACATTTGTATACTCATGTCACATCCGACAAAGTTAACACCGATTTCATTTTGTTGCCATCGGATGTGGTTTTCAAGACTCTCTTAACCCTATCAGTACCAGAAACTCCTAAAGGGGTACCTTGGCAAACAGTGCAGGCCCCGATCAGACGCCGCAAAACGCGGCGTCTGATCAGGGCCTGCATTGTTTGCTAAAAGTTCAGTCATTTTCCAAATACATTTGATGAAAACACGGCCTGACACCCCTAAATTTGGAAATGAACTCCTGCTATATATAAGGAGGAAGATTCCATTTGGTACAAAAAGGGTTAAGAGCCTGCATTCGTTTCTATTTCAACTCACTGAAAAGCAACTTTCCGTTCAGTTCTAGTTTACAGTGAAACGTCTTGATATATAATGAAAAAAAGGTTTGACATTACTTGTTCGTAGTTCGCAGTATAAAATCAACAACCTGTAATTGTTTTAGAATTACGCATGTTTTTGCTTCAGATACCAAGTTTATTAGATTGGAGGAAATCTATATGACACCTTCCTGTGCTATATTCATCTCTTTTTTTTAATTGTTTCCTTTCCGTTCACAGAACGTCTAGACTGTTTCCAAAGCATTTTTTTCTTCTATTTTTCTGCTGAATACATTTATTCATGATGTGCATGTCTATGAAGTGCCTCCAAACTCGTTTGCAAATTAATTTTATTTTCACAGATTAAGACAATATCATCAGTAAACAATGAGATCGCTAACTTTTCACTATCAACATCAATACCTAGTTCTATGGAGATATTACCTTTTGCCACACTATTAATGTAGATTTTGGGGCAGAAACTGTTCGTTAGGCTTTCTACTGTCAGGATGACGTTTCTTTCTTTTTGGGCTTCTATAATTTTGACCCCCTTGAACCCCACTTTTATATAGTGAAACTTGGATTTACAAGGGTAAACCTTATTTTTCTTATTTCTGCTCTAAAATATAGATTGTGGGTACTCGTTAGAACCGCCTCATTGAGGCTGATCTAAAGAGTACTCAAAATCTATATTTTAGAATTTTAAAGCAGAAATAAGAAAAATAAGGTTTACCCCTGTAAACCCCAGTTTTACTGTATAAAAGTGGGATTCAAAGGAGCCAAAATTATATAGCCTCATTGAGGCTGATCTAAAGAGTACTCAAAATCTATATTTTAGAATTTTAAAGCAGAAATAAGAAAAATAAGGTTTACCCCTGTAAACCCCAGTTTTACTGTATAAAAGTGGGATTCAAAGGAGCATGTGTTTTCGTGATGTTATAGCTCTATAGAGTCAACTCTTTCCTTCAAAAGTGGTCAATACAATAAGTGATTTGTGGGTGGCTGGGGAAATAGTTCTGTCAGTCTCGTGCAGACCTTAAAATAATCGAACATTTAACCATTTCTCGATCGAACGCTCGTAATAGTACATATACGTACAAGTACTAACGGTTTTTATATTTTAACAAATAGTTGCTTCGAACAAATGCCGTGCTTCCAATAATCAAGCAACTTTGTTCTTGTTAAACGAAATTACATTTAATTTAGTATCGTCTTCTAACAAAAGAAAACTAGTACTATATTACCAAACCATTAAGAAAATACGCCTATTCAAATATATTGACAATTTTACCACCATTACATGAACATTTTCAAGTGAAAGGGGGTGCCCATTTAGGGTATTCTGGCCTTGTACCAAATCTTTTTTATTTTTTGCCGGTAAACAGCCTAAGATGTATACTTTATTTTTATTATGGCATACCTCTGGTCGCACGCAAGGTTTTTTTTTCGAGCTACAGGCTCTTAAAAGTGGGTAGGGTAACTTAGCAAGGCACTGTAGTGTATTTTGAAAGTTAACTTTGGTTTTCACCCATGTGCTGTTTCACTGCAATTTGTTCTTAGGTAGATTGAAGGATGTCTGAAGTGATGTAAGGAAACATTTTTGCAACTTAGGAAGTTCAAATGCATTTTTCTAACATCAAGGGATTTTTCCTTATTTTTAACCTTTATCATTAAATATTTTGAAGTTACTGGTACATGTAATGTAGGAGGAAAACAATGACGATTCCTTCATAAGAGTATCATTTGTATCAGCACAATTGATAGCGACGTAGAACTGGCTGGCTTGAGCTGCATTTCATGATTCAGTGAACACAGAATGGGATATGGGTGGGTAATTCAGATTGTGAGTTTAGTTACTATTCAACCACCATACCAATACATCAAAATCGTGTTGTTACAATAATGTAGTGTGAGATTATTCATTAATCTGTCTGATATATTTATTAATCCCCCGCCGCGAAGCGGAGCGGGGATTATAGGAATCACCTCCGTCTATCCATCTGTCTGTCCGTAACACTTTCTTGTGCACTCCATATCACCGAAACACTTTGATAGATTTTCATTAAACTTTGGTAAATTATTCGTCTCAGTGGGCTGATGTGCAGAACAAATAAATGAATCATGCCGACTCAAGGTCAGGGTCACAGTTGAAGGTCACGCGTTTGAAACTTGGAATTTTGTGTCCGTTACATACCTCCTCTACCCTTGGAAGGATTTCCATTAAACTTTGGTCAAATATTCTTTTCAGTGAGCTGATGTGAAGAACCCATAAATGAACTATGCCGACTCAAGGTCAAGGTCAGATATTAAGGACAGAGTTTGAAACTTTTGAATTGTGTGTCCGTTCCATATCTCCTTTACAACTACAAGGATTCTCATTAAACTTTGATCAATCGTCCCCCCTCAGTGAGCTGATGTGCAGAACCCATAAATGAATCATGCCGACACCAGGTCAAGGTCACATTAGAAGGTCATATGTTTGAAACTGAATTTTGTGTCCGTTCCATTTCTCCTTTACTCCTGGAAGGATTTTCATTAAACTTTGGTTAAATGTCCCACTCAGTGAGCTGATGTGCAGAATACATAAATAAACCAAGCCGACTCAAGGTCAAGATCACAGTTGAAGGTCACGAGTTTGAAACTTCGTATTCTGTGTAAGTTCCATATCTCCCTTATCCCTGAAAGGATTTTCATTAAACTTACATCAAATGTTCCCCCCCCAGTGAGCTGATGTGCAGAACCCATAAATAAACTATGCCAGCTCAAGGTCAAGGTCACAGGTGAAGGTCACGAGTTTGAAACTTGGAATTTTGTGTCCGTTCGATATCTCCTTTGCTCCTGCTCCTCAGTGAGCTGATGTGCAGAACCCATAAATATACCATGCCAACTCAATGTCAATGTCACAGGTGAAAGTCACAAGGTTGAGCCTTGATACAAAGTGCGGCTGGGTATTTGGCTGTCTCTCAGACTGATCTTGTTTTCAAAGATAGAGTAGTTTCATGACAATATACACTAATGGGTTGTCACCCAACTTGGTGTATGCATTGATGATGGGGAAACCTGAAACGGGCTTTTCATTTGCCACGTGTAGTCAATCTTTACCAGAATAATCTGTCTCAGAAACCTGAGAAATGTTTTCCGCTTTTATAAACTATCTGATTTAGGTCCGTACTTAGTAATTAGTAAAACCGATACCCAACTAACTAAACATGTGTTCAAGTCCAAAACAGAGAATATTCAAGATTGGTTTGAGGAAGGTGATGTGATACTTATTGATAGCGACTTTAGAGATGTGTTTGAAAGAGTATGCCAGGATTCATATGAAAATCATGAAAACGCTATCAACTGAGGAAGCAAATGAAACATGGTTAGTCAGCAATGTAGTATATACCAGTGTTTACATAAGCATGCACAACGTATGTTTGGGACGATATACATATACCTATTGTCATGACGGAGCGGGCAATGACCTTGACCAGACTTGGGCTAGGCTAGTTTGAAACTGCTAACTACCCATCCTTTTGCAAACCAATGGTAGACTGCCCTACTTGATTTAAAGGTAGGGAGGAATTTTTCAACGGAAAGCTGTGCCGGACCTGAGAACCAAACTCTCGCTCACTTTGTTTCAAATTGAACTCACATTCAGTTGAATGTTCAATTGGACTACCGGGCCCGGCTCAAGTGAAATCTACAAGTTAAATAAATCTCGTGCATGGTTGTGATGTATTGGTTAGGTGGTTGAATAGTAACTGAGTTTACAATTGTGTTCACTGAACCATTAAATGTTGCTCAATTCATCCGGTTCCATACTGCTACCAAGTGTACTGATAAAAATGATACTGTTATCCAAGAATCATCATTGGATTCCTCCCATATTACCAGAAACTTTAAAAAATTTAATAATTAAGGTTAAAAAATAAGTAAAAATATCTTAGAGTTTGGAAAATGCAGTTTATCTTCTCAAGTTGCAATATTGTTTCGAAAAATGGGTCTAAACATCACTTCAGACATCCTTCAGTCTACCTAAGAACAAATTGCAGTGAAAGAGCACACAGGTAATAACTAGAGTTAACTTTCATAATACACTTCAGTGTCATGCTAAGTTACCCCACCAACATTTAAAGGCCTGTATCTCGAAAACCCCAACCTTGCGCGCGACCAGTTGTATGCCATATTAAAGTACACATATGAGGCTGTTTACCTACAAAAATAAAAATATTTGGTACAAGGCCAGAATACCCCCAATGGGCACACCCTCCCCCCACTTCTATTTTTTTCCTTATTTCTTCTCAAAATATAGATTGTGGGTCCTCGGAAATGCTCAGCGAAGCGGTTTATCGAGTAGCCACAACCTATGTGTCGTGGCGGGTATAACGAATGCCCACAATCTATGTTTTGAGCAGAAATAAGAGAAAATAATGTATGCCCCTGTTGACCTGTTAAATATAAAAAGGTGGGTTGAACGGGGTCAAAATGGTGGGTTTCGTGATGATATTAGCTAGTTGCTTCGAATTATAAAAAGCTATGAGTTATGAATAATGAAATGTGCGCACGACGAAGACATTAACCCATTCAGTACCGGAAACCCCTAAAGGGGTACCTTGGCAAACAGTGCAGGCCCAGGTCTGATCAGGGCCACCAGTATTTGCTAAAAGTTCAGCCATTTTCCAATCAAATTTTGATGAAAACACAAACTGGCACCCCTAAATTTTGGAATGGACTCTTGCTATATATAAGGAGGAAGATTCCATTTGGTACAAAAAGGGTTAAGAAAGTACTCGGGCTGTTTTCAGTGTTCACTAAGCGCACACGACCAACGGCACAGTTTAACTCGATACTGTCCATTTACGAAACTTAAAATTTCTTTTATATAACGTAAACACAGAGAAGACGGAACATGCACTGAATGTAGTACATTCGATACTGAAAGAACTACTGCTAATATAGAAAAGTCCATATATGAGCCCCGTGATACAAAAAAAAGTTATTTTAAAAGAGTGTGCCCAGATCAGCAAGCACACCCGTCTTCACCTGCCGCTGTACAGAGAAAGCAGTTTTCTGACCAAGTTGTTACGCAGATAAACAAGTCAGCATCATGTTAACATGTCCACTATCCGAGCAATGAACACCCCTCAAAACCGGACTTTATATAGTGTAAAATGTGTTTTACAGAGGTATACATTAATTTTCTTATTTCTACTCCAAGACATTGGTTGTGGGTACTCGTGAGATTCACCTCAATCAGGTCGTTGCAATGAGCACACACAACCTATGTTTTAATTATAAATAAGAAAAATATCATATGGGCCCCGTCAAGCGATTTTGGTACTTATCGCCTATGCGAGCAGCGAAGGTTCAGGCGAGACTGCGCATCCGCGCTGTCTCGCCAGAACCTTCGCTGCTCGCTCATACAAGCAGTGAATCAAGAGGAACCTTCAGACAGAAAGCCATATCCCAGGCCCCTCTGAATGGCTGGGCATGCGCAGTTAAAATGTGTCATGACGGAATGCTCGAAGACACAAATTCGCTTGGCGGGGCTCATATTTCTTTCTTCAGAAAAGTCAACATTTTAGAGATATGAAAGAATGTTTATCATACGAGCATGTTATCGTAAGGAGTTTCTCTTTAGCGAAATTCTGTCCCACCAACCGAGCTAAAAAGTCTGTGTAATGAACACCCCCTAAACCCGGTTTATATAGAGAAAACTGTAGATCACGGGGGTAAAAATATATTTTCTTATTTCTGCTCCGAAGTAGAAGTAAAACAAAGATCAGGAATCGATACAATTAACTTACTCCACCCATCAAAGACACCAATGGGAAAGAAACATCATCATGAAGCGACCAGACCATAATGGAAACCTAAACAAAGGAAGGCCATAAGGACAGTTACTTTCCAACAAAATGGCCAAATGGCCATCCAAAATAAAAAGACACAAGTGAGTATCACAGTAAGTAACAAACAACAACATAAATAAACCGCAACAGAAGAACCGCCTTGGAACGGTCAGTGGAAAGAATTCCACTGGGGGCTTAAATCGATTTTACATGGCAATAATCCTCGCCCTTACCTCTGTCGCGGTATACACTAATTTTGTTTAGTCCGCATGAAGGCTTCCTAAATCATCAGTGTAACATCTCCGAGAACATACACATCAAAAAACTACAGAGATGAAACAAGGTTGAGGACTCGACAGCATACAACAACAGAATTGCTGGAGCAAAAGAAAACCAACAGTTAGACTCCGAGGGGCCCGACCAAAGACGGAGCATCAGGCGCCAACCAACATAAAGAATACTAAAATAAAATTAAATTCCATTTATGTTTTGACGCTGGAACCGTCATATAATCTTAAGCCCAACCCACCGGTGTGAAATCAAAGAGGGAAGCAAAGTTGCCAACCGTGATTGGGTTAACCACCATGCATGCAGTCTGTTTTATAACATTTATGGTGTACCCAAGCTTTATATATCGACGACCAATTTTACGAAATTGGGTACTAATGTCATTACAGGCATGTATTTTTCTAAATTTATATACTAAGTCACCATAGAATTCGGGTTCCGATAGGCCATGTTGCAGAAGTGTTTTAAGTCCAAGACATAGGTTGTTGGTACTCGTTAGAACCGCCTCAGTTTTATGCTGTGGGTCATATAGGCTGGGAGGCCTTCATGCGAACTTAACAAATTATTTGTCTTAACACCCCCCCCCCCCCCCCCCCCCTCCACACAGTGAAATTCGTTTCACTGACCGTTCCAATGTGGTTCTTCTGTCGCGGTTTATCTTTGTTATGGTTTTGTCTTAGAGTGTGTGTATCGTTTATATTTTTTTGTTTTGGATAGTCATTGGCCATTTTGTGTCTACTTATTTCATGTTTGTGTTTCTTTCACTTTGGTGTCTCTAATGGGAGCTGTGGGTTTATTGTATCGATTGCTGATCATGCCTTCACTTCTATTTTGTAATAATGTCTTCAAATGGTCAAAATATGTTATATTGACAAAAAACACAGAATGAAAACTGGCATTAAATCTCCTTTAAATCTATGCTTGACAGAATGTACAAATCTCTCCCTATTGTGGTCGTTCTCAGTTTTACGTACATGGAGAAAAACATTTATTCGTTAAATAATAAACGCTTTACCTGCATGATTATCATTTTGTTTAATGAATCATTTTCACCCAATTAAAACAAGGTCAATGCCATTATGTTTTTTGTGCCATCAGCATGAAAACATACGTCAGTACAACAATAAGACATAAGTAAATCCTAGCGTTCTACCACAAGAGCATATCGCACATGTACCAAATTCAAAATTACTTTAATGTCTTGTGTTGGAATACAAAAAGACCACACTTATATAATTCTGACCCCCCACCCCCCCCCCCCCCCACCCCTCTCTTGAACCCACTTTTTATATTGGTAAAACTTGAGATTAAAGGGGCAAATCTTATTTTTCTTATTTCTGCTCTAAAATATATATTGTGGGTACTCGTAAGAACCACCTCGATGGTGCAGTTCTAACCTGTCCCTACAATCTATATTTTGAGCAGAAATAAAACGTAATATCGCAATTTTTCATCTTAAAATTTTCTTCTTTTTTGTCAGTAAAATTATTACAATGTATATGTATAGGCACATTTCTTAAAGACATAGAAATAGCGAAGGTTTAATTTTAATTTTCTGTCTATGTTTTCCTTGTCTATTTTATTGATTAATAGAACCATAGTCTGACTATTAGAAGACATTCCTACAAGACCCTGGGCTTTGGGTTAGAAAAATAATCAAACATCCATCTCAGTTTAGCACCAATGTGTTAAAATAGCGTCTTTTTTAATTCTAGACCTATCATTTTCTATGATTTGAGCACAAATAGAGAACATAACGTATACCACTGTAAACCCCACTTTCTTTATAGAAGGTGAGGTTGACAGGGGGTCTTCATTTCCCAGGCTTTGCTGCAGACTAAAATTTCAAACACTTCGGATCGGAAGCTCAGTTAAACATCGTTTCCGAAATTACCCTTTAACCCTCGGGTTTAGATTCAAAACCTTGGTATCAATGGATAAAATCGGAATCTCAACGAAACCTCGTAAAGTCGCACGCTCAGTGAAACGAAACTACTTTTCCGAAATTATCCGGTAACTCTCGAGTTTAGATTTAAAGCCCCCCGCTCGGATCAACGGATTAAGTCGGAAGTGCCGTTAAACCTCGTTTCCGAAATAATACAAAACACTCGGGTTCAGATTCAAAACTATCGGGTCAACGGATAAGGCCGGGAGCTCAGCGAAAACTCGTTTCCGAAATTATCCGTTAACACGGGTTTAGAATAAAAACTAACGGAACGACGGACAAAGTCGGCAGGTCATTGAAACCTCACTTCGGAAATTATCCGTTAACCTTCGGGTCTGCATCGAAGATGGGCGTTAGATCTGATTTTTGTTCCATTGGCTCGGGCGACCAAAACACACCACATGGCCTGGACAAGACTAACTTGTTTTGGCCAACTGGGCCTCATCAAAGAGCCTCAAATATTTTCAAATTTCACAGTGGAATCAATCCTCACGAAAACACGCCTATATAAGTTTAACCCCCTCGAACCCCACTTTTATATAGTAAAACTATGGTTTGCAGGGGTAAACCTTATTTTTCTTATTTCTGCTCTAAAATATAGATTGTGGGTACTCGTTAGAACTGCCTCATCGAGGCGGTTCTAACGAGTCCCCACAATCTATATTTTGAGCTCATCGAGGCGGTTCTAACGAGTCCCCACAATCTATATTTTGAGCAGAAATAAGAAAAATTTCAAAATTTTTCATCTTAAAATTTTCATTTTGTCGGCCATAAAGGTTACAATGTATTTGTATAGGCGTATTTTCGTAATGGATATCTTTAAAAGACTAAAGAATATAGCCAGCACTATGATGAAAGACTGAGACTTTTTACGGCCACCACACATTCGCTAATATCAACTAGTTGTAATATAAATATTAATTACAACACAAAACAAAAGAGTCAAAAAGCAATTATGTCCTTTCTTTCTATTTTTGAACGTTTTCAATAAGTTTGCATGACGTCCGTGTAATGAGTACCTCCGCAAACCCCACTCATATAGACAAAAGGATTTACAATCGTATACGTTATTTTTATTGCTGGTTAATGGGTGGTTCTAACGAACACCTTGCTACAGCCTACGCTTTGAGAATAACTCAAAGTTATATCTTAAATTTTCATCAGAATATTTACCGTTTTATGATCTATAAAAGGGTTATTATTTGGAAGCAAGGAATAGGCCACAGAATTGAAAAGTATGGATTGTACAAGTTTTTCTCGACCACACCAGCTAGTTTCAGCCAATTCGTCTTCATCAGTGACCACTAAATATTTTTAAAATTCCACAATGGAATCAATGATTCCACAGGAAATGTATACTGAAAGAACGTTACGAAAACACGCCTATACAAATACATTGTTTCCTTTAACGCCGAAAAATTGAAAATTTTAAGATGAAAAATTGTGATATTTTTCTTATTTCTGCTCAAAATATAGATTGTTGGTACTCGTTAGAACCGCCTCATCGAGGCGGTTCTAACGAGTACCTTCAATCTATATTTCAGAGCAGAAATAAGAAAAATAACGATTACCCCTGTAAACCCCAGTTTTACTATATAAAAGTGGGGTTCAAGGGGGTCAAAATTCTATAGGTGTGTTTTTGTGATGATGTGCTATTTGGCACGGATGTGTTAGCGAAATAAATGACCAAACGGGCAGCGACTGTGGACATAGTTTCACTTCTCCCAAATGAAATAAAGCCTACATGATAAAACTCTAGCTTTTGGTTGATGTTTTTTGTCGATTGTTTATAATTCGACTCCAAATTATGAAGCGCAGTAGATTCTCAAAGCTGTAGTCCACGTGACAATCACTGACTTGTCGGAAATCCAGGTAACGGTTATTTATAGAAAAATAGCCGCGCTATTCTTATCGCTGTGAGGACGGAGTGTTCATTACGAAAACATGCCTATACCAATACATTGTAACCTTTATCGCCGAAAACATGAAAATTTTAAGATGAAAAATTGTGATATTGTTCTTATTTCCGCTCAAAATATAGATTGTGGGTACTCGTTAGAACCGCCTCGTCGAGGCGGTTCTAACGAGTACCCACAATCTATATTTTAGAGCAGAAATAAGAAAAATAAGGTTTACCCCTGTATTCCCCAGTTTTACTATATAAAAGTGGGGTTCGAGGGGGTCAAAATTATATAGGCGGGTTTTCGTGATGTGCGCAAGAGAAATATCTATAGAATCTCGACTGGACTCCTGTGTTGGGTATGGCGAACAGTGAAGACCAGAACAGATGCAGCAGAACCGTCGCAGAACTCGGCGTATGACGAGGGTCTATCCTGTTTGTTTACAGTATAAGAATTTAAGGGTTTAACGAAAAGTCTATGTCCTCGTTCAGAATATTTTTTCCAGCCTACACTTAGAGAAAATGGACCCAACTGTGCTGTCAGTGCTTTGATCTAAATGCGCATACCACATATTGGAAATATTGATAAAATATACTTCTAATAATGCTAGCTATTCTGAGTTCAGCTGACTGTATCAACGTTCACGAATAAAAGATGCAAGTCAATAAAAATGATAAATTTGCTACTGTAAATAAATGAAAGTCTAGACTAGATTCGATTATAACTTCGTGGCGTTTAGCAACTGTAAAGATACAGTTTATTGTCTGGGCAGTAAAATAATTTTAGTGAGGATATACACACATATAGGTAATAATAGCTAGTTTCAGCTATCAGTGCCTCATCAATGATACGAGATATTCTGGCATCGAATGTCAGCCGAGCCTTTAATCTGGGGCGAATGTTGGTTCAAAGAGAGTTGGCTGAACAAATCATTACATGGGCCCGTCAAGCGATTTTGGTACTTATCGCCTATGCGAGCAGCGAAGGTTCAGGCGAGCCTGCGCATCCGCGCAGTCTCGCCAGAACCTTCGTTGCTCGCTCATACAAGCAGTGAATCAAGAGGAACCTTCAGACAGAAAGCCATATCCCTCGCCCCTCTGAATGGCTGGGCATGCGCAATTAAAATTTGTCATGACGGAAAGCTCGAAGACACAAATTCGCTTGGCGGGGCTCACATGTACATGTACGATATAACACACCATCGTGCCAAAGTGCATTTTTTTATTTCTCCAAAATGCTACTTTTCCGATGAAAATCTGTGACAATTTTCTTATTTATACTCTAAACATAGGTTGTGGGTACTCGTTAGAACCGCCTCCTTGAGGCGGTTTTAACGAGTACCCACAACCTATGGAGCAGAAAGAAGTAAAATAATATATACCCTGTGAACCCCAGTTTCACTATATAAATTGGGGTGTAGAGGGGTATTCTTTTCACGGACTTGCTAACATGATGTGCAGACAACCCTCTGGATACGGACATTAGATATAACGACAAAATTTCAATTGCTCAGTTCTCAGCTCAAGATGAAACGGATAAATGGAGATGTTCAAAACTATTGTATTCAATACGCCAAGAAACAAATGCTGTTGATATTTGTTTGAACCGCCGCTGAGGCGAGTCAAACGAATGCCCGCAACCTTTTCTTTCTTAGAGCAATTCAGCGAAAAATGACTTTATATTACACCTTATGTTGGATTCTTAATTTCGGAAACTTATTTATTTTTGCGAAAGTTTTAGGGACGAATACTATCGTTATAACGAGGGTCCCCTGTGCCACAGGCAAACAGTAAGATGTCTCGGTGACCGCCACCCACGTTCAAAATCAATCACTTATAATGGAGAAAGATATCATTTCAAATCTTTATTGTAATTTCCTTTTGTGGCCTACAAAATTTAATGTATTTGCAAATAAAACCCGACGATGACGTTTTTTACATACTCGAGTATATTATACAATATGTACTGTATTACCCGTAATACAGATATAAAATAAGCTTTCATTACCTTTTCAAAACTACGAGTTTTACATTTTATTCCTCAAAAGGAAGCCTTAACTTGAACACAGGACCTTGAACCTAAGCCCTGCTAAAGAAAACCACTATGGCATTTCAAAAACACATCCAATGGCTTAAGTGTCCATGACTGGCTTGTTTAAGTGAAAATTTGCTTTTTTCTAAATGCAAGTCCAAACAGAGATTGCGGATGCTCGTTAGAAGCGCCCCATTGAGAAGGTTCTAACAAGTATCCACAATCAATGCATCAGCGAAAAAAGGGAATATAATGTATAACCGTGTAATCATCCCCCACCTTCTCTCTATATAAACTTAGGACTTGTTTCTTGCTCGCGAGTCCTCGCCGTTGTTTCATCTATGTGGTTGATTGATTTTTGTGTCCATGGAGATGTTCCACTGATGAGTTAGGAGGCCTTCATGCGGACTGAACAAATTATTTGTCTAAATCACGTCGGAAGCAAAGGCGAGGATTGTGGCCACGTAAAATCTATTTAAGCCCCAAGTGGAATTCGTTTCACTAACTGTTCCAAGGCGGTTCTTGTGTCGTGGTTTATTTTTGTTATGGCTTGTCTTTGAGCGTGTGTATCGCTTATATTATTTTGTTTTGGATAGCCAATTGGCCATTTTGTAGGAAAGTAACTGTCCTTTTGGCTTTCCGCTATTGATATTTCCATTTGGGTCTAGCTGTTACTTGTTTATGTTTCTTTCCCTTGGTGTCTCTGATGGGAGCTGTGGGTAAATTGTATCGATTCCTGATCATTGCCTTCACTTCTATTTTGTTACTATGGCGAAGAAGCTGAAATAATTTTCTGTCGATACAGCTTTTTTTAAATTTACTCCAAACGGTAGTGATTCCGGTTTCATCAATTTAACATGATGAATAATCGTTAAGGAAAATGAGTACATACATGTAATTGATGGTGGTTTACCATGATTGATTAAACTTTCACCGCTGTATACCAAACTACAGTTTTATACTTTGGTTTGGACACAAGAGAACGACTGTGTTCATTGCTCAACCTGAAAACTTACGCGAACAAGTCCGTGAAATGAACACCCAAAAACCTTTGTTTGGAGTATAAATAAGAAAAAGAAACGGATTTTCATTTTGGAGATGTGAAAACAATGCGCTATATCGCACCGGTGTGGCATTGTAATGAATACACAGTTCGAAATGTACTGTCGCAGATTTGTTTATAATAAATGACCATTTGAAGAAAACAATTATTTTCAAAACGAAAAATGGAGGCGAGGTGTGTCCTTAGGCAAGACACGGTATGAAAATGCCCCTCTCGATCCAGGTGTAAACTGGTAGCAGTGCTGTAAAAGTCACTGCCTCTCTTGCGGGCGCTCGATAGCAACCGGACTGTGTGTTCGAGCTCGGAACTTTCATCGCAATCGAACTAAAATGAATTAGTATAAACAAAAACAAAATAACAAAAACAATAAAAAAAAAAAAAAAAAAAAAACACGTTTCATAAAAATCAAGGAAAAGACCCCACGTCTTGTTATCAATATATTTCCATATTCTATTTACGAAAAGACGCCTATACAAATACAATGTAAATTTTACCGCCTAAAGACGAAATATTTGGATGAAAAATTGTAATATTTTTGTTATTTCTGCTCAAAATATAGATTGTGGTACTCGTTAGAACCGCCTCGATGAGGCGGTTATCACGAGTACCAACAATCTATATGTTAGAGCAGAAATAACAAAAATAGTGTTTACCCCTGCAAACCCCAGCTTTTATATATAAAAGTGGGATTCGAGGGGGTAAAAATCATATAGGCGTGTTTTCGTGATGCTTTTCAGTGGCATGTATATTACGGCCTTGTTTAGCTACACGTAATGCATCCATAAACAATGTAGCATACTGCTAGCACTGCTACTACCACTACTACTACTACTGCTACTACTACTACTACTATTACTACTACTACCAGCAATAATACGAAGACGATGAAGAAGAAGACGACGACGACGAACTTACATGATGAAATATATAATAAATCATCCGTTTTGCTCAAAGATTTTGAGAAACATCACCGATCTCAATATGCCTTCTTTATATTTATGTCTCGTCGGTCACCTGACCAGAAACTGTGCATCAAATTACGAACAAAAGCAGCTAGAATCACAAATGTGAAAATGCAACCATACAACCCTAAGAGTATCGTTAATCTTCATCTTAGCACCTGTGAGTTTCTGAATTGGACAGATCCATCTTTGAATTTGGATAAGTTGACTGTTGCCAATACAGAATTTGCATCAAGCACATTTACATAATCCGAAGTAGTGGCGATCCTAATAATATCATTAAACACACCTATTCAAATATATTGTAAATTTTACCTCCGGAAAATTGAAATTTTAAGATGCAAAGTTGTGATAATTTTCTTATTTTCTGCTTGAAAATATAGATTGTGGTACTCGTTAGAATCGCCTCATTGAGGCGGGTCTAATGAGTACCAACAATCCATAATTTAGAGTAGAAATAAGAAAACTAAGGGTGTCCCCTGTAAACCCAAGTTTTACAATATAAAAGTGGGGTTTCAAGAGGGTGAAAATTATATAGATGTATTTTCGTGATGGGCTCGGAATAAGCTGTCTTACCTGGATCATCAATACTTGTAAAGCGTTTCTATCAGTCTACAGGACTGAAGGGGCTACCAACGCCACACACACCACATCCATCATCATAGTGACCATCAATGTTTTATGCAAAGCCATTAGGATAAGACAAGCATGTGCTACCGTGCTAATGTTCACGTCTCGAAAACGTCAGTTGCTTAAGAGACACTGTGTGATAGTTTCATTTTGCTCCAAAAATCGATTGTTGGTGCTCTTTAAGGCCGACAGAAACGATTTCCAACAATGTATGTTTGCAGCAGGATTGGGAGACTTTAACCATTTAATATTTATTTTAAAGCCCATCAAGAAAATACGCCTATTTAAATATATTGAAAATTTTACCACCAAAAAATGACAATTTTCCGATAAAAAAACTCTTCTGATACGTTATATGAAGTAGTGACCCTTCTGATATGTTATATGAAGTAGGCCGAGTAGTGATCATACAGAAACCTTTTTGGGCTTGATGAAAAGTGCAAATATGAGTGTCATTAAAGCTGTTGCAAAATTTATTCAGGATTTTCAAATAAAATGAGTTTTAAATTCGAAACCATTCGTTTCTAACCATAGTTGTATTAAATATATATATGTTTGTAATTCATTATTGTCTATGTCTGTGTGAATGGGTTTGTGTGCCTGTATGTGTGTTTGTATGCATATGTCTGTTTCAAGATCTTTTTGTTGTGTATGTCATTTCCCTTTAAACCATATTGTGGGTATAATTGAGCAATTAAATAAATTCTATTCTATTCTAATTCTAATCGCTATACAATTCTGCTCAAAACTTAGGTCAAGGACATTCATTAGAGCCATCTCGGCGAGGCGATTCTAAAATGTACCCCAAATCTATGTTTCTGAACAGATATAACTAAAATAACATATACCTCTGTAAACACCAGTTTAAAAGAAGGTATTGGGAAGCCTTCATGCGGACTGAACAAATTATTGTGTAAATCGCGACGGAAGTAAGGGCGAGAATTGCGGCCGCGTTAAATCGATTTAAGCCCCCCCCCCCCCCCCCCACACACACACTCACCCAAGTGTAATAAGTTTCACTGACCGTTCCAAAGCGGTACTTCTTTCGCGGTTTGTTTTTGTTAAAGTTTGTCTTTGAATGTGTGAAAATTTAGTTTCACCTTAGATGTTTTAGTTAAAATAAGCTCTGCCGTGCGATTTTCAACCTCTTCACCGCTGAACAAACGCCCAGACGACATTTTTCTTATTTTTTTTATTTTTTTTTTGAAGACAACCCGACTGACGTACTGTTCATGCGCATGGCGTTCACATGAAATGTCAGCCGGATTGAAATGTTGACAGCTTAAGTTTTAGAAGAGGTTGGTAATCGCACAGCAGAGCTCAAATTCAGATTTGCATGTTCAGGAATGGTACAAAATAATCGCAAACTTTTGAAGGGCACTATATGACTGTTTGGAGTAAAGCGAGGGCTTTAATTGATCCAACTATCTCCATATATTTTCAGATCCCAATACCAAACTGCAAGGGCAAATATTGCCCGCTCTTGCCGGGGCCGGACCCCTCCCCCGAAACACACACACAGACACAAAAATGATGTAACGGATGTTACAGCAGCAGATTAGATTAAACAGGCACCATGAGAATAGATCCATATCTATATCAATTTCAGACTTCAAAGGCATACTTTGCATGCCCTTGCAGACTAGAATTGACACAGAAATTGTAAACCAAAGTCATAGACTTCCAACTGAAAGTCATTCAAATCAGACCTATCTACCTATTAGTTATATTTCAGTCTTTCAGTTGATTTACTGAGACCCAACTATTCCATATCTGGGTAGAAGTGTTTGACTGGAAGGCCTTTCATTTTTGGATCCATTTATCTTTAGTTTACAATTTCGATATTGGTTCCAGTCGGCAAGGGCATGTAATGTATGCCTTTGCAAGCCGAGATTGATAGATATGGGTGAGTGCTTTATTCGCCGGTGGCACTCTTTTCACTCGAACACGAAGTTTGGCTTGTCATGTGGTCGGCGTAAGCCGGTAAACAAATGGTTCGGCGTAAAGGATGCGTAGGCTAGGCATCGACGTACACCGTTTCGTACCAAAACGAACACAGCAAATATGATTGAGCTGAAAGTATTATTTCGGCGGTCCTTTTTACCAAATATATAGTCAGGATTTAAACGAAACGCTGAAAATAAACTTTAGAAATTAACTAGTCTACATATGAGTTTCTCCGCTTCGTCGATTCCACGCCTTGGTCAAAATTGGCAAGCATGGCATACAGGGGTCACGTGAGAAGTTCCAATAAAACGTACTCGCCGTTTCCCGTCACGTGATCCATATCAATCGAGTACCTCGCCGAATACGGACCACTACCGGCCGACGACCGGCGAAGCAAAAGAAACAAAGTCATAAGCATATCCCCGGCGTTCGAGGGATATAGTATTCATCCTTTCCGCGTGTTTGTGAGTCTGTCTTTCCGTTCGTTTATAAGCAGGATTCAGTCATTGATTTTTCAGGAACTATTGAATCTGCATACTTCATGTTTGCTAGAAATGTTGGGTGTGGCTGTTTGGGTTGTGAGAAAGAAACGCGATAGTGGGGTCTGGCATTTTAAAGTTAAATTTCCGTCGCGGTTTATTTTTGTTTATATTTCGTTTGCATGTGTGTGGCTTTTTGTTTTGATGACCGATTGCCCTTGTTCACAGACGGCTTACCGGAGTCCGTCCGTTGGTTTATATTTTAACTGTTTCGTGCTGTATTTGTCTAAACCGCGAAAGGAAAAAGGGCGAGGATTGCGGCCGCGTAAAATTGATTTTAGCCCCCCAGTGGAATTCGTTTCACTGACCGTTGCAAGGCGGTTCTTCTGTCGCGGTTTATTTTTGTTATGGCTTGTCTTTGAGTGTGTATACCGCTTGTATTTTGTTGTTTTGGATATTCAATTGGCCATTTTGTGAGAAAGTAACTGTCCCTCTGGCTTTCCTCTATTGATGTTTCCATTAGGGTCTTGTTATTTCACGTTTGAGTTTATTTCCCTTTTGTTTAATTGTGTCGGTTCCTGATCATTGCCTTCACTTCAATTTTACTGCCATACTGATACATTCATGCTCTGCAGATATAGATGGAAGTAGGAGTAGGACATACATGATTGAGATAGTTATGCCCTTTTGTCATTCTTCTATCAACTTTTTCCGTCAAAGATGTTTCATAAATTACTAGACCCTCAGTCTTGAAATGTAATACAAATATTGATCCGGAATAGTTGTATTGTGGGGCAAGTGCTTTTAGAGTTAGAATTACCCCCTGTAATTCTTGTAAAGAAGTATGTCATTTGCTAAATAAATGTATTGACTCGTTACTTTTACCACAACTATGCGTAAATCCTTAGACAAACACTATCATGATAATTTTTGTAAAAGAAGTTTGTATTCATACCTGTATATATTAAGTGAAGTGTAAACAAGTGTCTAAATCATAATATTTACTGTTACCTTATGAATTAGTCTGATTGGTCAGATTTAGATGTTCAGATGATATCACAGATGAAACCATTACACTGCACTACCGATCATCATACGACACTAACAGCATCTCAATTAATGCGGAAGGCCAAGTTTCTATATGTAACGTGTTTCGCGACGAAGTAATGGCGAGGATTGTGGCCACGTAAACTCGATTTAAGCCCCCCCCCACCCCACCCAAGTGGAATTCGTTTCCGCTTACCGTTCCAAGGCGGTTCTTCTATCGCGGTTTACTTAGGTTTATTTTTGTTATGGTTTGACTTTGGGTGTTTGTGTCGCTTATATTATTTTATTTTGGATAGCATATTTGCCATTTTGTGGGAAAGAAAATGTCCTTTTGGCTTTCCGCTATTGATGTTTTCATTAGGTCTGTTGTTTCATGTTTGTGTTTCTTTCCCTTTGGTGTCTCTGATGGGAGCTGTGGGTTGATCGTATCGATTCCTGATCATTGCTTCCACTTCTATTTTTCAAAAGGCGACCCTTTTAGTTTTATTGCATACTCTGAAAGTAGCCTTTGATTGTTATAACTAATTAGTTTTCTTGTCTATTATTCACAAAGAATACTAAGTTAGACAATATTTTCAGACATAATATAATGTTGACCAGAGCGTACAGATAACACATACACAACATGTGTGACCGATCAAAATCAACGATACCAACGGGATGGTTTGTTGAGGCAAAGGTAACGTGCATCTTGCGTCACTGAACGTCCGACTGATATTGGCTTAAAGTTCGACAAAGCCTTCTGTCGTTGCAGCAGGTTTTTGTTTGATTGATTTGAGGTTTAACGTCCCCGTCAACACTGTAAAGGTCATATTGGAGACGTTGCTTCCAATTTTGTGGGAATTTTACCCGACATTGAGATGAAATGACATCTCAAGTCCTGCCGCCCAAGAAACCAGGGTTTTTAAGCATGGGCGGGCCGACTCGCACCGCTCTGCCTGGGCATGCTTAGATCCTCTAAGCGGATTACCAGTACTCGTGTGCGGGTCGGTTTCAGCTGTGCGTGGAAGAATCATGCAGCCCATCTATTCCTTCAAGCCCCGCTGGGCGGGGGTCGGCCCTTGCAGCAGGTAAGGGCAGATGGAGATGTGGTTATTGCTTCTGTTTCTACACTTTCATTCATGTTCCTCTTTCTCCTCTGTCAAACACTTTCATCTCCACTATTGTCTCTTCTATCTCTTGACCCCTTTCTCTGGGAGACGACACAAGATGAACGTGTCGTTAAACCCATACCAATCAATCAATCAACGACACCAGCGAAGGCATTGATCAGGAATCGATGCAGTTACCTCAGATCTTCAGTCCAAGATACCAAAGGAAAGAAACAAATGTATAACAACTTCGACATAATTAAACCTTCACAAGTAGAAAGTCAAAAGGACAGCTACATTCCCACAAAATGGCCAAACGGCTATCAAAAATAAAACTATATTAGCAATACGTGCATGAAAATACGAACTATAACAATAATAAACAGAAGAACCGGCCTGGAAGGGCCAGTAATAAGGTTGTTTTACTTGGGGCTTAACTCGATTTTACGCGGTCATAATCCTCGCCCTAATTTCTGGTTAAGACAAATACTTTATTCAGTTAGAATGAAGGCTTCCTAACACATAGTGCAACATTTCCGAGAACGAATATAGAGTTGAAACAAACATGAAGACTTGGCAGCGAACAAAAGGAATCCAGCAGTTGGACTCCGGTGCGCCCGACCAGAGACAGAGCATCAGGCGCCATAACATTTATGTTGTACCCAATATTTTTCGAAGACTGATTTTGCGAATTTGGGTACTAAATAGAAATAAAAGCAATACAATTAACCCAAATCTCTTATCAGAGACACCAAGGGGGAAGCAATGTAAAACATGAAATAACTAGACCCTAATGGAAACATCAATTGCGGAAAGCAAAAGGACAGTTACATCCCCACACAATGGTAAATTGGCTATCCAAATCATAACGATGTAAGCGATACACACAACCAAACCATAACAAAAAGATTAATCGCGACCGAAGGCCCGCATTGGAACGGCCAGTGAAAAGAATTCCATTGGGGCGAGGGGTGTTTAAATCGATTATACGCGGCCGAAATCCGTCGCGATTTCGACAAATAATTTGTTTAGTCCGCATGTTCTCGGAGATGTTGCACTAGTATGAGTTAGGATGCTCTGTCTCTGGTCGGGCTCATCGGAGTCTAACTGTTGGTTTTCTTTTGCTCCAGCATTTCAGTGGTTTCTTGCTGTCGAGTCCTCACCGTTGTCTCACCTCTGTGGTTCTTTGATTTTTGTGTTCACGGAGATGTTGCACTGATGAGTTAGGAGGCCTTCATGCGGACTGAACAAAACGTTTTGTTTAAATCGCGACGGAAGTAAGGGCGAGGATTGTGGCCACGTAAAATCGATTTAAGCCCCCCAGTGGAAATCTTCCACTGACCGTTCCAAGGCGGCTCTTCTGTGGCGATTTATTTATGTTGTTGTTTGTTACATACTGTATCACTTGTGTCTTTTAATTTTGGATGGCCATATGGCCATTTTGAGGGAAAGTAACTGTCCTTATGGCCTTCCTTTGTTTAGGTTTCCATTATGGTCTGGTCGCTTAATGTTTGTATTTCTTTCCCTTTGGTGTCTTTTATGGGTGGAGTAAGTTAATTGTATCAATTCCTGATCTTTGTTTTACTTCTACTTTTCATGCTGACTGAACAAATTATTTGTCTAAATCGCGACGGACGTACGAGCGAGGATTGCGGCCGCATAAAATCGATTTAAGCCTCCCCCCGCCCCAAGTGGAATGTGGAACTTGTTTCACTTACCGTTCCAGGACGCGGTTTATATTTTTTTTTTTTTGTCTTGTCTTTGAGTGTGTGTAACGCTAATATTTTTTGTTTTGAATTTTAGCTTTCCTCAAAGGATGTTTCGGTTAGGGTCTAGTTATTTCTTCGTGTTTCTTTCCATTTGTTGTCTTTGATAGGAGATGTGGGTTAATTGTATCGATTCCTGATCATTGCCTTCTCTTCTTTTTTCCTTACTCGTCAGTGCAACATCTCGGAGAACACGAAAATCAAACAGCCACATAGATGAAACAAGGGTGAGGACTCGAAAGCAACAAACCACTTAAATGCTTGAGCAAAAGAAAACCAAAAGTTGCGACTCCGATGCGCCCAACCAGAGACAGAGCATCAGGTATCAACCAACATTACATAAGCAAAATAGAAGTGAAGGCAATGATCAGGAACATTAAGTAGAAGTAAAACAAAGATCAGGAATTGATACAATTAACTTACTCCACCCATAAAAGACACCAAAGGGAAAGAAATACAAACATAAAGCGACCAGACCATAATGGAAACCTAAACAAAGGAAGGCCATAAGGACAGTTACTTTCCCACAAAATGGCCATATGGCCATCCAAAACTAAAAGACACAAGTGATACACACAGTAAGTAACAAACAACAACATAAATAAATCGCCACAGAAGAGCCGCCTTGGAACGGTCAGTGGAAGATTTCCACTGGGGGGCTTACATCGATTTTACGTGGCCACAATCCTCGCCCTTACTTCCGTCGCGATTTAGACAAATAATTTGTTCAGTCCGCATGAAGGCCTCCTAACTCATCAAAACATATACCCCTAAGTTTCATACGAAAAAAAGGCTTTTTGAAAACCGTAGTAAACAGGAACGTGTCGTTGTCCTGATTTAGACCGAGACAGTGAAAGTGAGTGCGAAAATAAGCGAATGACCATACTAACTGAGCCCCGCCAAGCGAATTTGTGTCTTTGAGCATTCCGTCATGACAAATTTTAACTGCGCATGCCCAGCCATTCAGAGGGGCCAGGGATATGGCTTTCTGTCTGAAGGTTCCTCTTGATTCACTGCTTGTATGAGCGAGCAGCGAAGGTTCTGGCGGATGCGCAGGCTCGCCTGAACCTTCGCTGCTCGCATAGGCGATGAGTACCAAAACCGCTTGACGGGGCCCAACTAATATTTTGCCTCATGGGAAGAGAAACCTTTATATGTATTTGGCATGCATCCTATTGTCTAGATTTTGACACAAGCTTCAAGCAGTGCTCTAAAATTGATGACAGATCTGGAAAGGCACTGGAGACTGGTTATTAGTTCTAAAATAGGAAGAGTTTTTCTTCTAGTTAATAATTCCGTCTCAATGACGATCAAGTTAATCACAAAGACACCAGTATTGCCTTTATTTTCGCATAGGTGTCGCACAGTATAAATTAATCACCTTAACACGCCCTAGTAAACACATTTTTGTTGGGGAAATCTAGGGTTTGCAAGGGTATTTATTGTTTTCTTTTTCATTAAAAGAAACATAGCTTGTAGATACTCGAAGGAACCGTCCTACTGAGGCTGTTCGTACGAGCCGCTAAATATGTTCTATAAAAGTGTAATCCTTTAAAAGCCAGGCATACACCGTAGAACAGAAAAAAAGTAGTGCACAATCTACATGTCAGTAATAAGGAAAATTTGAAGAAATAAACTTCAGAAAAATGCCACTTCTAGAGAAACGAAGACACTAAATGGCGTATGGATGTAATAACGCAATGGGCTCCTATAGCAAGTATTCTAATATGACTTTACATTGCCTTCACTTTTTTTTGCATATCAGGGCCGTTTTGTCTGTGCAGTTTGGTGTTGTGAAAGGTCCCCCGGTACATGCATATAATGCTCTTAGTTGTCAAATCCTCAGGGATTGCATTTACATTTTTAATGAACACACAAAAACTGTCAAATTGTGACAAAATATGAAAGCCACCGGGGGAGTGCATAATCGCGATTTTGATGTCGTAGATTATAAACAGTTCCGCGTCTATATATTCATTCAGAAATGATCGCAGCAATGTTACTGTTTTGTCTGTATGATCTATATCACGTTAATATTGTGACTAACAAATTATGCTTTAGGATGAACGCATTTCTTCATTCTGGCCCCAGTCTAATAATTTTTTCGTACTGTTATTATTTCTAAATAAAATGTCTTGATTGGAATGCATCAAACTAGAGTAAGCGAGTCTAATGTCGACTCATGTGCATTATCGATCCCTTATCGGGCTTAATTGGTTCGCGAGAATACTAATTAATTCCGTGAAGCGGCAGTACCTGGGAAAATATTACGTCATAATATCGCCACGAAAATCAGCTGACCTTTCTCTTCCAGTTAGGCTAGTGTGATTGTTGCGCAAAAATATCTCGGGTGGTCAGAATTCCATTTTTACGAGCGCCGATAAGGATGGAGGTATACTTAGTTCTTCTACTGTCGTTTAAATTCCTTCATTTTGATCGCAATAATATAATTTTCACAAGTGCGTTGAGCGTCACAATGCAACACCGGCCATAGCACCTGGGGTCGATAACAGCAGAGCAAATGTCGTCCCTCTGCCACTGTCGACCCCCCAACACACACACACACACACACACACACACAATCTATATACTTTTACTGAGTAAATGTTATCATGTAGTCTAGATATCTATTTTCTCTTTAAACCCGTAAATGACATATATTTGTAAGTTTTTTGTTCGATTGAGTTGAGGTGTTACATCCCCGTCAACACTATGAACGTCATTTTAAAGACGTTGCTTCCGATTTGTGGGACTTTTGCCCGACACTGAGATGCAATCATATCGACCACAGAAAACGCTAAGGTTTAAGGAGCAGACCGACTCGCATCACTTTTCCTGGACAGGCTTATCATTGCCTGCACTTCTATTTTAGTCCTAAGCTGTTTACCGCTGGGATTTGGAAAGACGTGGAGCTTGAGGGGGATTTTGAGTGCGAGGGCGTAGGATGAGGTTTACCGTGAGCTTTAGTTGGAGTTATGTATGCTGGTGAAGGGTATACCTGTTTATTTGCCTGTCCGTTTAACTAACGAACGAACGGACGGACGGACGAACGGATTGACGGACGAACGAGCGAAATAACTATGTAAAAAAGAAGCTAACTAACTGAATTCATTTTATCATTTTTCTTTATTCAGTCTGTTTGTTCTTTGCATTAATATATGAGTGCCGCTGGCGGAATTGGTAATGATTACATTTGCTCAGGAGTGCGATGTTTCCGAGGTCGTATCATCATTTTTCTGACCAAAAAAAAAAAAAAAAAAAACAGTTCAGTACATCATCTTCCTTTTTCAGCATGTTCCTCAACATGTACGGCTTCGTATGCATCATTATGGCCGCCATGAGCTCGAAATCGGATCAGTTTACTATTGCAAACCTGAACAAAAAAAATCGTATGACGACAATGCCGTGCCAATATACGAGGAAAGAGAACACAGAAACACCAAAGCTTTAATAAGACGAGAAGCTGCCTGTTTTGTTTCAAATCTGTTCGAAAAAGGTCTTGTTCGTGGTCTGTGTTATGTGAGAGCGAAGGCACAAGTCGAACGTTATTCTTCAAGCAGAACAGGACCAATGCAAAACATAAGCATTCGTTTCATATGCACCGAAGAAAAAAGATAATAATCTTCGTATAGCCCTTAAGTATCCAGCTATTGTTACAAAATATTATAGGTCACGCCTTCATATGCACAACCATTAACTCAAATCTATTGCTTTTCTGTTTAAGAAATGGATCAGCTCTAACTGTGATTTGATAAGTATCACAGTTAGGAGGTCAGTTGTAAAGTAGATCAAATCAATAGCGCGCAGCGCGAGTGATTTGTCTTCTTACAACTGACCGACAAATGTGCTATTTCACTCAACAATACATATGCTAGAGCTTCTCTATTTCGATTCTAACACATTAAAAATCGACAATTATATTGTTATTTCCTTCAAATAATCCCAAATTTTCGACCTTGCTAGAAGAAATATCGCTAAAATTATTGACTGTAACACATGAATTGCAGTCCGCTGAAACATGGCCTAACGCCGTCTTGTGTCGAAGACAATAGAATTGACGTTATAAAACAGGGGTCTGTCGCGTCCCCCTCTTCTTTACTGTGATTTATTGCAGAATAAATCACAGTTTATTTTCATTGCCTATGTAGACGTTGTGTCTATTTAGCAAACGGAACAATTATTTTAGTTGGTGGTTCATGTGAAGCATCGGACTCTAGAGCAAACCTATCCCATATTGAAATTGTATGTCGAATACCTGCAAGGCCTGTTTTTATTTCATTGAAATGTCTGCACAAATCGGTGCCAAGAGGAGGCAACAGTTTCATCCTGGGCAAATGGTGTTGGCCATTCAAATGGTGAAGAGCTGTAAAAAGGCCGCTACCAACGCATATGGAGTTCAAAAAACAACACCTTTAGACAAGTTAAGCGGTCGCGTTCCTGAAGCTCCCACTAAACCTGGCCCTAAGACCTTTCTGACAAATCGGAAGATAGTGTGCTTGTTAACTATGCAAAGCTTATGGCTGAGATCGGCTATCCACTCAGCAGACCGGAGTTCTGTACTGAGGTGAAAATCTTTGATCTAGACGTAAGACTTACTTCCTTTCAATATAATCTGCCCCCCCCCCCCCCCCAAAAAAAAATGATTGTTTACCGGATTCTGCAAAAAGAACCCTGGTATCTTTATCCGCACTCCAATGACCTTGGAAAATGACAGAGCTGTTGTCAATATCGATATGATAAATAGATGGTACGATGGTTTATTTAAATATTTAGATAAGGAAGTCCCAAACTATGCGTGTATAAAAAAAAAAAAAAAAAAAAAAAAAACAAGCGCATATTCAACGCTGACGAATCTGGGTTCCCACTTCGGGTGAAAACCGGAAACTTCTGGCACCAACGGGGACAAATAATGTGTTCCATGTTGCAATTAACGCAGATATACAGATATCTTGATATACAGGTAATGGCTTGGTTTAACACATATTGGGAGTATGTACCTGCAATAATACCTTATCCAGGGGAAAGATTTCGCGATGTTGGACGGGACGCTTTTCCGGTCATACATCAAACGGTTGGATGGACTCGAGCACATTCGTGGAATGCTTGAAAACTCTTGTCACTTCTGTTCAGGACAAAGACATTCGATTTCCCATACTATTGATCGTTGGTGGTCATTAAACGCATATATCACTGGAGGCTGCTGAGTACTGTAGCACTAACAAAATTATACTTTACCGTCTCTTGTATAACGCTACCCATATTTTACAACCATGTGGCATTGGTTTCTTCGCACCCATGAAGCCAGTTTGGAGGCCATTGTCAAAGAATGGCAGTTGCCAAATATAGGATAATCACTTACAAGAATTATACACTTTGGTCATGTCAGAAAGTGTGTGATGACCTCACCTTTCTACTTGACAATATTTATATTAGATTCGGTACTAAGTTATTTAGACAAATTGTGGGTATTCCGATGGGTACGAATTGCGCACCTCTTGTGGCTGATCTGTTCTTGTATTGTTATGAAACAGACTTCATGTTGTCGCTTTCCATTGATAACCAATCTGAAATTACTGAAACTTTTAGTTCTACTTCTAGATATTTAGATGATTTATTAAATACTGACAGAACTTACTTTGATGGTTTCATCAGTCAGATTTATCCCCTAGAACTTCAGTTAAACACGGCAAATTCCTCTGATACCGAGGCCCCCTTTTTGGATTTACATTTATCTACTGTAGATGGATTTGTTTCTTGCAAATTTTATGATAAACGTGATGATTTTGATTTCGAGATTGTAAATTTTCCATTTTTGGACGGTGATGTTCCTCGTGCGACATCGTACGGGGTTTATATTTCGCAGTTAATTCGATTCGCTAGAGTGTCTAGTCATGTATCCGACTTCAACACTCGTAATTAATTATTAACCGCTAAACTTCTTAATCAGGGGTATCGGTATCATAAACTACGTAAAGCCTTTTCTAAGTTATATAGACGCCATTCTGATATAATTTCAAAATTCAATATTGTACTTAAATCTCTTCTGCAACATGGCCTATCGGAACCCGAATTCTATGGTGACTTAGTATATAAATTTAGAAAAATACATGCCTGTAATGACTTTAGTACCCAATTTCGTAAAATCGTTCGTCGATATATAAAGATTGGGTACAACATAAATGTTATAAAACAGACTGCATGCATGGTGGTTAACCCAATCACGGTTGGCAACTTTGCTTCCCTCTTAAATTGCACACTGGTGGGTCGGGCTTAAGATTATATGACGGTTCCAGCGAAAAAGCATAAATGGAATTTTATTTTATTTTAGCATTCTTTATGTTGGTTGGCGCCTGATGCTCCGTCTTTGGTCGGGCCACTCGGAGTCTAAATGTTGGTTTTCTTTTGCTCCAGCCATTCTGTTGTTGTATGCTGTCGAGGCCCCAACCGTTTCATCTCTGTAGTTTTTTTATTTGTATGTTCTCGGAGATGTTGCACTGATGAGTTAGGAAGTCTGCATGCGGACTAAACAAAATTAGTGTATACCGCGACAGAGGTAAGGGCGAGGATTATGGCCATGTAAAATCGAAGTATGTCCCCCAGTGGAATTCTTTCCACTGGCCGTTCCAAGGCGGTTCTTCTGTGGCGCTTTATTTATTTTGTTTTTGTTACTTTCTGTGTGTATCACTTGTGTCTTTTTATTTTGGATGGTCATTTGGCCATTTTGTGGGAAAGTAACTGTCCTTATGACTTTCCTTTGTTTAGGTTTACATTATGGTCTGGTCGCTTCATGTTTGTGTTTCTGTCCCTTTGGTGTCTTAGATGGGTGGAGTAAGTTAATTGTATCGATTCCTGATCTTTGTTTTACGTCTACTTTCTATGTTTCAAGATGAAATGGGAAAACGTACTGGACACATTACAGTAAAAACTAGAAAATCTTATTAACATGACAATTGTTTTGACTGATAAAGTGCACTGTAAAACCAGTAACAGATTACATGCAGTTGAAATTTAATACGGGAAACTATTTACCATATCTTTAATATAACAGCCTTCACCGTGTGTATTTGGTTTCAGTGTATGAACAATATAATTAACTTTAAAAATTATATTCCTGGTAGGCATATATATTCCTATCTCAAGCGTTAAGTCCTCTTTGTTTAGACTTTAAGCGTGCGATTTTTTTTTATCCTTCAGGGGTCGATAATTGCCTCTGTGAGTCGATAATTAGATACTCCAGTACCTTTATAAAATAGAAATTCTAATATATAAGAACAGAACAATACAGAATAAAATTTTATTTAGACGTACACTTTGCCAGTTTCTAGTCTATCAGCATACATATTATAAAATACTATCACATGGTCACCATACAAAATATAAATGGCTGAACAACAGAAAGTACAAATTATAGTGTTTTACGGTCATGATACAACATAAGGCTAGATATAAAGGCTGTAGCCTCTGGAGGTTGAGCTCAATAATTACAATCAAAGTAGAAGTAAAACAAAGATCAGGAATTGATACAATTAACTTACTCCACCCACAAAAGACACCAAAGGGAAAAAAATACAAACATTAAGCGACCAGACAATAATGGAAACCTAAACAAAGGAAGGCCATAAGGACAGTTACTTTCCCACAAAATGGCCATATGGCCATCCAAAATTAAAAGACACAAGTGATACACACAATAAGTAACAAACAATAACATAAATAAATCGCCACAGAAGAGCCGCCTTGGAACGGTCAGTGGAAGATTTCCACTGGGGGGCTTAAATCGATTTTACGTGGCCACAATCCTCGCCCTTACTTACGTCGCGATTTAGACAAATAAATTGTTCAGTCCACATGAAGGCCTCCTAACTCATCAGTGCAACATCTCCGTGAACACAAAAATCAAAGAACCACAGAGGTGAGACAACGGTGAGGACTCGACAGCAAGAAACCACTGAAATGCTGGAGCAAAAGAAAACCAACAGTTAGACCCCGATGGGCCCAACCAGAGACAGAGCATCAGGCACCAACCAACATTACCTTGAATTAGATCTCTCTAATTCTCAATAAGCCTTTACGTTGGAGCCGTCAATCCTACATGCAGGTAAGATATGTTGGAAAGATATACCTGTCAGAAGTTATCACACAACGAGTAACCAACGTCGGACCAGCGTCGATGCAAGACGTTGCATAGACGCAAGCTCGCAGCCGATCGACGTCGTATGCCCGACAGATTTGCTACGATATATAACCGGTAGTGGTCACCAATTGTTCAAAACAGGTCTGCTGTTACGTCAGCAGTCTGAAAATCGTATGATAAATGACCAAAACCAGTGCTTCAGCTGAAGTGCACGACCCGCCGGATGCTTTAAGCTTTATGAGTGTTACCATATATGGGTATGGCGGCCATTTTGGTCATGTGACCTGGACCTTAAACGGTTCCCCTAATAAATGCGCCTTATCGTAAGGAGCAAAATATATATCTTATACTTTAGTACTGTATTCTGAATCGTTTGCAGGATAAAATGCATTCCTACTTTTCCAATACAAAAGCATATGTGTCAAAGTTTGACCTAGGCAAAAAGAATATCAAGGTCAACCCAGGGTCACCATTTTTAGCATTTTATGATGGGCCTACGTCCCAGATGCTATTTATCAAGTTTCGTGGAAATCTGCCCAGTGGTTCTCGAGAAGACTATTTTTGAAGGGTTTTTACCATATATGGCTTGGCGGCCATTTTAGTCATGTGACCTTGACCCCAATGAGCAAATTTTGGTTTCCTCCATCCCATAGAGGCTCCATATGAAATTTGACTTCAATCGGACCAACGGTTTCCGAGGAGAAGCAGTTCGAAAATTTTCACATTTTTCGCCTCGGCGAGGCTATACTAAATGGAATGTAATATTTGGCAAGTGCATTGGTTAGATCTCATTGATATGTATGAGTATGCCAAAAATTATTTAAATATTCCAATCGGTAAAGTCCCTATCACCAATTTTCACAAACGGGTTACGGACGGACAGACAGACTGACAGAATGACACGGTGATTTTAGGGCACTCTTAGAAAATCAACCGACTTCAGTCGGTCGCTTTTTCTGCGGGTCGTGCAATACTGATCGCTTAAAATAAATGAATAAGTAAAAAATAACATAACATAACATAACATAAGGCATTGTGTTATACTGCATTTAATTGGCTACTTCTAACCAATGAAAATTCTAGTTACATTTATCAGTACGGATAAGAGCATATAAGTCAGATAGTTTTAATCATAACTCAATTACATTCTTAAAGGGTCGATAATACCCGGCTTTTATTCTTTTTCCTAAACATTAAATATTTTTGGGATGGTATTACGCTACATTCAAGATTATTTCACTTATTTCGAGCCGATCGTTAATCAGAGTTAGGCGAAAGCCGGAATGACCGGTGAAAATGCCCACCTGAAAAACTTGGCGTCTCACATGTGACCCTAGCACAATAGCAATGAAGGCAATGATCAGAAACGATACAATTAACCAACAACTTCCATCAGAAACACCAAATAACTAAACCCTCTGTAATGGAAACATCAATAGCGGAAAGCAAAAAGGACAGTTACTTTCCCACAGAATGGCGAATTGGCTATCCAAAACAAAACAATATTAGCGATACACACATTCGAGACTAACCCTATCAAAACAAACCGCGAAACACCATTAAGAAACGTTAGAGAATGTTAAGTGTAAAAAGTTTCCATTAGCATCTGCCATAATGCCTTATCACCTTAAAATGCGTGTTAAGGGGTAGACATAGTGAATTAAAAATCTTCATGAAGATTAGATTCAGGTTGTGAATGTCTTTTGCGTATTTAATTGCGACAGGAGCGCAGTAAAATAGAGTCACTATACACTTTACACAAGGTGCAATTTGTATAATCGTACCGGGTTCATTAACCATGATTAACTGTCAAAAACCACGTTAAGATAAGTATTTTTACTTAAATAATACATATTACGCAACTGACAAAATCTGCGGACTAAATGCAGACATAAATGACAAGATCTTTTAAAACAGATACTCGATTAAGTCAGAAGCACGGACTGTAAGTATAAAATCGTCCGGAATACCTGAAAACTTTAATGGAGAGTCTCCAATGTTCTCATGCTAAATTAAAATAGCTGGGAAGGCAATGCTCTGGAATCGATACAAATTTCCTTCCACGTTCCGTCACATCACGAAACCACGCCTATATAATCTTGACCCCCTTAAACCACACCTTTATATGGTAAAACTCGGGATAACAGAGGTAGTCATTTTTATTTTTTTACTGCTGCTCAAAACACACAGATTGTGGGTACTTGCTAGAACCGCCTCAGCGAGGCGGTCTAACAAGTACCCACAATCTATTTTGGAGCAGAAATATGAAACATATCAGAATTGCTATCAGAAAGAATTCATTTTCTGATGGTAAATAGGCGTGTGTCCGTAATCTAAAACACAAAATGGAAGGAAGGATGCTCATTCAGTAGCGGCATGATAATTAAGACATTAAAAGTAGATAGCCAAATTAACATTGCCCCATCCTTAAAACACATCTATATAATATTGACCGCCTTAAACCCCACGTTTATACAGTAAAACTGGGGTTGACAGGGTTATACATTATTTTTTCTTATTTCTGCTTAAAACATAGATTGTGGGTCGGCGAGGCGGTTCTAACGAGCTCCCCAAATCCATGTTTTGAGCAGAAATAAGAAAAATATCAAACATTTAATCTCAAAATTCTCATTTTTTTTTCGGCGGTAAAATTTATATCTGTATTTGTATAGGCGTGTTTTCGTAATACCCTCTTCCAAATATAGTCCAACGGCTATCCAAAAATAAAAAACAATCAATCAATAAATAAATAAATAAAGAACTTTTATCAACACATTGACATCCAGACATACATTGACAATAACACACCACAACAGATGCACCGCCTTTTGATATCGCTTTGTTGATACCGTCGTTTATCATGTTACTTCTTGAGTAAACTTTTTAAAAGACCTACAAACGTGTGTTAGTTACTGTTAGTTAATTGTGCCATTATATCTCGGTAGTACAAAGTGAAACTGATAATATTTGACCGTGCAAATGCGTCCGTTTGTGCTTTTAGAAGTTTACATATAAAGCATTGTTCAGACATTCGATGTATGATAATCCAGCTCCATATCATTCTGTAGAGGATACGGGCGCTTTTTTACAACAGTCACAACCTTGGGTCCCCTATCAGATGAAACTACGTCGTCTGTTTACATACAACCATATTTGTTTTCTGTTTCAAATCGGTTTTACGCCTGTCTATGACACATCTCTACTATCAATTCCAATATAGCATGACAATACTTAATGTTTTAAGTAAGCATTTAAACAGCAGCACATTATTGTAGGTGAAGTCATTTTCTACTAGATCAAAGAGCGTCTTACAAATACTGATACATGGGTACAGAGAGTTATGCAGTCTGTGTAGATACCCTTTTGAGACGGAACAAAATGAATTGTCTCATCGATAACAGCGCGACCAACACTCTTTGTCATCTTGTTTATTATGTTGACAAAACATTTTTACAGGAATGGACGTGTCCAAATTCACAGTCGGAACATACATTAGAAACTCAGAAGTGAAAGGGTTCAAACCCTGACGAAAATTCAACCATTCATAATGCATGTATATGATACTAGATGTCTTCAAGTGTTTACACGGCCCGTCGAACATTGGCCAAATGTTTACTGACCATTCAATCCAAAGCGGTTCTTCTGTTATGACTTATTGTTGTAACAGTTATAGTTTGTCTTTGTATCAGTCTACTGCTACTATCATTCGTTTGGTCATTTTATGGAGAAGTAATTGTCCTTTGCGACTTAATTATCGCGAATACGTGCCATGTTGGTATTTCTTTCCCTTTGTTGTCTTTGATGGGAGGTGTGAGGTAACTGTATCTATTCCTGATCATTGTCGTCACTTCTCTATCAAAACGTGTGGTATTTAGAGAAGTTCACGTTGCATTCATGTGCAGACATATTTGGAAAGGCCAGCTGCATTTGTTCACTATTTTCTGATATCGCTGCTGCGTATTTATATGATTTCGCGAAACCATTTACCTTACATCTCGTTATCGGCTGGCACAAATCAGATGACCGTGATCTGGCCTTCAGGTTTTTAAATATTTTTCATACTCAAGCCAGTTGGGTATAATTTTACTGCTTATGATTAGTAAAATCCGACAGATGCACAAATCAAAGTATTATCCTGCTCATGAATATTATACTGACACGATTTATTAATTAATGAGCAGGCCACATCTTGTCTTTAATTAGTTATAGAACTATTTTCATGTTCAACACACTTGAGCCCAATAATTGTTGCCATTTTAAAAATTGATGAACAAGACAAATACATTCTCTACTGATCTGTGTAAGAGAATTGCCATATTTATGTCTACCTTAAAATTTACGGGCATTTACGGTCACGAGACGCATGTAGTAGAGAAAATACAGCAGAAGATGCACAGCGTTAACAAATCTATTCAATCATGATTTTATAATTGATACTTTCTTATCAGAATTCTCTGGTCGGGCTCATCGGAGTCTAACTGCTGGTTTTCGTTTGCTCCAGCATTTCAGTGGTTTCTTGCTGTCGAGTCCTCACCATTCTCTCACCTCTGTGGTTCTTTGATTATTTGTGTTCACGGAGATGTTACACTGATGAGTTAGGAGGCCTTCATGCGGACTGAACAAATTATTTGCCTAAATCGCGACGGAAGTAAGGGCGAGGATTGTGGCCACGTAAAATCGATTTAAGCCCCCCCCCCCCCCCCCCCCCAGTGGAAATCTTCCACTGACCGTTCCAAGGCGGTTCTTCTGTGGCGATTTAGTTATGGTGTTGTTTGCTACTTACTGTGTGTATCACTTGTGTCTTTTTATTTTTGATGGCCATATGGCCATTTTGTGGGAAAGTAACTGTCCTTATGGTCTTCCTTTGTTTAGGTTTCCATTATGGTCTGGTCGCTTAGTGTTTGTGTTGCTTTCCCTTTGGTGTCTTTGATGGGTTGAGTAAGTTAATTGTATCGATTCCTGATCTTTGTTTTACTTTTACTTTGAAAACTTAACTTATTTTTTGATCTGCATATATCTTTTACTTCTTGACATTTACACATGAATTGTTTTTTTTTTCTTTGTGCGATGATCGGTAAAAGTTCTTGTCGACTATGGGTATGAAATTACCAAACTGATGATTTAGACTTACAAAAATGGCGGAAAAATGATATAACCTTTTCTTTAACTTAGATCCGTTAAGAGAACAATGTCTTCGAGATTTATGATTATGAAAGACACAATATGTTCTATAAAAGGGTTATTGTTTTGGAAGCAAACTATACACCGCAGAACTGAAAAGTATGGAGTGTACAAGTGTTTCTGTGCCAGACTAGCTAAGTTCAGCCAATTAGGTCTCATCAGTGACCCTAAATTAAGCCGGTCCGCACAACTTAACAGACTGGCAAGAGTCTTGACATTCAAAGTATAGAAACAAGACGTATATTACCAGCCAAACAGCGAAATAAAAGATGCACATAAAACTCCGCGAATACGCAGGCTGATATGCACCTTTGTTGTTCATAAACCATGTTCTGATGATGAAATTATATATAGGTATAATTCATGTTATGTGTTACAATCATACCGATGATATGGACATTTTCAGTATAGTGGATACGAAGTTTGCACTATTTTCCCTATGGCCCAAGACAATTTTCAAACGAGATTTTTAAAGAATCACATGACTTAAGTTTCCATAAAGGATCTGCCTTTTAAACTACATTATGGCGATGAGTGTATGTTTACATCTTACAGTGTCCTAGAAGTTGTGCTGTTAAGATAAAAGGCCGTGCACATGCTATAAGTGATTTTAAAAAAATTATCTTGCAGATCAAGTTTTTTATGTTAGCGCAATGTAATATCCGGTACTGAACAGTTTGTCCGCTTTTAACCCTCTCATAAATAGTCCTTATGACCCAGCTTGTCAGTACAGGGGTAAGCATCGATCGATAACAAAAGACCTGGTTTCTTGAAACAAAATGTTCACGCGAGCCATAATCATACGTCCTTATCTTTCTGGAAATGAAACGATTTCAGTTCTGAGGTTTTTCTTTTGCTCCAGCATTTCAGTGGTTTCTTGCTGTCGAGTCCTTACCGATGTTTCATCTCTGTGGTTGTTTGATTTTTGTGTTCACGGAGATGTTGCACTAATGGGTTAGGAGGCCTTCATGCGGACTGAACAAATTTGTGTCTTAATCGCGACGGAAGTCAGGGCGAGGATTGTGGCCACGTAAAATCGATTTAAGCCCCTCAGTGGAATTCGTTTCCGCTGACCGTTCCAAGGCGGTTCTTCTGTCGCGGTTTATTTGTGTTATGGTTTTTCTTTGGGTGTTTGTGTCGCTTATATTATTTTGTTTTGGATAGCCAATTGGCCATTTTGTGGGAAAGTAACTGTCCTTTTGGCTTTCCGATATTGATGTTTCCATTAGGTCTGTTGTTTCATGTTTGTGTTTCTTTCTCTTTGATGGGAGCTGTGGGTTAATTGTATCGACACCTGATCATTGCCTCCATTTCTATTTTGAATTGGACTCCTTGTTTGTATATTTGGGCATATATATTAATTTTTGTGAAAGGGTGGTTTAGCCTAGTTTCTTTATATGTTGACATATGTAGATCCTGGTAAAACTGGTCGCAATCCATCGTCTCACCTGGACCTGGAAGAGCTACTTACAGGTTTCTGTACCGGTCTTGGCTACCAGGCTGATGCTCTATCTCTGGTCGGGCCCATCGGAGTCTAACTGTTGGTCTTATTTTGCTCAAACATTTCAGTGGTCTCTTGCTTGCGAGCCCTCACCTTTGTTTCATTTCTGTGGTTGTTTGATTTTTGTGTTCACGGAGATTTGGCACTAACGAGTTAGGAGGCCTTCATGCGGACTGAACAAGTTATTTGTCTAAATCGCGACGGAAATAAGGGCGAGGATTTTGGCCACGTAAAATCGATTTAAGACCCCCCCCCCCCCCACTGGATTTCGTTTCACTGACCGTTCCAAGGCGGTTCTTGTGTCGCGGCTTATTTTTGTTATGATTTGTCTTTGAGTTTGCGTGTCGCTTTAATATATTATTTTGTTTTGGATAGCCAATTGGCCATTTTGTAGGAAAGTAACTGTCCTTTTGGCTTTCCGCTATTGATGTTTCCATTAGTGTACAGTTGATTCATGTTTGTGGTGTCTCTGATGGGAGCTGTGGGTTAATTTTATCGATTCCTGGTCATTGCCTTCACTTCTATTTTAAAAGGTTCGAAAAGTCGCGTTATATAAATCTGTAACCTCGTACCTCCTTTTGACATTCTTTTACACGTTTTGAATTTTTACAAAAAAGTTTGAGTCTTCGCTATTTATCATGTGTACGTTTAAGTAGCAAGTCAACAATACGGAAGTGTAAGATTTCTAGATTAAACTTATGAAATCTATAGATTCTAGTGAAGAAGACTCTTCTTTCTAAGCCCCCGCCCATAGGGGCTTGAAGAAATATATGGGCTGCATGATGCTTCCACGCAGAGCTCAATCCGGCCCGCACACTAGTACTGGTAAACCGCTTAGAGGATCTAAGCCTGTCCAGGAACCGCGGTGCGAGGCGGACCGTCCATGCTAATAAACCCTATTGGTTTCATTGGGCTACAGGGCTTGAGATGTCATTTCATCTCAATGTCGGGTAAAAGTCCCACAAAATTGGAAGCAACGTCTCCAAAATGACCTTTACAGTGTTGACGGGGACGTTAAACCTCAAATCAAACAAACAAACAAAGACTCTTCTTTCTATCGAGCACAAGTTAAAAGACCGTCGATAATCCGTCTGGTCATCTTATCGTTCGAAATATATTATTATTCTCCTAGGAAATTTGTGGAATCGTTGTGATCAGTTTTTATTGAATACATTGAAATATAAGCGTTGTTATAGCTATCTCTGCTAGCAGATGGGAGGGGGTGAGGTTAAAGATGATTCTAGATGCCTGTTGATACTGGACTTTTCATCACACATTTTGGAAAAGGAAGAACGCTAGGAACTGAATTTAAAGGTCATGGAATTAGCATGAGAAATGAACAAGAACATTTTAATGCCTTTTTAACACCAGATTTGTTCTGATGCACTTTCTAACAGGATGGGACCTTGTCAACAAAATATCTGAAGAACCATTTCAGCCAACAAGGAAACTGGTCTATAAATATGCCCGACAAATCAACTTTCTTCGGTACTTTCAGTACTTTGATTACGATCTGTATGCTAATTGCACAACATAACATGCAGCAAAAAAAACAATAAAAAAAAAAAAAAAACACGAACGGACGCAAGAGGTGTTTCTTTTATTTTCTACTTCGTGCACTAAAGAGACGGGTGGATTAAATAACAATTTGTCTGTCTAGAAAAGCTTAATATAAGGCTATTTGTGCAATTCGTCAGCATTCTACTGTGGGTTATTGAGATATTTCAGCCTCACTCTTAACTGGTAGGGGAAGTAGTAAGGGATTTCTTATAAGCTGCCAAGTGACACAACTAATGAATCCCAGATATTAATCCTAAATACATGTCTTCATAGTGCTGCATGTTCAAAAGACGATTAGATGAGTAAAGATACTTCTAGAACTGACTAAATCAGAATCCCGAGCATCAAAGTGAAACTTTGACGAACGCATTTAACAAACAAAACAAATACAGGCACCAAGCCGGGGCACGGGGTCATAAGTATATTGCTGTGTATGAAGAGACTCAAAAAAACCTAGTCTCCAATTTTCGTCCTTTTGTGTATTCTTTGTTTCCAAAGGCAACCTTTTAGGTTTTTATTAAACCATATTTTATATGTACAGCTAACAAAGGCAAGTCCTATAAAACAACTCATTTTTGTCTCCATGATCATTTGGAGTCTAGAATAGTCTAAGAGCATATGCTGTTATTCTAAAGAAGTATATTTTGATTTGGCTTAGGTTACAAAACAGTAAACGGAGCTGACACGGTACAATGTCGGAAGATAAAGCTGATGCACTTTATAAAAATGTGTTTTGGCATAGCAAATGCTTGTAGACATTTCTATTAACTCAGGGGAATGTAAATTGCCAAACAAAATAAACTAGCTCTTACCATATGTCAGACTATTTTAGCACCTGTTTTCTATCATGTGATATTCTGGGTCATTTCACAATATAATAAAAGTAAAGGAAAAGTGATTTCACATATTCCATCATATTCTCATTCCGCCCCACAAAAGCAATAGTATTCAGTACTCAAGTAATACGTCGCCACACCTAAGAATCAGTCAACTTCTTTGCTTAATACAGTAACAAATTTAAGTTTGTTTAAAAAATATGATAAGCAAGGGTCATCACATTCAACATAAGTTCATGTTTCACTTGAATTATTATTGCAAATCGGAACATGTTAAATGTCGTGACAATGAATGGAGATAATACAGACAACAGTGTCATAAGTATTTTAAAGATATCCTCTTAGCGTAGAAAGTACGGTTTGACAATTCTTTACGATGGCCCAATATATTCTTGCTGCAATTTAAACCGTCTCTGTAAGGCATGTATAAACTGAAATTCAAGCTCTTGTTAAAAGTGTTTGTTCAACAAGGTTTTTGCGTTAATGGAACACAGGCTAAAGGTAACTGAGCGTACCATGACTTGCAAGTCAAACTTTGCGACTGTGTGTCCGTTTAAAAAAAAAAAAACAAAGACAATTCGATTGTTCATTGGATGTAACATCGTCGAGAGCAGTGTCTGTTTATTACTAACCTCGTTTTCCTTATTCGTCATTAGAAACGACAATCTCGGAGTATTGATTTATAGTTTTGTGCACTTCCAATGTCAGTTCAAAGTGTTTAGTCATGTTACTAAAAAACACTCGAAATAAAGTATCAACTGCTAAACTTCTAAATCAGCGTCATCGGTTGAATGAAAAAACGAAGTAGAGGCAATGATCAGGAATCGATACAATTAACCCACAGTTCCCATCAGAGACATTTCGCATTTTTTTTATTTTTTCTAAATCATATAAAAACCACTGGGTACAACATATATGTAATACGACAAACTATGTGTATGGTACTTTACCGAATCACGGTCGATAACTTTGCGTCCATCTTTGATTGCATGCCGGCAAGTCGGACCTCTGGCTCTATGACGGCTTCCGCCTGAAGACTTTTAGAACACGAAAGTGAAGGCACAATTACAGGAATCGATACAATTTCCCTTCATCTCCCATCCCCATCCCAACCAGTGGGGAAGAAAGACCAATTCAAATGAACGTCATCGAAATTAAAACACCACAAAGAAAAAACTCATTTTTCACTTGCAATTCTCATGAACTGGCCAAACGGCTATCCAAAAAGACGTTAGTATTACATATATACAGCTGCTAACGATGACAGTAATAAACCACAAAGAAGCACCGCATTGAAACGTTCAGTAAACATTTTCTACAGTGGAGCGTGGGCTTAAATCGATTTTACCTGGCCACAATCCATCGCTCTTGACCCTGTCGTGATTCAAGCAAATACTTTGTTCAGTCCTCTTGAAGGTTTCTAATCACCAGTGCAACATATCCGAGAATATACAAAACAACGAAGAAGGCTCCGCAACATGCAATAACTGAAGCCTAAAGTCCGTCTTAAGACCGGAGTTAGCTCGGCATGCAGTTAAAGAGGGAAGCAATGTTATCAACCATGATTGGGTTAACTGCAAAGCATGCAGTTTGTTATATGACATTTATGTTGCACCCAATTTTTATTTTTATACCAAAGAATGGTGTTTTCGAATTATTGCAAGCATTTGTTTATTAAAAAATATACAAAGTTGCGTTTACATTCAGGATTCGATAGGCCCTGTTACAGAAAAGATACTAGTTTTACATTGAATTTTAAACTTAAATCGAAATGATTTCTATAAATGTAGAAAAGTTATTTCGACGTTTATGATACCGGTAAAATAGAAGTGAAGGCAATGATCAGGAAGCGATACAATTACCCAACACCTCGCATCGGAGACAACAAAGGGACAGAAACAGGAACATGAAATAACTAAACCCTAATGACAATATCACAAGAGGAAAGCAAAAAGGTTAGTCTAAACCCCTTTTAAGAAGTTTAGCAGTAAATAATCTAGTACAAGTGTTGAAATCAGTAACTCGACCAGATACTATGGCGAAGAGATTAAGCTGGGGCTTATAAACGCCGTAGGATGCTGAAACAGGAACATCGTTTTCAAAGAAAGGAACATTTACAATCTCGAAATCAAAATTACTGCGTTTATTACAAATTATGCATGATACAAAATAGATGGGAAATGCAATGCCCAGCAGTCGATACAACTAACCAACAGTTAAACACATTTAAAAATAGGTATAAATTAAAAAACAAACGAGCGTATCAGAAGAATTTGCTACATTTACTTGAAGTTCTTTAGGGTAAATTTGTCTCTGGTCGGGCCCATCAGAGTCTATCATTTATTTTTTAACTACTCGTATCTATTGATTTTTGTTTCAACGTTTAAGTTATTTCTTGCTCTCTAGTTCTCATCGTTGTTTCATTTTTTTAATTCGTTTGAATTTGTTATTCTCGGAGATCTTGCACTGACCCTCTGTGAGGAAAAAAACAACAGATTACTAGTGACACTACAGAACCCAGGATGGGCGCAGTGGATATATAATATCCATTTATTACTGACCATTCTGTAGCAGTGTTCCTGTTGTAGTTTGTTATTATTGTCATTGTTTGTCTTTGCACTTATGCCCTTAATGTTTTGGATAGTTGTTAGCCTTAACCCGTTTAGTACCAGAAACCCCAAAACGGGTACCCTGGCAAACAGTGCAGGCCCAGATTAGACGCCGCAGAATGTACTTCTGCTATATATAAGGAGGAAGATTCTATTTGGTACAAAAAGGGTTAAAGCTTTCTGCTTGTGGTGTTCTGATTGTAGTGATTGATTGTAGGATTGTGGCCACGTAAAATGGATTTAAGATCCCCAAGTGTAATTCGTTTCACTGACCGTTCCAAGACGGTTCTACTGTCACGGTATATTTCTGTTATGGTTTGTTTGAAGTTTGGAGGCCTTTATGCGGACTGAGCAAATTATTTGTCTAAATCGCGACGGAAGTAAGGGCGAGGATATTGGCCACGTAAAATCGGTTTGACCCCCTCCCCTCCCACCCCGAGTGGAATTCGTTTCCGCTGACCGTTCCAGGGCGGTTCTTCTGTCGCGTTTTATTTTTGTTATGGTTTGTCCTTGGGTGTTTGTGTTTATTTTATTTTGATAAAATATTGGCCATTTTGTGGGAAAGTAACTGTCCTTTTGGCTTTCCGCTGTTGGTGTTTCTATTAGGGTATGTCGTTTCATGTTTGTGTGTCTTTCCCTTTGGTGTCTCTGATGGGAGCTGTGGGTTAATTGTGTCGATTCCAGATCATTGCGTCCACTTCTATTTTACATACATTTCCACTTGATTTACAAATAGTATAGTCACAGCACAGACACCCCTAATGTGATGTCTGATTGCTTCTACACTTGTCGCCTCTTGCTCTTTTATGCTATTGATTCATATGCGACAACCATGGCACCTGTTTTTCTTAGTATATTGTACTAGTTTTACAACATTCTGCAAACAACGAATGGTAAACAAAATATTGTGAAATAAGGCCTATGGCTGCCGCACCACGAATTTAATAAAATCCGTCTCTTGACTGTCCATTTTGTCCGATGGTGTAAACGCTATTGGGACATCCTGATGATGGCGAGGACGACGACGCCGATGATGACGGCGATGATGATGATGATTTGCAAATCATTAAACATTTGCGACTGTATATCAAATGCCAAGTTCTAGCGACACCAATAACACAATAAAATACTAAAAATATAAATGTACTTTAGGAACCAAGTTTGCTGTATGTGTTACAGAAGGCTAAGACATACTTCCTACGCTAGATTGGTTACCCGAACTTCATAAAAGACCATACAAAGCACGATTTATTGTACATTCAAACTCTTGCTCCACTACTGAGCTTTCTAAACCAGAACCATCACGGTCGTGATCAGGGCCCGCGTAAGCGTGTTTGAAAGGGGAGTTGTATGTGTGTATGTGTGGGGGAGGGGGTAGGCAGTAGTCTCAGTCGCTGTTTCTTGCTAGTTATTTTAAGCATTGAGTGCATGGTTTAAGAACTATGGCTAATGTTAATTTTTTTTAATCCGATAGAGCGGCATACGTCATTATTTATTAAAGCTAGACTTGTGGCCCCTTGCTTCACATGTGTGTATTGTCAATGTCAATAAGCACATTAAGTTCCTTTGCAATATCTATAACGCGTTTGAAATTATGTGAAGACAAATATGAAAAATGCTGAAAATTTTAATTTTACAAAGGGCCATAATTCTAACAATTTTGTAGCTAGAGTAACTTACCTTGATGTAAAATTGTGTATTGCTGTTGTGACTTTATGGTTATGAAGTTGAAGCTGATGCGTTTCACGGTGTGGCTCAGATTCTATGACGGTTCAAGCGTAAAGGCCTGAGTGTTTGTGTTTGTGTTTATATTATTTTATTTTTGATAACAAGGTGGCCATTTTGTGGGAAAGTAACTGTCCTTTTGGCTTTCCGCTGTTGATGTTTCCATTAGGGTTTGTTGTTCCATGTTTTTTTTTCTTTCCCTTGATGTCTCTGATGGGAGCTGTGGTTTAATTGTTTCGATTCCTGATTATTGCCTTCACTTCTATTTTGCAAGTTATTAAGGAAAACGTGGAAAATATGGACGGAGTGACGGATGTATAAAGGGACATAAGTCAAAATTTATTAAAGGCAGAGTTGTTACCCTTTGCTACACCTGTGTATATTGTCACTGTTAATAACTATAGCAAGTTGCACTAGAATATCTATAAAGGTTTTGAAATCATGATGAAAAATAATGATGAAACATGATGAAATTTTGAATTTTTAAAGGCCATAACAAGGCAGCTAGAGTTACATAACTTACCATGAAATAGTGTACTGTTGTTGTGACCTTATGTTTACAGTTTGTAATTGACGAGTTCGTCCTTTTGTAATTATGCGGGGTTCTAATTATTAACTGCCATCGAAAGACACTTGATTAAATATTGCGACAACGTATTTGAAAGATCAGGGAGAAATATGTTTTAGTCAATCAAAATTTCGAATGAGGTTTTTGCACAGATGAGTTAGGAAGCCTTCATGCAGACTGAAAAAAAATATTTGTCACAATCGCGACGGAAGTAAGGGCGCTGATTGCGGAGGCGCGAAAAATCGATTAAAGACCCTCCGGTGCCCTAATTATTAACTTAATATCTTGGTGCTATCAAAAGATATTTGATTAAATATTGCGTAAAAGTCGTTGAAAGAACAGGGAGAAATCAGTTTTGGTCTATCAAAAATTCGAATGAGGTTGTTGCACGTTTGAGTTAGAAATGTTCTATAAAAGGGTTATCCTTTGGAAGCAAGGAATACACCACAAATCTAGAAAATATGAAGTGAACATTCTTTCCTGGGCCAGAATAGCCTGTTTCGGCAAAAATTCCAGATGGAATCAATGATCCCAAAGAATTAGAAAATATAAACTACACTATGATGTAGGGCAAGGAGACGTTCTATGGCCGCCACACATTCCAAGACACCAGCTCTGAGCTGTAGTGACGTTCAAACTGAAAAAAAATATTTGTCTAAATCGCGACCGAAGTAACAGCGACGATTGCGGCCGCGTAAAATCGATTACCCCCCCCCCCCCAACCACCACCCCCGGGTCCTAATTATTAACTTAATGTCTAAGTGCTATCAAACGATATTTGATTTAATATTGCGTCAAAGTCGTTGAAATCAGGGAGAAAAGTGGAGAAATCATTTTTGGTCTATCAAAAATTCTGATGAGGTTGTTGCAATGATGAGTTAGGAAACCTTCATGCAGACTGAAAAAATTATTTGACTCAATCGCGACGGAAGTACGCGCGAGGATTGTGGCCGCGCTTAGTCGCTTTAAGCCTTCCCCACGAAATTTTTGTCAATGACCGTTCCGAGGCTGTCATTCTGTCGCGGTTTATTGTGTTATGGTTTGCCTTTGAGTGTACGTATCGCTTAAATCGTTACATTTTGGATAGCCAATTGGTCATTGTGGGGGAAATAAACTATCTTTTTTGGCTTTGTGCTATTGATGTTGACATACTGACACATCGGAGATGAATAACATTGCCCTTGTGGTGACATTTTGTAAACACAAAAGTAAGTGTCCCTAGGACCTGTGCTAGTAGTCTCCCAATTTGACATTTTCGTTTCAATTTCTTATCTGCTGACTGGCTGTGTGTCTTTCGTGCTCGTATTATATTTTTTTTTCTATGAAACTTAAGACATCTATCATGCTCAGTAACTTGAGCATTCAAGTTGTCCTGTTGATAAATATTAAATTTATTTTAATATGCTGACAATATCTAAATGATATTAATAATTATCAGGAGGACAAATACCATCCTCTCTACCAGACTGATATAAACATGACAAAATATGATAAACGTGATGATTTTCAATCATTTCATCTCAATGTCGGGTAAAAGTCCCACAAAATTGGAAGCAACGTCTCCAAAATGACCTTAACAGTGTTGACGGGGACGTTAAACCTCAAATCAAACAAACAAACAAAATGGGATCGTAACTGTCCTTTTGGCTTTCCGCTATTGAGTTTTCCATTAGGGTCTAGTTATTACATGTTTTGCCTCTTTCCCTGGTGCTTCTGATCGGAACTTTGGGTTAATTGTATCAATTTCTGATCATTGCATTCACTTCTATTTCAAAGACATACCAAGCATTTGTATTCAGAATCTATATCTGACGTGGAGACCATTTGACTCATCCCAAAAACACGCCTATATGACTTTGACCCCCTTGAACTTCAATTTTATAAAGTAAAAATAAAATTGGGGTAAACCTTATTTTTCTTATTTCTGCTTATTTATTTAAAATACAGATTGTGGGTACTCGTTAGAACCGCCACAATCTATATTATTTGAGCAGAAATAAGAAAAATGTCACAATATTTCATAATATTGTTTTTATTTATACGGCGGTAAAATTTACAGTGTATTTGTATAGACGTGTTTTCGTAATGCACTGCTTAGGTTATTCTGCTAAACCTAGTGTCACCCTCGAGAAACCACACTGGAAGCAAATTGCATTGGTGTGTGCTAGGGCTTATAGCTATACTGGACATATTTTTCCCCCTAAAATGATCAGAGACTTGACAACGCTCTGTACATATATCATACTATTCGGCTCGATATGAGTGAAATAATCTTGAAAGGGCCGTAAAACCCAAACCAAAAAAAAAAAAAAAAAAAATCATACTATACGCTGGAGACTCCAAGGATGGAGCTGCTACTGCAATATATCTATCATTGCTGAAATCCCAGAACTGACATTTTGTTCAGGCCCATTGAATGGTAAGTCAATCACATAACACTGACCATCTTATTCTGATCCTGATAAACGCATTATGAATTTGACACCTAATGATAATTAAATTGCTACCGTGCTGAGCCCGAGATTATAAAAAGTTTCAGACAAACAAGTATTAAAAATCCCGCCATATGCGCTATCGTGTGCCTTTTCATAGCTTGAGCGTTTATTATCTTTCGTTGATGCCATAAAAGTAAAATATCAAATTTCCTGGGAATAAAATGCTTCCCATCATGAAAACACGCCTATGTAATTTTGACTCCCTTTAACTCCACATTTACATTACATAACTCACCCGTACGAAATAGTGCATTTTTCTTATCTCCAAAATGGCTACTTTTCTGGTGAAAATCTGTGAATTTTTTTTTCTTATTTATACTGCAAATATAGGTTGTGGGTGCTCGTTAGAACCGCCTCATTGAGGCGGTTCTAACGAGTACCCACAACCTATGTTTTGGAGCAGAAATAAGGAAAATAATGTTTACCCCCCTAAACCCCAGTTTTCTCTATATAAAGTGGGGTTTAAGGGGGTGTTCGTTTCACGGACTTGTTCACGTGATGATATGGTAAAACTGGGGGTTTACAGGGGTAAACTTTGTTTTTAAGACAAATATAACAATTTTTCGTCGTAAAATTTGCTTATTTACCGCGGTAAAATTTACAATGTATTTGTATAGGTGTGTTTTCGTAATGACAAAGGTTTTGCAACGCCTTGCTAGTAATGTTATAACAGATGTATGACTGAAATCCAGAGCCAGTTTAGAACTTCGCAAATCAGTTTAAATGTTTTGTTTGACAAACTAATTTCAGTTTTAATGCCTCTTCAGACAAGTGGTTTCCGCAAAGATGATCCATTGGGCTTTATTTTGAGCAAACAGAAATCAATGTTCACAATTTCCGCAAGCAATTTATTACCAGAATATGACATATTGCGTCTTTTATTTACTGCAGAAGGGCTCCAGAGATGTGTAATATTATATTTATGCAAATTCGGCCATCGTTTTACAAAATGAACTTCTCGTTATCTGCGGCCCATACTTGTCCTATACATGACGTAAACAAGTCTATTAAATTAACACCCCTAAACCCCATTTTATACAGAGAAAAGTGGGCTTTACGCGGTATACATTATGTTTCTTATTTCTGCTCCAAGACAAAGGGTGTTGGTACTCGTTAGAACCGCCTCAATGAGGCGGTCCTAACGAGTACCAACAACCTATGTTTGGAGCATTGATAAGAAAAATATAACAAATTTTCACCGGGAAAGTATCCGTTTTGGAGAAATGAAAGAATACACTATGACATACGGATATGTTATCGTCATTAATCTTGTGTACGGATGTGCATATTTATTTGAAACCTGTCTCCGGGGTTAGCAGCCAGTTAAAACATAAACCGGCCTGATCACTTACACAGACTAGCAACATTTTTATGAGAATAGAAATTTGAGGGCTGGGTGACGGTCTGCCAACTTGAAGTCCGCAGATGGCAAACACAGTGGTTTTTTTTTCATGACTTGCCTCATACGAAAAGACAGACTTTTATTTATTTTAGGATTCATTAGACCCCCCCCCCCCCCCCAAAAAAAAAAAAATAAAAAAATAATAATAATAAATAAATAAAAAATAAAATAAAAATAAATAAATAAATAAATAAATAAATAAATAAATAAAAATAAATAAAAAATCATCACGTCAAATTAACAAGTCTGTGAAAATGATATCATTGTAAATTTTACATTATATTGAGAACAACAGGTTGCACTCCGATGACACGGCATGGTGTATTCTGTTTTCCTTTTTGGATGAAAATGTGTGATATTTTTCTTATTTATGCTCCAAACATAGGTGGTGGATGCTTCTTAGACCCGCCTAAGTGAGGCGTTTCTACTGAGTGCCAACAACCTATGTCTAGGGGCAGAAACGAGAACAATAATATATACACCTGTCTATATAATGTGGCGGTCGGAAGGATGTTCATTACACGGAATAGTTAACCTGATGCTAACGAGCAACCACAATCTACGTTTGTATCAAAAATAAGAAAAGATGCGCTAACATCACTTGAACAATTCCGTGGGATGAACACCTCTAATCCCCACTTTAAATAGATAAAATGGGGGTCTACTGAGTATACATTATTTTGTTCTTATTTCTGCTTCAAGGTTATCGGCATTCATTTTTGAGGGGGTTCTAAAATGTTTTTGTTCGTTTGATTTGAGGTTTAACGTCCCCGTCAACACTGTAAAGGTCATTTTGGAGACGTTGCTTCCAATTGTGTGGGACTTTTACCCGACATTGAGATGAAATGACATCTCAAGCCCTGTCGCACAATGAAACCAATAGGGTTTATTAGCATGGACGGGACGCCTCGCACCGCGGTTCCTGGACAGGCTTAGTTCCCCTAAGCGGTTTACCAGTACTAGTGTGCGGGTCGGATTCAGCTCTGCGTGGAAGCATCATGCAGCCCATATATTTCTTCAAGCCCCTATGGGCGGGGGCCGGGTTCTAAAAAGTACCAACAAACTATGTTTGCAGTATAATTAAGAAAGACATCACCGAGTTTCATCAGAAAAGTGATCATTTTGGCGATGTAAAAAAAATGCACGAAGTCTCACGGGTGTGTTATCCTAATTACAACAACAAAGGGGAGAAGTCATTGATTCCGTAAATATATAAAACTCACAAATGCGGCGATGCTATACAGCATTGCGTTAAGCCCTATCCTAGATTTTTAAATAAAATATGTTTGAACAGCACGTGAACTTAATGACTTTACATGCGTTTTATAGGGCTTTTTTCTCAAGTGTACGAAAGAAGTGTAAGGAGTTTTGCGATATCATGGCTTAGCTTTGCCCGTGGCAAAGTGGTTAAGAGCCCTGCCTTTTAAACATCAGGTCTCTCGGCAAAACAAATACGATCGAAAATGCAGTGCTTACACTTCTAGCGTACATTTCGATGGTTTAATCAGTCAGATTTACCCCCAAGAAATTCAGTTAAATAAAGCAAATTCTTCTGATACCGAGGCCCCGGTTTTGGATTTACATCTATCTATTGTAGATGGGTTTGTTTCTTGCAAAATTTATGATAAACGCGATAATTTTGATCTTGAGATTGTAAATTTTCCTCTTTTTTTTTCGATGGTGATGTTCTTCGTGCGCCATCCTATGGCGTTTATATTTCGCAACTAATTCGCTTTGCCAGAGTGAGTAGTCATGCAACTGACTTCAACACTCGTAATAAATTGTTAACGGCTAAACTTCTTAATCAGGGTAAACTATAAACTACGCAAAACCCTTTCAAAATTTTATAGACGTCGTTCTGATTTAATTTCAAAATTCAATATTGGACTTAAATCTCTTCTGCAACAAGGTCTATCGGAACCCGAATTTTATGGTGACTTAATATATAAATTCAGAAAAATATATAACCGCAATGACTTCAGCACCCAATTTTGTAAAGTCATTCTTCGATATAAAAAGATTGGGTACACCATAACTGTTATACGACAGACTGCATGGACGGTAGTTAACCCAATCACGGTTGACAACTTTGCTTCCCTCTTTAATTGCACGCCGTTTGGTCAGGCCTCAGATTCTATGACGGTTCCAGCGTAAAGGCTTATGCTGGTTGGTACATGATAGTCTGTCTCTGGTCGGGCCCACCGTCGTCTAACTGTTGGTTTTCTTTTGTTCCAGCATTTCATGGCTTCTTGCTGTCGAGTCCTCACCGTTGTTTCATCTCTGCGGTTGTTTGATTTTTGTGTTCACGGGGATTTTCCACTGATGAGTTAGGAGGCCTTCAGGCGGACTGAACAAATTGTTTGTCTTAATCGCGACGGAAGTAAGGGCGAAGATTGTGGGCACGTAAAATCGATATAAGCCCCCCCCCCCCGACCCCCCCCCCCCCCCAGTGGAATTCGTCTCCGCTGACCGTTCCAAGGCAATTCTTCTGTTAATTTTTGTTTTGGTTTGTCTTTGGGGGTTTGTGTCGCTTAAATTATTTTATTTTGGATAGCATATTGGCCATTTTGTAGGAAAGTAACAGTCCTTTTTGGCTTTACGCTATTGATGTTTCCATTAGGGTGTGTTGTTTCATGTTTGTGTTTCTTTCCATTGGTGTTTCTGATGAGAGCTGAGGGTTAATTGTATTGTTTCCTGATCATTGCGTCCACTTCTATTTTTTATATTATAGAATTCGTACCCATCCCTTCCCAAAGAAAGCTTTATTTTATCATGAAACCTTACTCGTATACATGAGGTATGCAAAGTAGAAGTAAAACAAAGATCAGGAATTGATACAATTAACTTACTCCACCCATAAAAGACACCAAAGGGAAAGAAATACAAACATTAAGCGACCAGACCATAATGGAAACCTAAACAAAGGAAGGCCATAAGGACAGTTACTTTCCCACAAAATGGCCATATGGCCATCCAAAATTAAAAGACACAAGTGATACACACAGTAAGTAACAAACAACAACATAAATAAATCGCCACAGAAGAGCCGCCTTGGAACAGTCAGTGGAAGATTTCCACTGGGGGGGGGGGGGGGGTGCTTAAATCGATTTTACGTGGCCACAATCCTCGCCCTTACTTCCGTCGCGATTTAGACAAATAATTTGTTCAGTCCGCATGAAGGCCTCCTAACTCATCAGTGCAACATCTCCCTCCGTGAACACAAAAATCAAAGAACCACAGAGGTGAGACAACGGTGAGGACTCGACAGCAAGAAACCACTGAAATGCTGGAGCAAAAGAAATCCAACAGTTAGACTCCGATGAGCCCGACCAGAGACAGAGCATCATGCACCAACCAACATTATCTCTCTAATTCTCAATAAGCCTTTACGTTGGAGCCGTCATAGAATCTGAGGCCTGACCCACCGGCGTGCAATTAAAGAGGGAAGCAAATTTGCCAACCGTGATTGGGTTAACTACCATGCATGCAGTCTGTCGTATAATATCCATGTTGTTCCCAATCTTTTTATATCGAAGAATGATTTTACGAAATTGGGTGCTGAAGTCATTGCGGTTATATATTTTTCTGAATGTATATACTAAGTCACCATAAAATTCGGGTTCCGATAGACCTTGTTGCAGAAGAGATTTAAGTCCAATATTGAATTTTGAAATTAAATCAGAATGGCGTCTATAAAATTTTGAAAAGGCTTTGCGTTGTTTATGGTACCGATAACCCTCATTAAGGAGTTTAGCCGTTAACAATTTATTACGAGTGTTGAAGTCAGTTACATGACTACACACTCTAGCAAATCGAATTAATTGCGAAATATAAACGCCATAGGATGGCGCACGAGGAACATCACCATCCAAAAAAGGAAAATTTACAATCTCAAAATCAAAGTCATCGCGTTTATCATAAATTTTGCACGAAACAAATCCATCTACAATAGATATTTGTAAATCCAAAAACGGGGCCTCGGTATCAGAAGAATTTGCTTTATTTAACTGAAGTTCTAGGGGGTAAATCTGACTGATCAAACCATCAAAATAGGTATTATCAATATTTAATAAATCATCTAAATATCTAGAAGTAGAGCTAAAAGCTTCAATAATTTCAGATTGGTTATCAATGGAAAGCGAAAAAATGAAAAGTAGAAGTAAAACAAAGATTAGGAATTGATACAATTAACTTACTCCATCCATAAAAGACACCAAAGGGAAAGAAATACAAACATTAAGCGACCAGACCATAATGGAAACCTAAACAAAGGAAGGCCATATGGACAGTTACTTTCCCACAAAATGGCCATATGGCCATCCAAAATTAAAAGACACAAGTGATACACACAGTAAGTAACAAACAACAACATAAATAAATCGCCACAGAAGAGCCGCCTTGGAACGGTCAGTGGAAGATTTCTACTGGGGGGCTTAAATCGATTTTACGTGGCCACAATCCTCGCCCTTACTTCCGTCGCGATTTAGACAAATAATTATACCCCCGGCATACGAAGTATGCCATGGGGGTATATAGTTTTTGTCTTTTCCGTCTGTCTGTCTGTCTGTCCGTAAACAATTATTTTGTGTCAAAGATATCTCAGGAACTGCTTCACATAGAAACTTGAAATCTTGCACACATGATCAGTATGACTACTTGTATTGTGGGAAAGAAAATAAGGGCCAAGGGGTCAGGCCTTTTAGAGTTATTTCCCTTTGTAGTTCTTGTTTCAGCTGAGGTGATGGCACTTGCCAATTATTTTGTGTCAAAGATATCTCAGGAACTGCTCCACATAGAAACTTGAAATTTTGCACACATGATCAGTATGACTACTTGTATTGTGGGAAAGAAAATAAGGGCCAAGGGGTCAGGCCTTTTAGAGTTATTCCCCTTTGTAGTTCTTGCTGTTTAATAGTGTATATTTTTATTTTGTGTCAAAGATTTCTCAATAACTACTGTACATAGAAACTTGAAATTTTGCAAACATGATCAGTATGACTAGTTGTATTGTGGGAAAGAAAATAAGGGCCAAGGGGTCAGGCCTCTTAGAGTTATTTCCCTTTGTAGTTCTTGTTTCAGCTGAGGTGATGGCACTGGCCAATTATTTTGTGTCAAAGATATCTCAGGAACTGCTCCACATAGAAACTTGAAATTTTGCACACATGATCAGTATGACTACTTGTATTGTGGGAAAGAAAATAAGGGCCAAGGGGTCAGGCCTTTTAGAGTTATTTACCTTTGTAGTTCTTGCTGTTTAATAGTGTATATTTTTATTTTGTGTCAAAGATTTCTCAATAACAACTGTACATAGAAACTTGAAATTTTGCAAACATGATCAGTATGACTAGTTGTATTGTGGGAAAGAAAATAAGGGCCAAGGGGTCAGGCCTTTTAGAGTTATTTCCCTTTGTAGTACTTGTTTCAGCCGAGGTGATGGCACTGGCCGGGGCTATACGTGCCCCACTGGACACTTTTGTCTAGTTTTTCAGTCCGCATGAAGGCCTCCTAACACATCAGTGCAACATCTCCGTGAACACAGAAATCAAAGAACCACAGAGGTGAGACAACGGTGAGGACTCGACAGCAAGAAACCACTGAAATGCTGGAGCAAAGGAAAACCAACAGTTAGACTCCGATTAGACCGACCAGAGACAGAGCATCAGGCACCAACCAACATTATCTCTTTAATTTTCAATAAGCCTTTACGTTGGAGCCGTCATAGAATCTGAGGCCTGACCCACCGGCGTGCAATTAAAGAGGGAAGCAAAGTTGCCAACCGTGATTGGGTTAACTACCATGCATGCAGTCTGTCGTATAATATCCATGTTGTACCCAATCTTTTTATATCGAAGAATGATTTTACGAAATTGGGTGCTGAAGTCATTGCGGTTATATATTTTTCTGAATTTATATACTAAGTCACCATAAAATTCGGGTTCCGATAGACCTTGTTGCAGAAGAGATTTAAGTCCAATATTGAATTTTGAAATTAAATCAGAATGGCGTCTATAAAATTTTGAAAAGGCTTTGCGTAGTTTATGGTACCGATAACCCTGATTAAGGAGTTTAACCGTTAATAATTTATTACGAGTGTTGAAGTCAGTTACATGACTACACACTCTAGCAAATCGAATTGCGAAATATAAAGGCCATAGGATGGCGCACAAGGAACATCACCATCCAAAAAAGGAAAATTTACAATCTCAAAATCAAAGTCATCGCGTTTATCATAAATTTTGCACGAAACAAATCCATCTACAATAGATAGATGTAAATCCAAAAACGGGGCCTCGGTATCAGAAGAATTTGCTTTATTTAACTGAAGTTCTAGGGGGTAAATCTGACTGATCAAACCATCAAAATAGGTATTATCAATATTTAATAAATCATCCAAATATCTAGAAGTAGAGCTAAAAGCTTCAATAATTTCAGATTGGTTATCAATGGAAAGCGACAAAATGAAGTCTCTTTCATAACAATACAAGAACAGATCAGCCACAAGAGGTGCGCAATTAGTACCCATCGGAATACCCACAATTTGTCTAAATAACTTAGTACCGAATCTAATATAAATATTGTCAAGTAGAAAGGTGAGGGCATCACACACTTTCTGACATGACCAAAGTGTATAATTCTTATGCTCTTAAGAAGTGAAAAATGCATTTCTGACATTACATGCAAGATAGAGAGAATCTTCTCTGTGAAAAGCCCATTCAATTAAACCATTAAGCTTTTCTTTTATAAGATTATGAGGAAGTGTAGTGTAAAGAGTGGAAAAATCGTAGGTAGACAGACTAGAAGCACGAAACTGTCTAGATTTCAATTTATTTAAAACCTCATTCGAATTTTTTATAGACCAAAACAGATTTCTTCCTGATATTTCAAAGACTTTATCACAATATTTAATTACATGCGTTTTAATAGCAGTAAGACAGGAAGTTAATAATTTAGAACGTTCAGTGGTAGTGCAAGAACTAGAATTTGCAATAAACCGTGCTTTGTAAGGTTTTTTATGAAGTTTTGGTAACCAGTATAGCGTAGGAAGCTTGTCTTGGCCTTCGTTAACACACACAGCAAACTTGGTGGCTAAAAGACAAACATGTTTATCTACTATAGCTCTCTCTTCAGCCAAAGGCTGAAGTTCATAGGCCTTAGTACCACCAAGCTCCTGCTTAAGCGTGTTAACATAGTGGAGCCGTCACACAACGACGACGTTGTTAGCGGCCTTGTCTGCAGGGGCCAAAACAAACTTCTTATGAAATTCTTGAATACCTAGTTTAAGATGACGTAAAGACGTCTTGGGCTTAGGGGGTAATAAGTTAGTATTTTGAGAATAGAAAGAAATGCGTTTATTCACTAGTCTTAAAATGCTAAGTTTCCAGTCCTTTAGGGCTTTACACTCAACATACTCTCGCTTACACCATCGATTACCGAATTCATTCAAGGAAGCATCTCTACATTTACTGAAATCAATTTTAGAAGGAAACCGATATTTCGGTCCTTTAGAAATTATATTCCTTATCCTAGAATCAGGAATAATTTTCAAATTGCCAGTAATTACATGACCAGCAGCAGGATAGCAATACTTTGAGTTTTTACAATCACATGAATCAGGAGTACTAGTGTCAATATCAAGATCTGAAACAAGTTTATTGAAATTAAAAATGATAGATCTAACAGGTTTGTTATATTTATAGCAAATTATAGGTGTTTCAGTATTTTGAAAATAAGCAGGAATGGAAGAAAGCACCGATCTCTCACGGAAGATACTGGGCAAATCTATAAAATCCATACCCTTATTAATGAAGGATATTTTGAAGAAATGACGTTTATGATTAATTTCAGAATCAATGTAAGGACGGAGAGTATGCTGAGTATAGCCTCTAGTTAAGAGAGCCGCATCATATAACTGATGAGAACTATCGTAGAATTTATTTGCCTCGGTGTCCAGAAGACGTAAAACAGAAACGGGTAATGAACTTAAAAATGAAAGCATAGAGTGGCGTCCATGATTTAATAATATAATTGACAGTCACTTCAGTCTAGTATTGTTTCGTTTAAACGCACGTGATTTACGTTTAAAGTTACCATTTTCCTGGTGCCGTGAGATCTAGTTCTGCGTTTCCGACATTCCAGGAGTGAGAAAATATCAAAGTCCGACATTCTGGAAATATTACCCTCATGATAAATGTTGTCATTAAATCCCAGTGGAAAAGGGGTTTGTAAAAATTTAATCCATTTCAGTTCAGCTTCATGTCTTTTGATTATTTCGAATCTAGATGTAGAATTTGCATCGTAATAAAGTTTTTCCACTGGTTGTATAATAATGTTATTTACAGAATGACCTGTACGTCGAAAGTGACGGTACAAGAAAGTGTCAGTTTTCTTAGGCTTACTCATTCTACGATAATGCTCGTTCAATCTAGTTTTAAGCATGCGGTTAGTTTGACCGACGTACTGCATATTACAGTTTGCAGCACGTCAAGTAATTAGATAAATTAAATCTGTAGACTGTCATGTCAAATCAGACATGTTAACTACAGAGAAGCGTCTACCGTTTACAGATGAAGTAACGGTAGACGCAGTGCTTAAATGCGAACAACATCTGCACCTCTTGGCATTGCACTTAGAAATACTAGGATACATTCCACTTCTTTTCCACGGATTAGTTTATTTTCGAAGGCTGGGCGATTTGAGAGGAGATAGTCTTATACGAAGACTACTCCCAAAAAACATTGGTATTGCCTGCTCCTTTGAGATTAACTGAAGTTACAGAAGACAAATTTAAGGGTCTAACCAATACCGAAGGCAACATAGTATTAAAGTTCTTAATAGAATGGGGAATCCGTACAGAAGAAGCAGAGTGTAACCTAAGGGGTGATATTGATATTTTAAATGTATTTGTAATACTCATTTTGGTTAATAGGGTTGTGATACCGTCAAAACTAAAGCGATGTTCATACCGGTTATTAAATAAATAAATAAAACAGCATATAAAATTACTGAAGAAGATTCCTTCAAATAGAAGGAAGGTACAACAAAAGCCCACAAAACATCTTAGTCTACTTAAAGTACAGGGATGTCAAACAGGCAGTTGTTATACAACGAGGAACGAACATCGGTTTAATTATGATCTTCAACAGGTATCTAAAGGATGTCAATTGATGGAACAGTGAAAAGCAATTGCATAAGCAATCTCTGAGGATTGGAAAAATAAGAGCATTAAATGCATATACGGGGAGACCTTTTACAGCCGCCACACGGCAAAACAAAACAAAACAGCAAGTTTAAAACCCATACTACCTACCGGCCCCGATAGCTCAGTTGGTAGAGTGTCCGCTCTGCGGAACGGGAGGTCACGGGTTCGATCCCGGGCCGCGACATACCAAAGTCTTTAAAAATGGTACTAGCTGCTCCTCGCTCGGCACTCAGATTTACGGGGTAGAGCTAGGACTGGTCGACGCATTGTCAGGATAATGTGACTGGGTGTGGTATCATGTGATGTGTCTGGGACATGATACTTCAATGAGGCAGCACAATAAAAGTGAGCATTGAGCTGACTGAAAAATTGTTGAAAGCGACGCGACGTTAAACCCGAATTCACACACACAACCCATACTACCTTAAAATCGTCTCAAATTAAAGCATTTACGAAATACCACTGAACTGGACGCTTTTCTTCATCGGGGCCATGTTTGTGTGGAATCTGGTCAAGTTTGTCTCCTGATATTTCAAAACCAGATATAAAGCAGGCTATAAAACTGGGCCTTCCATCTCTCGAACAAGTCCGTGAAATGAACATGCAAAAACCCACTTTATAGAGAGAAAACTAGAGTTTACAGGGATATATATTATATTTCGTATTTCTGCGCCAAGACCTCAGTTATGGGTACTCGTTAGAACCACCTCAATGAAGCGATTCTAATGAGCGCCAACAACCTATGTTTGCAGTCTAAATAAGAAAACAAAAAATGATGTTCATCAGAAAAGTAGTCATTTTGTAGATATGAACAAATGCACTATGTCGCGCGGGTGTGTTGTCGTTATGATTATAGCAAATAATGACGAGTACATGAAGGGGAGTAGTACTGGATTAAGATTGATTTTCAGTCGTTAACATTTTGGTTGTTCCATCTTGGAATTGACTGTTAAAAGGCATTAGGTATTATAGTCTTATTAGTGCTTAAATTCGCCAGAACAAGCATTTGTTTATGAATATATGTGATTTTGTTCTTATTTCCATTCATGTTGTGGATGCTCGTTTGAACCGCCTCATTGAGCTTATTACCCACAACCTATGTCTTGGAGCTGACATTAAAACATGATGTATACCCCTACAAAATACAAGTGGAGGCAATGATCAGGAATCGATACAATTAACCCACAGCTCCCATCAGAGACAACAAAGGGAAAGAAACACAAACATGAAACAACAGACCCTAATGGAAACATCAATAGCGGAAAGCGAAAACGACAGTTACTTTCCCACACAATTGCTAATAGGCTATCCAAAATAAAATAATATAAGCGACACAAACACCCAATGACAAGCCATAACAAAATAAACCGCGACAGAAGAACCGCCCTGGAATGGTCAGCAGAAACGAACCTCACCGAGGGGGGCGCTAAATCTACCCTACGTGGCCACAATCTTCGCCCTTACTTCGGTCGCGATTAAGACAAATAAACTGCTCAGCCCGCACGAAGGCCTCCTAACTTATCAGTGCAACATCTCCGTTAACACGAAACAACGGCGAGGACTCGACAGCAAGAAACTACTGTAATGCTGGAGCAAAAGAAAACCAACAGCCAGACTCCGACGGGCCCAACAAAAGACAGAGCATCACCCCAGTTTTCTCTATATAAAGAAATGTGTTTAGAGGGGCGTTCATTTCATGGAGTTGTTAACGTGATAAAAGGTTGAACAAAAATGAGTTCCAATGAAATAACAGAATTACACACACGAGTACTCAGAATTTAATAATAAGCTATAATTAAAGTAAATAAATGGCGGGAATTCCATTTATTTTATTTCACCTCAGTAGACAATAGGTCCTCGTGTCGGCTATTAATGTTTTCCATGCAGCTGCGCTTCACATTTGGTAGAAGATTGTAGGAGAAATAAGAAGTCATTACACTCAAAGAATAATTATCTATCTGTGTCGGTTACGACAAATTATACGTTCTCACGGGAATTAAATTTACAGCGCATAGCGTAAGCAACAGTTTAGCCGGCTCAGGAGAAGTTGGCTCAAAGGCGACCAACAAACCTCAAGTGATTAACTCACCAAAGCCTTTGCTGTACGTGGAAATGTTAAAGAAACCCTGTGGTAGCTTGGCGCAGAAAGAAATCCGCCTAGTCAGATTAGTTTGTCGCGGACGCGCATTTGAACACATATAGGTCAACAAAATGATAATTTTCTCATGTGCCGGCGCAGTTAACTTTATCCCGTTTTTGACCCACACGCTATTTTCAACATGTCGCACGCAATATGTACCCCGTCATAAGAAAAGCTTTCTTCAAGAGAAACAAACCATTCAGCCACCCTACACACCCAGATAAGTAAAAGTGAAATGTTAACCCTTATCCTGCTGAATAATTGGGCCCCGTCAAGCAATTTTGGTACTTATCGCCTGTGCGAGCAGCGATGGTTCAGGCGAGCCTGCGCATCCGCGCAGTCTCGCCAGAACCTTCGCTGCTCGCTCATACACGCAGTGAATCAAGAGGAACCTTCAGACAGAAAGCCATATCCCTGGCCCCTCTGAATGGCTTGGCATGCGCAGTTAAAATTTGTCATGACGGAATGCTCGAAGACACAAATTCGCTTGGTGGGGCTCAATTAATCTAGTGACGCCAATTTTTGACTATCAACCAATCAAATTACTTAATGCAATGTGTTTGTTCATTTCACAAACAGAACCACATCGCAGCCATTTGATCTGAATCTACATTGTTTGCAGAGTAAGGTTATTCTTTTTCCGCGGGATAATTGTTAAATATTACATAATGGACAAAAGTAACTGGAAAAAGTATTACATGATCTAACATGTGTAAAAATCTATTTGTGCATGTGGTATAAATGTTTTCTAACACATGCAGTTAGAAGTATATTCTGTATTATTGTAAACTAAGCAAACAGTTTAGAACCTCACCAGACGTCGCGTTCTGTGGCGTCTGATCTGGATCTACGCTATTTGTCGAACCCAAACCATGCGTGATTCAAGCCCAGACACTTCAGCTAAACCTATTACGCAACACGCCGACCTCACTGCGATAACATTAACGCTGCTTGTTGCCTGAAGTGATAGCCATGTGAACTTTAGTACCGAAAGGGATTTTCTGCTTGGTAACATAATAGCCTGCCCCGAACATGGGGACTTGAAGAAATAGATTTGGCTGCATGATGCTTCCACGCAGAGCTGAAACGGACTGCACACGAGTAATTGTAAACTACATTGAGGTTTTAAGTCTGCCCAGGAAAAGTGGTGCGAGTCGGACCATCTACGCATTTAAACCATTACTTGGGCGGCAGGGCTTGTGAAGTCACTTGATCTTAATGTCGGGTAAAAGTCCCACACTACCGGAAGCAGCGTCTACAGTGCTGACGGGGACGTTGAATCTAAGATCAAACAAACAAAACAATGGGTCAACAATCGACCCTAAAAATTATCTATAAAGTTGTGAACAAAAAGCTTAACTAAAGCTTTTACTTGTTAATTATTATTTCTAAGGGAAGACAATCATATTGCAACCTAATTATTGGTTATATACCCAATTATCAGCTTTCTGTTAAATATATGCTACAGTAACATTAATTTAGCACAGATATATTCAAATTCAACAAGTATTAACATATTTAAATCCAACATTAACTTATTAAACTACCGAGAAATATGCTAACTTTAATACCTTCTAAACCACACCCACTAAAAGGCCATCATCTAATAATTTACGGATCCACAAGGCCATTACGTAACAATGATTGACAGAAAAGCAGTTCTAATTGGGCACATTAACATATATCTAAGAGGTATATATTTCATAGTAAATACTGTTAGTATAAATCTATTTGTATCCATCTTTGAATGAAAATCGCCCACGAAAAAAAAAAAACAAAAAAAAAAAAAAAAAAAAAAAAACACAAAACAAAAAAACCGCTACATCTGAATGGTTAGGCCTCTATCTAAAGAACATAAAAAGCCTGAAAAAAAGATAACGGAGTGTCTTAAAATTCGAAATAGAAGTGGGGGCGGTGATCAAAAATCGATACAATTAACCCACAGTGCCCATCAGAGTCACCAAAGGGAAAAAACACAAATATGAAACATCAGACCCTAATGGAAACATCAATAGCAGAAAGCCAAAAGGACAGTTACTTTCAAATAAAATAATATAAGCGACACAAACACCCAAAGACAATCATTACAAAAATTACACCGCGACAGAAGAACCGCCTTGGGACGGTCAGCGGAAACGAATTCCACTGGAAGGGGGGGGGGGGCTTAAATCGATTTTACGTTACCACAATCCTCGCCCTTACTTCCGTCGCGATTAAGACAAAATAATTTGTTCAGTCTGCTGACGGCCTCCTTTCTCACCAGTGCAACATCTCCGTGAACACAAAAATCAAACAACCACGGAGATGAATCAACGGTGAGGACTCAACAACAAGAAACCACTGAAATGCTGGAGCAAAAGAAAAACAACAGTTAGACTCCGATGGGCCCAACCAAAGACAGAGCATCAGCTACCGACCAACATAACCCTTTACGCTGGAACCGCCATAGAATCTGAGGCCTGACCCATCGGCGTGCACTTAAAGAGGGAAGCAAAGTTGTCAACCGTGATTGGGTAAACTACAATGCATGCAGTCTGTCGTATAACATTTATGTTGTACCCAATTCTTTTATATCGAATAATGATTTTTACGAAATTGGGTGCTGAAGCCATTACGGTTTTCTGAATTTATATACTAAGTCACCATAAAATTCGGGTTCCGATAGACCCTGTTGCAGAAGAGATTTAAGTCCAATTTTGAATTTTGAATTAAATCAGAATGACGTTCTATAAAATTTTGAAAAGGCTTTGCGTTGTTTATGGTACCGATAACCCTAATTAAGAAGTTTACCCGTTAACAATTTATTACGAGTGTTGAAGTCAGTTACATGACTGCACACTCTAGCAAATCGAATTAAATGCGAAATATACACGCCATAGGATGGCGCACGAGGAACATCACCATCCAAAAAAGGAAAATTTACAATGATCTCAAAATCAAAATCATCGCGTTTATCATAAATTGTGCAAGAAACAAACCGGTCAACAATAGATAGATGTAAATCCAAAAACGGGGCCTCGGCATCAGAAGAATTTGCTGTATTTAACTGAAGTTCTGTGGGGGGGGGGGGGGGCTGACCAAACCATCGAAATAGGTATTATCATTATCACACGGGCTCTGTATATATGACAGTTTATATAGGCATAGAATTGTATTTAGCTCTGCCGGGATAAAGTGATGAGATGATTCAACGTTGTTTCATGTTTATTGATGATGATTGGTATGGTGACCAATAAAACCAAAGAGGATGTATCCTACAAGGAAACAACAACAATAATAACTATAAGATAACACTGCCTTAACAGGCTTGTCAATATTTGATCAACGGACAAGTCCGACGGATGCAAATAATCACATGATAATGATACACTTTATGCATTCATCTTTAATCCAAAATATTCAGTCATGCTTCCATGTAAACATACAGTATGCATACTGACATGAATCGATGGAAACATGAGCACAATTGAACATGTCGTATACGGCATAGTTACGCATATGCGTCTAAATGACAGGACTCGAGCAAAATCCTATTATCAGGCGTTCTGTATGTAACGGGATAATTAGTATATGAACATAACCAATGCATGAAATATTGCTGGCACCTTTGTGTTATGGGTCTGATTTAAAGTAGAAGTAAAACAAAGATCAGGAATTGATACAATTAACTTACTCCACCCATAAAAGACACCAAAGGGAAAGAAATACAAACATTAAGCGACCAGACCATAATGGAAACCTAAACAAAGGAAGGCCATAAGGACAGTTACTTTCCCACAAAATGGCCATATGGCCATCCAAAACCAAAAGACACAAGTGATACACACAGTAAATAACAAACAACAACATAAATAAATCGCCACAGAAGAGCCGCCTTGGAACGGTCAGTGGAAGATTTCCACTGGGGGGCTTAAATCGATTTTACGTGGCCACAATCCTCGCCCTTACTTCCGTCGCGATTTAGACAAATAATTTGTTCAGTCCGCATGAAGGCCTCCTAACTCATCAGTGCAACATCTCCGTGAACACAAAAATCAAAGAACCACAGAGGTGAGACAACGGTGAGGACTCGACAGCAAGAAACCACTGAAATGCTGGAGCAAAAGAAAACCAACAGTTAGACTCCGATGAGCCCGACCAGAGACAGAGCATCAGGCACCAACCGACATTATCTCTCTAATTTTCAATAAGCCTTTACGTTGGAGCCGTCATAGAATCTGAGGCCTGACCCACCGGCGTGCAATTAAAGAGGGAAGCAAAGTTGCCAACCGTGATTGGGTTAACTACCATGCATGCAGTCTGTCGTATAATATCCATGTTGTACCCAATCTTTTTATATCGAAGAATGATTTTACGAAATTGGGTGCTGAAGTCATTGCGGTTATATATTTTTCTGAATTTATATGCCAAGTCACCATAAAATTCGGGTTCCGATAGACCTTGTTGCAGAAGAGATTTAAGTCCAATATTGAATTTTGAAATTAAATCAGAATGGCGTCTATAAAATTTTGAAAAGGCTTTGCGTAGTTTATGGTACCGATAACCCTGATTAAGGAGTTTAGCCGTTAATAATTTATTACGAGTGTTGAAGTCAGTTACATGACTACACACTCTAGCAAATCGAATTAATTGCGAAACACAAACGCCACAGGACGGCGCACGAGGAACATCACCATCCAAAAAAGGAAAATTTACAATCTCAAAATCAAAGTCATCGCGTTTATCACAAACCCCGCACGAAACAAATCCATCTACAATAGACAGATGTAAATCCAAGAACGGGGCCTCGGTATCAGAAGAATTTGCTTTATTTAACTGAAGTTCTAGGGGGTAAATCTGACTGATCAAACCATCAAAATAGGTATTATCAATATTTAATAAATCATCTAAATATCTAGAAGTAGAGCTAAAAGCTTCAATAATTTCAGATTGGTTATCAATGGAAAGCGACAAAATGAAGTCTCTTTCATAACAATACAAGAACAGATCAGCCACAAGAGGTGCGCAATTAGTACCCATCGGAATACCCACAATTTGTCTAAATAACTTAGTACCGAATCTAATATAAATATTGTCAAGTAGAAAGGTGAGGGCATCACACACTTTCTGACATGACCAAAGTGTATAATTCTTATGCTCTTTAGAAGTGAATATCTGAATATCTGTGCAATCTGCAAGAAATACTAATAAATGTATTCAGGTTATTCTTATGGGTATCCAAGGACCGAAAGAATCAGACAACTAGTGCATTTTTACGAAAGAAGATTGCCACAGGTAAGATTTCCATTGTTGTCAATGTCGTGGCAATTTCAGAGGTAAATTTATGGATAAAATGGCAATCATTTCACATAAGGGATTATCTGGGATATACCTGAACAATAATATATGTGCAAATGTCAAAGTAAACCTTTGAAAGGTTATGACATTGTTAAATATTAATATTCTTCTTTGTCAACTTTCTTCTTTCTTTTCCCTATTTTTCGTTGGCGGCGGAATTGTATCTAATCTATAAGCGTGCCTGTGATTGGTTAGTTTTGTGAAGGAAACCCCGTTATCAGCCAATCAAATTCACTCTTTCATCCATCTTAAAATCAAGGGAGGCAACTACTCGAGAAACCATAATGAGCGAATGGAACCGCAACACAGTATAATAGAATGGAACAGGAATTGGAGATAGTGCAGAGATGGACCACCAGCTATATCACAGAATATAAACTATTGCAGAAAATGTCTAAAAGGCTGGAAAATATAATCTGCACAACAAAATGCACTGTGTGACATCATTATTGAATAAACCATCCAAATATCTAGAAGTGGAGCAAAAAGCTTCAATGATTTTAGACTGGTTTTCAGTAGAAAGGGACATCATGAAGTCTCTCTCATAACAAAACAAAAACAGATCAGCCAAGCCACAAGTGGTGCATAATTAGTACCCATCGGAATACCCACATCTTTTCTAAATAACTTAGTACCAAATCTTATGTAAATATTGTCAAGCAGAAAGGTGAGAGCTTCACACACTTTCTGCCATGACCATAAAGAATAATTTTATGCTCTTCAGAAGTGAACAAAGACTGTTCTTCCCCTCACAGTAGGCGTTTAATGACTGAGAGCAAAAGGAAAGACTGAATGGCTTTAAACACATTATTTGTCTAAACCACGACAGATCCAAGAGTGTGGATTATGGCCATATAAAATATCGATTTAAGCAACCAACCCCCTCCCAAGTGAAATACTTCTTACTGACCGTTCCAAGGTGGTTCTTCCGTCGCGGTTTATTTTTGATATAATTCGTCTCTGTGTGTATGTGTTGCTCATATCTTTCATTTTGATTGGTCAGCTGGCCATTTTGTGGGAAAGTAACTGTCCTTTTGGCTTTCCGCTTGTGATTTTTTCATCAGGGTTTAGTTTTTTCATGTTCGTGTTTCTTTCCTTTTGGTGTCTCTGATTTGAGATACTGTGTAATTGCACCGATTAATGTACATTGACTTCACATCTATTTTTCAAAGCGTCAGGGGTCCATTCTTTCAGATGTAAAATTTGTTTACTTCATCAGAAATCCAACATTAATAACCTGGCCCAAGTCCTTCGGCAGGGAATCGTGGACAACCGACAAATCGAAAATGAAAAAGGATTCGTTAAAGGTGTTTTTGATTATTGAAAAAAAAATCATTTTTCTGGAGTGAAATTATCAAATTGCAAAGCTTAAAATGTTACCAATGCAATTTCCATAAGGAAAACAATTCGTTGTTACATTGAACTCTGTGGACATTCCTGTTCAAGACAACGACAAGAACAATGTGCTGATGTGCCTACGTAATTTTTCTAAAAACCTTGGACAATAATCATTATAATTCAAAGAGTTTTAAACATTTGGTATCCGTTATTTGTTTGTTTTTTAGGGAGATAAATTACAGCGTTGACAAATCAGACATTGATTTTTGAGCTTGTTTAAAACATATAACAATTTTCTCTGTATTTAATTGCACTCGGCTATGACAGTCTCTAATAAGTCTCACAGATATTATCTGCGCAGGCCTATTTACAAAATTAAACGAATAAAGTTAAAGCATAATTCGAACATCGAAAGAGACAAATCGATTGAGATTACAGATCGTTTGCTGGATGTCTGAGAAATATTAACCAATCCTATGGTATATTTTATCTGTTAGTGTATACATGTCATTATACTTTCATAGTGTAACGTTTTCACTCTTTGCTCAATATAAAACCTCATAATACGTACTATCCGAGCAAAGAAATCTAAGCCACTGATCAGACAGAGGGATTGCGCAGGCTTATTACTACATTGGTGTCTCTGATGGGAGCTTTGGGTTGATTGTATCGAGTCCCGATCATTGCCTCCGCTTCTATTTATGCGTACATCCGTGGTTCAGAAATGGCGAAACTGGCTTCTTCTTGGTGAGGTTTATATCATTTTACCTTGGTCATAAACTATGGTTCATATCATTTTTCCATGGTCGTAAACTATGGTTCATATCATTTTTCCATGGCCGTAAACAATGGTTTATATCATTTTTCCATGGACGTAAACTATGGTTCATATCATTTTTCCATAGTCGTAAACTACGGATCATATCATTTTCCATGGCCGTAAACTATGGTTCATATCATTTTCCATGGCCGTAAACCATGGTTCATAACATTTTTCCATGGTCGTAAACTATGGTTCATATGATTTTTCCATGGCCGTAAACAACGGTTCATATGATTTTTCCATGGCCGTAAACAACGGTTCATGTCATTTTTCAATGGTTGTAAACTACGGTTCAAATCATTATTCATGGTCATAAAGTACGGTTCATACCATTTTTCACCGTCGTAAACTACGGTTCATATCATTTCTCCATGGTGGTATCATTTTTCCATGGTCTTTAACTACGGTTCGTATCATTTCTCTATGGTCATATACTACAAGCCGGCTCACAAGAAAGGGATCTTTTGAATCGTCCGATTCACGAGTCTAGAAATGCGCATAACCATCGAACTGAGCCAGCGGTATGAGCATGTGCCTGATGCTTCATCCAGATCAATACTACACTAAGAAATAAATTTATCATATGATTTTAATATTATCAAAGACATACGCATACGAATTTACTTTGTCATATGAGACTGTAATAACGCCAAGTAATAAGTTCGGTAATCCACTAGTGATTTAAATATGCAAATTAGTTAGATACGCCCCATAACGTTACATATACGACGTTTGTAACGACGCCGCGTTTATCATTGGCGGGATATTGACTTTTTTTTAAACAATTGTGAATAAAATGCGTTTTAAATGTTATATAATAAATAGAATCTTGCATTCGTTCTCACATATTAGTGAATTTATTAAACTCGTTGAGAAAAAGTCATAAAATGCTTGACAAAGCCTCGCATTTCCCCCTTTTCCTCAACTCAATAATACATGAGCTCTGATGTAAGATCCTCTAATGGCTAGTTTACAATTTACACTCAGCATGCTCTTATTTATTAAACTAACATAAAATGTCCTAAAATTTTTCCGATCATGTCTTTTTACTTTGCATACCGCGCCATCAGCTGCTCGAACTACACATCACGAAAACACGCCTATATAAATTTGACCCCCTTGAACCCCACTTTTATATAGTAAAACTGGGGTTTCAGGGGGTATACATTATTTTTCTTATTTCTGCTCTAAAATATCACAACTTTTCATCATAAAGGGGGAGTTCCAGCCTATAGTAAATTTCCATAGGGTTCTGCCCACGCACAGATTTTCATGATATTGTGCATAATTACTGCTTGGTAAATGACTATTCATTATTTAGCTATTTCACTCTTATATCTGTTTTCGTTATAAATCTACATTGTTTTGTTTATGTCCACATCTGAAAGTAGGGGTACCCCCAAACTAGTGTATATATACATTCCACCTTTTAATGTTTTGGAGTTATTTTGTTCTCAGGCATCACTGTAGTCATCTGTGATCATCTTTGTATCGCATTTAGCATTGTTTAGGCAAAGTTCGATACACCATGCTCAATTTCATATGGAGCAGACCCCAGAATTCACAACCATAAAATCTTTTGGAGTATGTTTGACGTTTGATTTCACACTGTTGCAGTTCTTGTCACCCCATCATTTTAATATGAAAATTGACCATATATATGTAGAACATTTTACCAAACTTTCTTGAAAATCTGAGACCGGTAACAGACCGCATTTGAACATTGAATAGTAATGGTCAGAGTTTGAATTGTTTCAAACCATTTGTAGATATCATATGGTGCGACATTTTCAATCGAAAAATTGTTCGCCAATATATAATAAACATGAATATATGTATGTTTATATGATGGTGTATAGTATGAGTTCATATATAATCAGCATTTGTATCAATTATGATGCCCTGATGAACACCAAAAACACAATTCATTTCGAGCTTTCGTTAACAATTCAATCAGATCTTATTTAAAAAATACTTCATTTTAGAACAAGCGTTTTTGCATTACTGTAATTCTAAATAGAAGTGGAGGCAATGCTGAAGCTTAGTATGACAAAGATTGTTGAAATGTCAAGTAAACTGGATGGTTCTGTAAACCAGACAATTTTACTTGACTCTAATAAGTATGTATTTAACTGATGCAGTGATCTTAAAAAGTTTGAAAAGTCTGATTGTCATACTGGAATGACACAGGTTGCTTGAATGGCCAAGAATAATGATGTTTGTATTATGTTTCAGCCAGGTAGGTCATAATAACACAGACAATATTTTCTGATCTTTTGGCCCACTGTATACACAGATTACTGTAGACAAAATGGTACTGTTGTTTTTATGCTCACTCTGACAATGCCCCTTCAGTCTACGTCAATCGCACTGACTGTCACCTTGTAAGAAAGTTATATTCTTAAATATGATCATCTGTGTTCTAAAATATGATCCAGAAAACAAGCACTTATTTTTGGAAAGCATTAGTTAATATATAAGGAAGACTTAATTCAATTTCAAACATTTTCACAATTTAAAATATCAAACAGTACATATGCTAGCAGTACTTTAGAAAAATGTGAAGCCAGCTGCACTGGTATTGATTCAGCCAATGTGCTAGTGGTACAGCAAACAAGTGATTCATGCCATTTGTAAATCTTCGCCCCCGTCCATTGGGGCTTGAAGAAATTGATTTGGCTGCATGTTGCTTCCACACAGAGCTAAAACTAACAAAACACGAGTACTGGTAAACCGCTTAGAAGGACTATGCTTGCCCAGGCAAAGTGGTGTGAGTCAGGCCGTCCAATGTATATAAGCCTTGTAGTTTCATAGGGTGGCAGGGCTTGAGATATCATTTCATCTCAATGTCGGGAACAAGTCCCACAAAATTCGAAGCATCATCTCCAAAAGGACCTAAATAGTGTTAACAGGGATGTTAAACCTCAATACAAACAAACAAACAAACCATTTGTAAAACCAATGAATACAGAGCCAGAAAACTTAACATAGATGACAAGTATTGCATACATAAGACTACATATGCAAATGGTATTTCAGCATCTAAATACAATATCAGCTGTCAAATAAATGTTTTACAGCAACTTGCCTTCCATCTATATCATTTCGGGAAGTGTATGCAAGATGATAAATGTGCAAATAGTTTCAGTGTAACTAGTTATGAATTTATTTTGAAGACTAAAACAATGCAGCAAACACTATCGCCTATGTTATAATGAACCTAGAAAAAATGCAGAAAATGCTTTCAATGGTCTCACAAAACCTTTGATGTGTGTGGGGGGTGGGGGGTGAGGGGGGCGACATGCGAGTCTCTTTGACCAAGTAATGTAAGAAAAAATACCAATACATGGACTGATCAATAATAAGAACAAATCAGAAAATCAACCTGTCCTTTCACAGATGGCAAATTATTGACTGCTGTTTTATTTTAAAGAGGGAAATGTCAACAATAAAAACAATTAAGGAAACAACAGGATTATGAAAGTAATTTAATAAGCAAACTCAATACACTATTGTGTATTACTGACATTAATATCTTTGTATTGCGGGTATAAAAAGACCAAATAAAATAGGGTAAAAATATCCACCTTGTCTTATTCCTATTGTATCATAATCTTTTTTTTTCAGCATAACCGCTTTTGCAATGCTGTAAACACTAACACTCATCGTGATCACTGCATTAGTACATTATATGTTTCTCTCTGCTAATGTATGTTCTCATCTACTATTTAAAACCCAAACTAAAAATCATTCTCTGTCGAACAGTGTATTTTTGTTTTTTTGTGTGTGTGTAAAGGGGGGGGGGGGTTGCAGGGGCAGAATTACGTAAATGCATATGCTAAGCTTTGCATGATAAGGTGACACTATATGGTCATAAAGATACAATAAAAATATACTTAAAGAAAATCTGGTCCCCCGATATTGCAAATGACTTCATCACAAAAATATACCTAATCACATAAAAATACAATAAAAATATACTTAAAAAAAATCTGATCCCCTGATATTGCAAATGACTTCATCACAAAAATATACCTAAGCACATATCTGGCAATCAAAAACAATGTTACCGGTTTCTAATTTTTTTTAAATTTGTTTGCTATATAGAGGATATATGTGGCCAATTTTATGTGTAATATCTTGGGGTGACAAGATCGGTAACCCATCAAACACTTGGGATAAACATTTTACTTTTTTATAAATTTTCATGAAAAACTTAAGAGCTTTTGTAAATAAATTCATCAGAAAAATTAAAAGACTTAGACACATTTATATTTTTGATATTATATGAATCCTTATAGAGTTCTGTTGCCAATCAAAGCAACAAATTTGAAAACAATCAAGCTTGTTGATTTAAAAAAGAAAAGTTCACATGTGTGTATGACCTCTACAGGGGATTACCTAAGGGAGCTCTCCTGAGAACTATAGTAATTAATCAAATAAAACAAAGTTATATATATAGTTGTGGACCTAAAGTAAACAACAACTGAAGTTTCAAGAAAATCTGTGCTTGGGCAGATTTGGAACTCTCCCTTTTCATTTTTTCGGCGATAAAGGTGGCAATGTATTTGTATAGGCATGTTTGCATAATGACCTGTCTCGAACCCATTTTATGATCCCAAAAGTGAACAAGGCATTGATGTTTAACTGTATGTTTCTCTAGCGAAATCGCATGTGCGCAGGCTCGCCGAAGTCTTTGCTGTTACAAACTTGAACTGCCTTAATGTTTTTATAGCCACAGACAAGGTAAGTATTTTGTGATAACTGAAGGATAGTTTCTCTCAGCTTTCCTTAAAATCCTTTGTTATGGGTATTCATTAGAACCGCCTCGTCGGGGGCGGTTCTAATGTTTACCCACAACATAGGTTTATATCGAGAATAAAAGAAAGCTATCCTTCAAGTATCAAAAATACTTACCTTATCTGTTGCTGTTTTTTTTTTTCTGATAAAATGTATGAAATACTTCTTATTTCTGCTTGACAATGTATTGTAGTTCGCGCGTGCTCGTTTTAATCTCCTCAAACACACGGATTATGACCTTAGTAACTAAATAGAGAAGTGGATAATGTAAAGCCTCGTAAAACCCGCGGTTCCCTCTGATCATCTAACAAGAACAGCTCAGTGTAGATTCCTTGCGCGTTTTGATTTTCTAAGTGTCAACAAGGTATTAGACAGAGAGGTATAATGTTTTGAGTAAATGTAACTTCTTTAAACTTGTTTGCTATTGCATCTTGTAATGCAAAATGCACCAAAGCAAAAGTTTCATTAAGACATGTCAAGTGAGGTAACCATTACTTCCGTTGTTATTGTTGATTTTCTCTGTATGTTGTTCTACGGTGCCACCATGTGGATTAGTTATTGTTATAGATATGATATAGTAGTCGCATTAAGATTGGCAGGGCGACACTAGCGTTTGCATTGCCTTTTCGACCACTCTTTTCATATTCACAAGGTTTTGTTTGACAATGTGTTTGTTTTATTTGAGGTTAAACGCCCCCGTCAACACTGTATAGGCCATTTTGGAGACGTTACTTCCAATTTTGCGTGACTTTTACCCGACACTGCGATGAAATGACATGTCCAGCCAATTGAAGCCAATAGAGTTTTGCCTGGGCAGGCTTTGATCCTCTTAGCCGTTTACCAGTACTGGTGTGCGGTCGGTTTCAGCTCTGCGTTGAAGCATCATGCAACCCATCTATTTCTTCAAGCCCCGATGGGCGGGGGCTGACACAAGGCAAACGATGATGTCAATTCAACTTTAACACAAACTGAGCTTCGCAAATTCCTCCTTTTAAAAGTAGACATTTTCAGACGTATTGAGACACTGGCGGAAAACTATTTCCAATTATGGTCTATGGATTATGCGATGATCGATTAACCAACTCACACGATTATGTACATGTAACTGTAATAATATTAACAACAAGAACTCCGCAAGCGGGGTAATATACGCCAGTGGCAAGTTAATATTTGTTCCACTGCAAAATAGAAGTGCAACATCGAAACAATATGAACTGCATCATATCATGGTCTGACTATACGCCACGTTTCAGTTTGACTAGATCTAAATTGTAGGAGTTTGCCGGAAACGAAATGTTTACAGAACTTTTGAAAGAAGTATACTTCTATAAAAATTCGGTGGACCATAACTCCTAAACAACATCATAGCCAAACTAAATATCAAGTTTCAGCTCGATCGGAAGTAACCTGCAGGAGAAGGTAGCCACAAACAAAATAAGTAAAGACATTTGGAAAGGGGCATTACTCAATCATTATTTGATGAACCGTAGCCTCGAAACAATATGCACTGCCCCACATATTGGTCTAACTATATATCAAGTTTCAGCTTGGTCGGAAGAGTTATCCAAAACAAAATATTTAGAGAATTCGGCCAAGGTCATAACTCGTTTTAATATTTGGTGAGCCGTAACCTCGAAACAATATGTGGTGATCCACATTGTGGTCCAACTATATATCAAGTCACAGCTTTATCAAATGCTAACTGTATGATGAGTTAGCCAGAAACAAAATGTTCACAGAAATTTTCAAAGGGCATAAGTCTGTAAATATTTGGTGGACCATAACCTCGAAATAACACGCGCTGCTTCACATCATGGTCTAACTATATATCAAGTTTCAGATTGACCGGATCTAAACTGTAGGCGGAGTTACCCGGAACAAAATGTTTAGCGGAGTTATCCGGAACAAAATGTTTAGCGGAGTTACCCGGAACAAAATGTTTAGCGGAGTTATCCGGAACAAAATGTTAACATAGATTTTCAAAGAGGTTTATTGAAACTAGATCACTGACCACGTGATAAAAGGCCCCACATACCGATGTCAAAAAGGTTTGACACAAGTTTTTTTGTCAGAATGTAGGTATACTGGCGGACAGTATGTGCGTGGAGTTTCATGGGAGAAAGGCAAATATTTTTGAAGTTTTGGCCGAGTATGACCGAGGGTAAGGTTTTTTGGTTTTGTCCGCTTGAGGGCAAAATTGCACCCTTATCGTGTCATTCACTCATAAGATAATGGACGTGAAATATGTTTAGCGATGCAAAAGCAAGCTTTTCGTCTAAAGTTGAGTACCGTGCTGTAATTCGGTACTTGTAATTGAAAGGCAAAACAGGCCAGGACTTGCATTGCGAGTTGACGAATGTTTAATGGGGCTTCTGCACCATCATATGCACAAGTTAAAATTCAAAAGCGGCAGAACGTCTGTAAAAGACGAACCCATCAGATGCCATCGATGAAGATATGTAAAAAAAAGTACGGAATCTGGTGTACTCTGAGAGGCGAATTAAGGTGGAAGAAATAAGGAATGCATTAAACATTCCAAGGTACGTTTCAGCAATTTTACATGACCGTTCGGGTATGCGCAAGCTAACCGCCTGTTGGGTTCCAAAATCCCTTAACGACGAGCAAATGCCAAACAGAGCATCAGTATGCAGCGCAATGTTGAAGCGGTTTAGGTCAAAGAAAGATGATTTTCTTTCGCGCCTGATGACTACAGAGGAGACCTGCGTCCATTATTATGAGCCAGAGAATCAAACTCAAAGTAGAAGTAAAACAAAGATCAGGAATCGATACAATTAACTTAATCCACCCATCAAAGACACCAAAGGGAAAGAAACACAAACATGAAGCGACCAGACCATAATGGAAACCTAAACAAAGGAAGGCCATAAGGACAGTTACTTTCCCACAAAATGGCCATATGGCCATCCAAAATAAAAAGACACAAGTGATACACACAGTAAGTAACAAACAACAACATAAATAAACCGCCACAGAAGATCCGCCTTGGAACGGTCAGTTGAAAGAATGCCACTGGGGGGGGGGGGGGGGGCTTAAATGGATTTTACATGGCCATAATCCTCGCCCTTACCTCTGTCGCGGTATACACTAATTTTGTTTATCCGCATGAAGGCTTTAGTCCGCATGAAGGCAAAGCCGTCAGTGGATAGGGACGGGGTCTCCGAGGCCAATGAAGTTTAAAACGCAACCCTCTGCTGACAAGGTGATGGCAACTGTATTTTGAGACGCAGAAGGCGCTATTATGTTGGACTTACTAGCAAAGAAAAGGACAATAACAGGTGCGCATTATGCAAATTTGCTCGACCAACTGACAATTGCGATCCATGAAAAACATCGAGGTAAACTCTCCAAAGAGATTCTGCTCCAACAGGACAATGCAAGAGTCCACACTTGCAAAATTGCAAAGGATGCTGTTGAATGGGTACGAGCTGATACCGCACACAGCCTATTTTCCAGACGTAGCTCCCAGTGAATATTTCCTATTCCTACACTTGATAAAGGATATTCGTGGACGTAATTTCCGGTAAAACGAAGAAGTCATGGCGGCAGTTGAGGAGTGGGTCGGAGACAAGGACCCTTGCTTCTTCGGTTACGGAGTGATGGCACTGGAACGGCGTAGGTCCAAGTATATCATTCTAGAGGGCAATTACATCGAAAAAGAAGAGATCGATCTTACCCAGGCTGTTTTATTGACTCGCCCTCGAATCTCAAAAGGTATTGGAGTTATGGCCATCACAAGGTAGTCACTCTATTTTATTGGAAGGGGAGATAACTAGAAAAATCTTGGTACCCAGAGTTGTGGTTCTTGCGCATGACACGCCGTCTCAGCCTTATGAACAATTGTGCCAGCTACCATTTATATTCTCAAAGGGTATTCGGGTTATGATCCTCACAAGGTAGTTATTCTATTTTAGTGGAATTGGAGCTCAAAAACTATGGCACCTAGAGTTGTGGTTTTTGAGCATGATACGCCGTCACAGACTTGTGAACAATTATGTCAAGTACCATCACTGTATCTCAAAGCGTACTAGAGTTATGACCATCACAAGAGTTGGTTTACGACCAGACGGACGGACAGACGCAAGGCTGAGCGCTATATCCCCCGGACCTATTCGGTCTGGGATAAAAATACAACAACGCATGCCACGCAAAGACGAACCACGACAAGAACAAACCAAACCAAAAGAATCGCCTTCGAACGGCCAGTAATTTTTTTCAACGGGGAGTGGCGCTCAAATCGATCCCACGTGGCCACAATATTCGATCCTTGTTCCGTCGTGGTCCCCTGAAGATGTACAAATTCCCTCATGATCCTAGTTCAGAATATTCTCCGAAGGAACTGGACAATAAAACAAACTTGCCTTCAAAATATAGACAGATTTAATCGTCCATCCTATAGACGCATATGATAAAAGGAAAACTGTCAGTCATTGTCGACTGAACAGACATCAGATCGACCTCCTAGGCTATCATGTTGAAAGGCATAAAGACACACGCCACACTGGTTAAACTTGCTTGAAAACGTATGCCAAAACCTTTCTTCTCAAAGGCTGTGTGTGGAGAGGATGGAATAGTGAAGCTTTCTTAAAGATGATTTTACAGATGCAAACGGTCTTTGGCATAGGAATCAGAAAGAATATTCCCCTACGCTGACACAAAGAGGGGCTGTTATGTATTACGGTCGTCCATACAAATTATAAGTAGTCGACGTACGTTTATGCATCACAAAAACACGCCTATAAGATTTTGACCCCTACGAACCCCACTTTTATATAGTAAAACTGGGGTTTACAGGGGTATATCTTATTTTTCTTATTTCTGTTCTAAAATATAGATTGTGGGTACTCGTTAGAACCGCCTCGGTGAGGCGGTTCTAACGAGTTCACACAATCTATATTTTGAGCAGAAATAAGAAAAATGACACAATTTTTAATCTAAAAATGTTCATTTTTTCGGCGGTGTAGTTTACAATGTACATGTATTTGTATAGGCGTGTTTCCGTAATGTGTAGCACTATATAGTGCTGTTGTGTCTTTGCATCTTCCAGGTTATTCTTATGTCAAGGCTTTTACAGTAGGAAAAAAAAACACTAGTGATAGATTAACCATGCTTGCGTACCTCATAAGATTATTAACAATTGGCAGGGTTATAAATCATTATTTTACTGCAAACAAATTTCCAGGCTTTTGATTGGACAGCGCAAGGGTTATTATATTTTACCGTCTCGCGCTTGCTTTCGCTGAATTGCGATGTCAGACATCTTGGATTTACTGCAGTTGGTAAGAGATATAAGCAAAGCAATTTCATGTGCCACAAAAATTTCCAGCCAATAAATTTATCAATAAAAACTTTTGATTGTTTGTCAGACATTCGGTACTTTATTTCATTGTTTTCCTTATAAAACTCATTTCAACATGGCGTAAACGTTTTCCCACTGAGCATCGTGATAAAGGCGCGTTTGATAACGTCACATGTAAACATGTACTTCTGACGACATTCGCTACAAAAGAATACTTTGGAAAACATTGCAACAACGTTTAAAATGTTGTCAAAAAGTTTTTTCTGTCTCTGATCTGGCACATCGGAGTCTAACTTTGGGTTTTCTTTTGCTCCAGCATTTTAGTGATTTCTTGCTGTCGTGTCCTCATCGTTGTTTCATCTCTTTGGTTGTTTGATTTTTGTGTCCTTGGCGATGTTGCACTGATGAATTAGGAGGCCTTCGAGCACAAATTATTTGTCTCAATCGCGACGGAAGGGCACGGACTGCGGCCGCGTTAAATCGATTTAAGCCCCCAGTGGAATTCGTTTCACTGACCGTTTCAAGACGGTTCTTCTGTCGCGGTTTATTTTTGTTATGGTATGTCTTTGAGTGTCTGTATCGCTTATAATTTTTGTTTTGGATAGACAATTGACCATTTTGTGGAAAAGTAACTGTCCTTTTGGCTTTCCGATATTGATGTCTCCATTAGGGTCCCTTTAGTGTCTCTGATGGGTGCTGTGGGTTAATTGTATCGATTCCTGAGCATGGCCTTCACTTCTATTTTCAGTATACTGCATCCCTACTTATAAATATTTTTTCTATGTTTCAAAAATGGAATATCTCTAATGCCGTTTTGTGGTATCTGCTTTTTATTCGCCCGAACATAGGTAGAGGCAGTTAAAACGAGTGCCCATACATGTACTCCATGATTTGAGCACAAATAATGAAAACACATATTCTACTATTCAACACTTTTCATACCTATATACATGTATTTACAAGTTCAATCAGTTTACAGAAAACCCCTTCAGTTAACTCTTGTTCATTTAAGAAATGAATTTCATTTTTCTGCTGTTCATGAAAGTATGAACGCAGTGGCTCTCGTATAAAGTAAATGAACCAGGGGTTCATGTCAACTTTGCTAGCGACCCGCTGTCGTTCATACTTGCATGAAAAGCAGAAAAATTAAGTTTATTTTTTATATATATATTTACATTCTTTGCCCCTCATCACTGGGCGAACAAATGCTTATAGGGCAAACTTTTAAAGCTGAAAATTATTTACACGCTGTTTTTCTACAAAGACCGGAACAGCGTTGACGTCAACAACGCCCGTAGAGAACCATGGTTTAGACTGACGTCACTGAAAATCATGTGACTCGATGCGTTGATCGAAGTATGAACTATATTGTTTTCTATAGATTTACATTAGACTTTACACTGTAGACGTAAATATGCCTAAATGAATACATTGGCTTACACGACGTCATATGAGCCCCGCCAAGCGAATTTGTGTCTTCGAGCATTCCGTCATGACAAATTTTAACTGCGCATGCCCAGCCATTCAGAGGGGCCAGGGATATGGCTTTCTGTCTGAAGGTTCCTCTTGATTCACTGCTTGTATGAGCGAGCAGCGAAGGTTCTGGCGAGTCTGCGCGGATGCGCAGGCTCGCCTGAACCTTCGCTGCTCGCATAGGCGATAAGTACCAAAATCGCTTGACGGGGCCCATATGATATGATCACTCAGTGACGTCCAAGATTCCAATATGATTTAGCGATGGTAACGGCGCTGTTAATAGGAGAGCTTGTTTTTCTTTTAACATCACGAAAGCATGCCTATATAATTTTGACCCCCTTAAACCCCACTTTTATAAAGTAAAACTTGGGTTTACAGGGGTATAACTTATTTTTCTTATTTCTGCTCTAAAATATAGATTTTGGGTACTCGTTAGGCGGTTCTAACGAGTGCCCGCAGTTTGTTTTTTGAGCAGAAATAAGAAAAATATCACAATTTTTCGTCATTAAATTTTCATTTTTTTCGGCGATAAAGGTGGCAATGTATTTGTATAGGCGTGTTTGCGTAATGTACATTGCAAACTTTACCGCCGAAAACCAGAAACTTTTAAGATGAAAACTTGTGATATTTTTCACATTTCTGCTCAAAATATTGATTTTGGTACTTGTTAGAACCGCCTCGTTTCCATCGAGTACCAACAATCTATATTTCAGAGTAGAAATATGTAAAATAAGGCATACCCCTGTAAACCCCAGGTTTACTATATAAAAGTGGGGTTCAATGAGCTAAAATAATATAGGCTTGTTTTCGTGATGATATGTTTCTATGAAAGCATCACGAAAACACGCCTATACATTTTTGACCCCCTTAAACCCCACTTTTATAAGGTAAAACTGGGGTTTGCTGGGGTAACCCTTATTTTTCATATTTCTGCTGTAAAATATAGATTGTGGGTACTCTAACGAGTACCCACAATCTATATTTTGAGCATAAATAAGAAAATATCACAATTTTTCATATTAAAATTTTCATTTTTTCTGCGATTAAGGTCATAATGTATTTGTATAGGCGTGTTTTCGTAATGAGCAAAGAATACACTTCGTCACCCGATGTAATTCATTCTTTAACGAACATTATTACATTCATTTCTTAGATAAAGTGGTATTTTTATGAATTAATTACACGGGTCTTATAATTGGAGATGTATTGTTTGTATTAGAGTTTAACGGCCCAGTCAATACTCTTTTAGGTCATTTTTGAGCCGGTAAGTTACCCTATCTACACTTTTCTTTGGCTGGCTTATACGTAAGCGGTTAAGCAGTACAGTGCACATTCGTTCGCCAGAAACTGACAACTGCCCTTCTTGAATCAGCGTAAGGGAGAGAAAAGATCGTAGAAAAGATTTCATGATCAATCTCCACGAAAGAATGTTGCCAACCGCGGCAGGTATCGAACCCGCGTCCTCCTGATCACCAGTCAGACGCGCATCCGACTGAGCTACCGAGGCCGGCTTTTGAGATGCATACAACTGGGCAGTACGAAAAGAAAATTTGAATTCAGATCCAGCTCGTGCAGTATTATCCCCTTTCAGTTATGCTTAAATTTGGTCATATAATTGCATACAAGAGATTAGAATGTCAGCGTTACAGAATTACTGTTTATTTGTTTTTTCCTTAAATAAACCTAATTGCAGTTTTCTTAACCCATATGTTCCATGCGTCCTAAATGCACAGGGGTTCATTTTCAAGCAAATCATTTTTGGCTTAGAAAGTACAACCATCTTTTATGTTTTGCAATGCCTAGAATTAAACAGTGACTTAACTAGAAAAGTGACCATTGCTCAAGTTGTTAAATAAATTATCTTTTACAATTCAACTATTAACTTTTCCCTGTGGCAATATTCACATGCTCTTTCATCAATTGCAATACAACATAACCATTGGCCACCTTTTATCTTAACTTGAATAAAACATTTCATTGAAAAACGAACGATTCTGTTCATTATTTTGTTCCAAATCGAAATGCGGGTGCACGTTGGAACCGCCGCTTTAAGGCGGTTCGAAATCCACAATCTATTACCTACAGCATAATGTAGATAAATAAACAGAAGTGGTGGCAATGATCAGGAATCGATACAATTAACCCACAGCTCCAATCAGAGACACCAAAAGGAAAGAAACACAAACATGAAACAACAGACCCCAATGGAAACATCAATAGCGGAAAGCCAACTCTTGAAACTCCCTGTTTTGTCTGTAATGTATAATGGGGTTTATCAACGATGTTCGTCACACATAAGTTATTAACCTGTTGAAGGCTGAAGGCATGTACATGTTATTCCTTTTAAAAATATTCCTACCTTTTCTCGATGGCTGAATGACGTTTATAAATCCAATATCATACCATGTTGATATGCCTGTCTTAATTTCAGTCTTTGTCTTTAATACGTAAGCGAAATCACTAATTCTTAATTTCAAATCCAATACATTTCACAGAGTCGCTTCCTGAAGCTTAGATATTAAGAAAGCTGATGGAAAGCACCTAATAGAGTCGGTGTCATTACAGGGAATCAACAAGACACAATAATTGAATGTAATTAATTGAGAATGCGTGTCTTCGGGCGATTTAATCTGTAAATAGTTACTCCAGGACAGTCTTTTAGATTTATATCAGATAAATAACATTATCTTGGAATAATTCTGATTATCCCCGGAGCAATAGTCGTTAAATGTGGTTCATCCTAGGGTTTCTCAGAGAACAAACCTTTGAAACTGTCAAGATGAAGACCATCACGTAAGCACGTACGTGAAATGAACACCCCTTTAAACCCCGCTGACCGTTACAAGGCGGTTCTTCTTCTGTCGCGGTTTATTTTTGTTGTGGTTTGTCTTTGGGTGTTTGTGTCGCTTATATTATTTTATTTTGGATAGCCTATTGGCCATTTTTAGGGAAAGTAACTGTCCTTTTGGCTTTCCGCTATTGATGTTTCCATTAGAGTCGGTTGTTTCGTGTTTGTGTTTCTTTTCCTTTGGTGTCTCTGATGGGAGCTGTGGGTTAATTGTATCGATTCCTGATCATTGCCTCCCCTTCTATTTGTTTTATAGAGAAAACTGGGATTTACGGGTGTATACAATATTTTTTTCTTATTTCTTCTCCAAGCCATAGGCTGTAGGTACTCGCTAGAACAACCTCAATGAGGCGGTTCTGACGAGCAACCTATGTTTCCAGTATAAATTAGAAAAATATCACGAATTTTCATCAGAAAAGTAGCCATTTTGGAGGTGAGAAAATGCATTATGTCGCACGGGTTTGTTATCCCAGGGTTTCTCAGAGAACAAACTTTTGCAACTGTTAATGTTAAGGTGTTTCTAGGGGTTGATTAAGTAATTACTTATTAACAAGAACTTGCATTAAGATTACTCGTCTCTGTTTGATATAATGCTGCATTTCATGATAATGGCTGAAGAACTAGCTCTGTCAGATGGAAACGTGTGAAATTTAATTTCAAGTCCAAATATAGATTGTTTGTGCTTGCTAGAACCGCCACATCCCGAAAGGGAACAGTTATAATAATGTCTAAGGAAGGGGTATTGACACTGAGCCGTATAGGGATCAGATGGATTATGTCTTTGAAATGACTGTTCCAGTATAAACTTACTAATTTTTTACATTTTTTTCTGTACATCGTCACTGATGAAACTGCATGGCACGCACCACCTGTCTTCTCTCGAATTTTATGACAGTCCCGTAACCTTTCAGCTTAACTTTTATCATGCTGTTCACGACATGCCCTATCTTTGGAAACAGTGTAGATCCAGTTCAGATGGCTTCTGAAGAAGCCATCTGATCAGAATCTACACTGTTTGGCATTCTGTTTATGAATTTGTAGGAATAAATTACATGAAGTAATCTGATTGGTTCAAAGTCAGAGATGAGTGTGGTTAAAATGAATATTCAGCAAGAGAAAGGCTAAGTTCCGATACAAATACCTATGTAAACAGTTTTGTTTGTTTGTTTGAGGTTTAACGCCCCTGTCAACACTGGAAGGTCATTTTGGAGACGTTGCATCCAATTTTGTTGGACTTTTACCCAACATTGAGATAAAATGACAGCTCAAGCCCTGTCGCCCAATGAAACCAATAGGGTTTATTAGCATGGACGGTCCGCCTCGCACTGCGGTACCTGGACAGGCATAGGTCCTCCAAGCGGTTTACCAGAAATAGTGTGCGGGCCGGATTCAGCTCTGCGTGGAAGCATCATGCAGCCCATATATTTCTTCAGGCCCCTATGGGCGGGGGCCTCCTATGTAAACAGGATGGATCAAGTTGAGATCCAGTTTATCACGATCTACACGAAGTGACATCCATAACAATAATATTGATATCACTGGGTATGCCCAAAATAAAAAAATGGAGGGTGTACTCAGGAAAATCTGGGGTGAAATGGTTAAGGCATACTCCTCTTATATTTTGTGTTCTTCTGTATGGCAATCCGAACCACTTGTACAAAACTAATTTAGTCGTTGTTTGACTTTTCGGTAAAATTCAAAGATTCGGTAGGATAGACCCTCGATATGACCAGTACATTTATTTATTCAATGATTCTAACAAAAAAAAACTAAGTAAATAAGTGTAAGCCCGTATAAACTCAATTTTTTTCTATATAAAATGAAGAGCTATTCAATATACAGACTTGTTTATGCGATAACTAGTCATTACGAAAACACGCCTATACAAATACAAACTTTATTTAATTTTTTTTTTGCCGAAAAAAATGAAGATTTTTATGGTGATATTGATATTTTTTCTAATTTCTGCTCTAAAATATAGATTGTGGGTACACGTGAGACCTCCTCGATTTTTCTTATTTCTGCTATAAAATATAGATTGTGGATACACGTTAGAACCGCCTCATCGAGGCGGTTCTAACGTGTACCGACAATCTATATTTTATAGCAGAAATAAGAAAAAATTTGCCTACCCCTATAAATCCCAGTTTTACTGTATAAAAGTGGGGTTAAATGGCGTAAAAATTATATAGGTGTGTTTTCGTGATGGTTTTACAGTTTACAGTTTTGTTTGTGTTTCTAATATGTAAATCTTTGCAAAATACAGTACTAGAACTATAGTAAAATTCCATTAACAATACATCAAAACTTTAATCTATTTCATCTTTTTTTTTTAAACTTTCAGGTTTTTCTTTCTCTTTGTTTTCTACCGTCAGTGTCCTCCTGTAAGAAGAGACCACCTTTGGAATTATTCAAAATGGTCTTGTACACTTCATATTTTCTGGTTCTGTGATGTATTCTTTTCTTCCAAAGGATAACCCTTTTATAGAACATATTTAACGTCACTACAGCTGGTGTCTTGGAATGCGTGGCGGCCGTAAACAGTCTCCCTCTACTACATCATAGTGTAGTTTATATTTTCTTGTCCTTTTGGGATCATTGATTCCATTGTGGAATTTTGAAAATGTTTGAGGGTCACTGATTAGGTCTAATTGGCGAAACTAGCAAGTTTGGCCTAGAAAACATATTCACTTCATATTTTCTGGTTCTGTGATGTATTCCTTGCTTCCATAGGATAACCCTTTTATAGAACATATTTAACGTCACTACAGCTGGTGTATGGGAATGTGTGGCGGCCGTAAAAAGTCTCCCTGCCCTACATCATAGTGTAGTTTATATTTTCTTGTCCTTTTGGGATCATTGATTCCATTATGGAATTTCGAAAATATCTGAGGATCACTGATGAGGCCTAATTGGCCGAAACAAGCTAGTCTGTCCCAGAAAACATGTATATATCATATTTTCTGGTTCTGTGATGTATTCCTTGCTTCCTTGCTTTGTTTGTGTTTCTAATTAGTAAATCTTTGCAAAATACAGTACTAGAACTATAGTAAAATTCCATTAACAATACATCAAAACTTAAATCTATCCCTTTTGGGATCATTGATTCCATTGTGGAATTTTGAAAATATCTGAGGATCACTGATTAGGCCTAATTGGCCGAAACAAGCTAGTCTGCCCCAAAACACATATGCACTTCATAATTTCTGGTTCTGTGATGTATTCCTTGCTTCATTGCTTTGTTTGTGTTTCTAATATGTAAATCTTTGCAAAGTTTTATAGAACAGATTCAAGAGATGAAATGAATGACCACTAAAGCGAGAATGACCTCCCTTAGAGACATATAAATGGACTAGAATTTCTGTGGGCACCGCAGTCAAGTTGCACCATTGTAGTCATTCAGTGATTCTATGTGGGCCTCATGCGACACATTGATTATCAATTTTATCATTTTATTTTCTTGTCGTGTGGTAGTCGGCAATAATTACAAATTTCTGTGAAAAGAACGAGGCTATCGGGCGAACTTTATTAGCTATCTTCAGACATAAAAGTGCGAAGGGGCGTTAATCTAATTTGAGATACATCGAGACCTTACATTTATCCAGCAGAACTTAAGATGTCCCATACCATAATGAAATACGCTTATATAATTTTGACCACCTTGAACCCCACATTTACAAATTAAAACTGGGATTTACAGGGCTAAATTTTAAGTTCTAAAATATAGATTGTGGGTACTCGTTAGAACCGCCTCGATGAGGCGGTTCTAACGAGTCCCTACAGTCAATATATTGAGCAACAATAAGTAAATTATCACAATTTTTCATCTTAAAATGTTCATTTTATCGGCAGAAAATTTTTCAATGTATTTGTATAGGCGTGTTTTCGTAATGCACTATACAGAAGTGGGTTGTCAATACATATTAAATAGGCCTCGACAAGCAAACCGTTATCTTTGAGCATGTACGTTCATCGAAGACTCAAATAAGCCAGCACACAAACATTGTCAGGCTACGCACGGTCCGCGACCAATGAAAACATTATACGATAACACATCCGTGCGATGGAGTGCAATCTCTCATATCCCCAAAACGTTTAGTTTTCTAGTGAAAATTGTGATATTATTCCTAGTTTTACTCAAAACATTAGTTGTGAGTGCTCGTCATCGAGGCGGTTCCAACCAATCTATGTCTTGAAGCAGAAATAAGAAAAAAATAACGTATACGCTGAACATCCCAGTTTTCTCTATATAAAGCGGGGATTTATAGGGTTGTCCATTACACGGCTTGCTAACATGATGGAACACAGAAATGACCAATAACTAGGTGTTTCTTCAATAAAGCAAATAGAAGTGGAGACCATGATCAGGAATTGAAACCGAAAAGAGGTGGCTTGATTAAAGAGCACTTGTCTTATCGCCCAACATTGATGGGCCGTGCAATACGACTTTCCCTAACTGCGTGAAGAAGCTTCATGTAAATGGACATACATACAGCGTAGTCTTCGCTGGGCACACACGCTCGAAGGGCGTTTCCGGTTGACAGGGCGTATACGACATTAGAATTTTCCTTCAAAATGGGTTATTAGCAGTCAACCTATAAAACAAATACGTCATGCCAACAGTGTAGATCTGGATCCGGTGCCACATTCTGCGGCCAATGCTTCAATATGGGACGTTATTCACGTTAGCAATGCCGATAAATGCACATAAAACACTTATAAAAGATTTGAAAACCCCCACTTCATATTGAATTGACCCCTCTACACACACTTCGTAGAGAAATGCTGATGACATGGTTAGTGTTCCAACATGTGAGGTGAGCGCTGTGGTGCAGTGGTAAAGCATCGGATTTGAGATCGAGAGGTAGCCGGTTAGATCCCCACATGCGCCCAGTGTTGAGACTTTATCGACATTGCTAAGTACTGGTTTCTACCCAGGAAGAGGGAGAAAAAGAGGGTCACATGGAAGATTAGTACTAATTTACTAAATGCGTTGCCCTCTATAATAAAGTCGATTATTATTATTATTATTATTATTATTATTATTATTATTATTATTATTATTATCTAAGAAAAGATGCTCAAGGATTTGTTCATTTGACAGCAATGATCTCAGAGTCAACATACGAGGACTGTTCAAATATGAATGCAAATAGAACGTTTTCTTATGCACTAATGCGAAAATCACCTGGAAATAAATATCGCAGCGTAGAAAAACATCTTACCTATACATTGATACCAAACCTGTTAAAATCCGTCCACTTTAGCCAATCTATATCGTTCGATAAACACTGTCTATTCTTGTATACTAATACAAAAGATGGTTGGAAGAAGGTCAGAGTACGCCGTTGAAATACGTTCCTAAATTAAGAATCGTTGTATTCTTGGTATACGGTGCAAAGACATTTTTGATGAAATATGTTCGGTTTATGGGCATAATGAAATGTCTTTTCCGACAGTTTTTCGTTGGTGTAAGAAATTCAGCTGTGGGCTAGGCTCAACAGAAGATGCGCAACATGATCGTCGGCCGAAAAGAGCAACATCTGCCAAGATGGTTGCTAGAGTGAAAGAAATAGTTGCTACCGATGCACGATACACCACTAGGCAAATAGCTAGTATGATTGGCACCTCATTAGAAGCAGCTCATATAATTCTGAAACGGGATTTAAAAATGAGAAAGATCTGTGCTACATGGATTCCCCATCTGTTGACATATGAGCAGAAAAAGGCACGCGTTCAGTGCGCCAAGAAGTTGCTGAAAAAGTTTCCAAATTACAATGCACGGTCTTTCGCTAATGTCGTCACAGGTGACAAGACATGGGTTCACTTTTTTAGCTAAAACGAAAGATGCAGAACAAAATATGGGCAACAAAGTATTGCAAAAGACCATGCATTGCAAAGCAGACCATGAGCGTCAAGAAGATAATGTATGCCATATTATTTTCAAATCAGGGCCCTGCTATTCAGGTTGCTGTGCCTAAAGGCAAATCTGTAAATGCGAAGTTTTACAAGAATAAAGTTCTTCGAAAATTGAAGAAATATTTCAAAGAACGAAGACCCGCAACTGGTTTGGCCAATGTCAGATTGTTACATGACAATGCGTCATCGCACAAGGCGTTCATTGTGCAAAACTATCTGAAGCAGGAAAAGGTTGTTGAACTCCCCCACCCCCCGTATTCCCCTGACCTTGCCCCGTGTGACTTTTTTTTTGTTCCCGCGGCTGAAAAAAAACCTTTCTGGTCGAAAATTTGTACAGCGCAAACATCTCGGTTCTGCAATATTCCAGTGCCTTCATAGTATACCTCGAAAAGACTACCAAAATGCATTCAATGATTGGATCAGAAGACTGAAAGTTTGTATATCTGTTAAAGGGGAATACTTTGAGGGGACGAAATAAATTTTTCATCGAAATCTATCACGGAATCATTTTTATGTGCTTAGTTGCATTCATATTTGAACAGTCCTCGTACAAACGACTGCAATTACAGTGAAAAGTGGAAGTGGAGGCAATGATCAGGAATCGATACAATTAACCCACAGCTCCCATCAGAGACACCAAAGGGAAAGAAACACAAACATGAAACAACAGACAGTAATGGAAACATCAACAGCGGAAAGCCAAAAGAACAGTTAGTTTCCCACAAAATGGCCAAAAGGCTATCCAAAATAAAATAATATAAGCGACACAAACACCAAAAGACAAACCATCACAAAAATTAACCGCGACAGAAGAACCGCCTTGGAACGGTCAGCGGAAATGAATTCCACTGGGGGGGGGGGGGGGGGGGGGCTTAAATCGATTTTATGTGGCCACAATCCTCGCCCTTACTACCGTCACGATTAAGACAAATAATTTGTTCAGTCCGCATGAAGGCCTCCTCACTCATCAGTGCAACATATCCGTGAACACAAAAATCAAACAACCACAGAGAGGAAACACCGGTGAGGACTCGACAGCATGAAACCACTGAAATGCTGGAGCAAAAGAAAACCAACAGTTAGACTCCGATGGGCCCGACCAGAGACAGGGCATCAGGTACCAACCAACATAAGCCTTTACATTGGAACTGTCATAGAATCTGAGGCCTGACCCATCGGCGTGCAATTAAAGAGGGAAGCAAAGTTGTCAACCGTGATTGGGTGAACTGCCATGCATGCAGTCTGTCGTATAACATTTTAAGTGTACCCAATCTTTTTTATATCGAAGAATTATTTTTCGAAATTGGGTGCTGAAGTCATTGCGGTTATATATTTTTCTGAATTTATATACTAAGTCACCATAAAATTTGGGTTCCAATATTGAATTTCGAAATTAAATCAAAATGACGTATATAAAATTTTGAAAAGGCTTTGCGTAGTTTATGATACCGATAACCCTTATTAAGAAGTTTAGCCGTTAATAATTTGTTTCGAGTGTTGAAGTCAGTTATATGACTACACACTCTAGCAAATCGAATTAATTGCGAAATATAAACGCCATAGGATGGCGAACGAGGAACATCACCATCCAAAAAGGAAAATTTACAATCTCAAAATCAAAATCATCGAGTTTATCATAAATTTCGTAAGAAACAACCCAATCTACAATAGATAGATATCCCAAAACGGGGCCTCGGTATCAGAAGAATTTGCTTTATTCAACTGAAGTTCTAGGGGTCAAATTTGACCGATCAAACCCATTGAAATACGTATTATCAATATTTAATAAATCATCCAAATATCTAGAAGTGGAGCTAAAAGCTTCAATGATTGCAGACTGGTTTTCAGTAGAAAGGGACATCGTGAACATAGCATGTCATAACAGAAGAAAAACAGATCAGCCACAAATGGTGCGCAATTAGTACCCATCGGAATACCCACAACTTGTCTAAATAACTTAGTACCAAATCTTATGTAAATATTGTCAAGTAGAAAGGTGAGAGCTTCACACACTTTCTGACATGACCATAAAGTATAATTTTTATGCTCTTCAGAAGTGAAAAAGGCATTTCTTACATTGCATGCAAGATACAGGGAGTCTCCCCAATGAAATGTCCATCCAATTAAATCATACAGTTTCTCTTTTATCGTATGAGGAAGTGAAGTGTAAAGGGTGGAAAAATCATAAGTAAACAGACTTGAACCACGAAAATGCCTGGATTTCAATTTATTTAAAACTTTATTAGAATTTTTTATAGACCAATTCAGATTCTACCTGATCTTTCGAAGACTTTGTCGCACTATTTTATGACATTTTTTTTGATGGCAGTAGAACATGACGCTAATAATTTGGAGAGTTCAGTGGTGGTACAAGAGCTTGAATTTGCAATCAACCGGGCATGAACAGACTCAATTAAACCGAGTCTGCTATTTTCGTTTATTTGGTTATTGATTGCTTCCAAAGGATCTTACTTCAGAACTTATTTTGTATGGTCCTTTATGAAGTTTAGGTAACGTAGGAAACTTGTCTTGGCCTTCTGTAACACAGACATCAAACTTGGTTGCTGACTGACAAATATGGTCACCAACTAAAGCCATCTCTACAGCTAAAGGCTGAAGTTCATAGGCCTTAGTACCACCGAGTTCTTACTGAAGAGTGTTAACATAGTGAAACCGTCAAACAACGACCACATTGTTAGCGGCCTTATCAGCTAGAGCCAAAACAAACGTCCTATGAAATTCTTGAATACCTAGTTTAAGGTGACGTAAAGACGTCTTAGGTTTAGGAGGTAATAAGTTCGTATTGTGCGAATAAAAAGAAATGCGTTTATTCACTAATTTTAGAATGCTAAGTAGAAGTAAAACAAAGATCAGGAATTGATACAATTAACTTACTCCATCCATAAAAGACACCAAAGGGAAAGAAATACAAACATTAAGCGACCAGACCATAATGGAAACCTAAACAAAGGAAGGCCATATGGACAGTTACTTTACCACAAAATGGCCATATGGCAATCCAAAATTAAAAGACACAAGTGATACACACAGTAAGTAACAAACAACAACATAAATAAATCGCCACAGAAGAGCCGCCTTGGAACGGTCAGTGGAAGATTTCCACTGGGGGGCTTAAATCGATTTTACGTGGCCACAATCCTCGCCCTTAATTCCGTCGCGATTTAGACAAATAATTTGTTCAGTCCGCATGAAGGCCTCCTAACTCATCAGTGCAACATCTCCGTGAACACAGAAATCAAATAACCACAGAGTTGAGACAACGGTGAGGACTCGACAGCAAGAAACCACTGAAATGCTGGAGCAAAAGAAAACCAACAGTTAGACTCCGATGAGCCCGACCAGAGACAGAGCATCAGGCACCAACCAACATTATCTCTTTAATTTTCAATAAGCCTTTGCGTTGGAGCCCTCATAGAATCTGAGGCCTGACCCACCGGCGTGCAATTAAAGAGGGAAGCAAAGTTGCCAACCGTGATTGGGTTAACTACCATGCATGCAGTCTGTCGTATAATATCCATGTTGTACCCAATCTTTTTTTATCGAAGAATGACCCTACGAACTTGGGCGCCGAAGTCAGTGCGGTTATATATTTTTCTGAATTTATATACCAAGCCACCACAAAACTCGGGTTCCGATAGACCTTGTTGCAGAAGAGATTTACGTCCAATATTGAATTTTGAAATTAAATCAGAATGGCGTCTATAAAATTTTGAAAAGGCTTTGCGTAGTCTATGGTACCGACAACCCTGACCAAGAAGTTTAGCCGTTAATAATCCCCACGAGTGCCGAAGTCAGTTACATGACTACACACTCTAGCAAATCGAATTAATTGCGAAATATAAACGCCATAGGATGGCGCACGAGGAACACCACCATCCAAAAAAGGAAAATTTACAACCCCAAAACCAAAGTCATCGCGTTTATCATAAATTTTGCACGAAACAAATCCATCTACAATAGATAGATGTAAATCCAAAAACGGGGCCTCGGTATCAGAAGAATTTGCTTTATTTAACTGAAGTTCTAGGGGGCAAATCCGACCGATCAAACCATCAAAATAGGTATTATCAACACCCAATAAATCATCCAAATATCCAGAAGCAGAGCCAAAAGCCCCAATAATTTCAGATTGGCCATCAACGGAAAGCGACAAAATGAAGTCTCTTTCATAACAATACAAGAACAGATCAGCCACAAGAGGTGCGCAATTAGTACCCATCGGAATAACCACAATTTGTCTAAATAACTTAGTACCGAATCTAATATAAATATTGTCAAGTAGAAAGGTGAGGGCATCACACACTTTCTGACATGACCAAAGTGTATAATTCTTATGCTCTTTAGAAGTGAAAAATGCATTTCTGACATTACATGCAAGATAGAGAGAATCTTCTCTGTGAAAAGCCCATTCAATTAGATCATTAAGCTTTTCTTTTATAAGATTATGAGGAAGTGTAGTGTAAAGAGTGGAAAAATCGTAGGTAGACAGACTAGAAGCACGAAACTGTCTAGATTTCAATTTATTTAAAACCTCATTCGAATTTTTTATAGACCAAAACAGATTTCTTCCTGATCTTTCAAAGACTTTATCACAATATTTAATTACATGCGTTTTATTAGCAGTAAGACAGGAAGTTAATAATTTAGAAAGTTCAGTGGTAGTGCAAGAACTAGAATTTGCAATAAACCGTGCTTTGTAAGGTTTTTGATGAAGTTTTGGTAACCAGTATAACGTAGGAAGCTTGTCTTGGCCTTCGTTAACACACACAGCAAACTTGGTGGCTGAAAGACAAACATGTTTATCTACTATAGCTCTCTCTTCAGCCAAAGGCTGAAGTTCATAGGCCTTAGTACCACCAAGCTCCTGCTTAAGCGTGTTAACATAGTGGAGCCGTCACACAACGACGACGTTGTTAGCGGCCTTGTCTGCAGGGGCCAAAACAAACTTCTTATGAAATTCTTGAATACCTAGTTTAAGATGACGTAAAGACGTCTTGGGCTTAGGAGGTAATAAGTTAGTATTTTGAGAATAGAAAGAAATGCGTTTATTCACTAGTCTTAAAATGCTAAGTTTCCAGTCCTTTAGGGCTTTATACTCAACATACTCTCGCTTACACCATCGATTACCGAATTCATTCAAGGAAGCAGCGATTTCATCTCTACATTTACTGAAATCAATTTTAGAAGGAAACCGATATTTCGGTCCTTTAGAAATTATATTCCTTATCCTAGAATCAGGAATAATTTTCAAATTGCCAGTAATTACATGACCAGCAGCAGGATAGCAATACTTTGAGTTTTTACAATCACATGAATCAGGAGTATTAGTATCAATATCAAGATCTGAAACAAGTTTATTGAAATTAAAAATGATAGATCTAACAGGTTTGTTATATTTATAGCAAATTATAGGTGTTTCAGTATTTTGAAAATAAGCAGGAATGGAAGAAAGCACCGATCTATCACGGAAGATACTGGGCAAATCTATAAAATCCATACCCTTATTAATGAAGGATATTTTGAAGAAATGACGTTTATGATAAATTTCAGAATCAATGTAAGGACGGAGAGTATGCTGAGTATAGCCTCTAGTTAAGAGAGCCGCATCATATAACTGATGAGAACTATCGTAGAATTTATTCGCCTCGGTGTCCAGAAGACGTAAAACAGAAACGGGTAATGAACTTAAAAATGAAAGCATAGAGTGGCGTCCATGATTTAATAATATAATTGACAGTCACTTCAGTCTAGTATTGTTTCGTTTAAACGCACGTAATTTACGTTTAAAGTTACCATTTTTCCTGGTGCCGTGAGATCTAATTCTGCGTTTTCGACATTCCAGGAGTGAGAAAATATCAAAGTCCGGCATTCTGGAAATATTACCCTCATGATAAATGTTGTCATTAAATCCCAGTGAAAAAGGGGTCTGTAAAAATTTAATCCATTTCAGTTCAGCTTCATGTCTTTTGATTATTTTGAATCTAGATGTAGAATTTGCATCGTAATAAAGTTTTTCCACTGGTTGTATAATAATGTTATTTACAGAATGACCTGTACGTCGAAAGTGACGGTACAAGAAAGTGTCAGTTTTCTTAGGCTTACTCATTCTACGATAATGCTCGTTCAATCTAGTTTTAAGCATGCGGTTAGTTTGACCGACGTACTGCATATTACAGTTTGCAGCACGTCAAGTAATTAGATAAATTAAATCTGTAGACTGTCATGTCAAATCAGACATGTTAACTACAGAGAAGCGTCTACCGTTTACAGATGAAGTAACGGTAGACGCAGTGCTTAAATGCGAACAACATCTGCATGCACCTCTTGGCATTGTACTTAGAAATACTAGGAAACATTCCACTTCTTTTCCACGGATTAGTATATTTTCGAAGGATGGGTGATTTGAGAGGAGATAGTCTTTTACGAAGACTACTCCCAAAAACATTGGTATTGCCTGCTCCTTTGAGATTAACTGAAGTTACAGAAGACAAATTTAAGGGTCTAACCAATACCGAAGGCAACATAGTATTAAAGTTCTTAATAGAATGGGGAATCCGTACAGAAGAAGCAGAGTGTTAAAGCAGAAGTTTCCATTCTTTTAGAGCTGTTTGCTCAACATACTCTCATTTACACCATCGATTACCAAATTTATTCAAAGCAGCAGCGATTTCATCTCCACATTTATTGAAATCAATTTTAGAAGGAAATCGATATTTCGGTCCTTTAGAAATTGTATAACATATCCTAGAATCAGGAATAATTTTTAAATTGCCAGTAAAAATATGACCAGCAGCAGGATAGCAATACAGGAGTGTTAGTGTCAATATTAGGATCAGAAACAAGATTATTGAAATTAAAAATAATAGATCTAACAGGTTTATTGTATTTATAGCAAACGATGGGTGTTTCAGTATTTTGAAAATAAGCAGGAATGGGTGAAATAACCGAACAGTCCCGGAAGATACTATGTAAATCTTTAAAATCCAGACCCTAATTGATGAAGGATATTTTGATGTAATGACGTTTGTGATTAATTTCAGAATCGATGGAAGGACGAAGAGCATGTTGAGTACAACCTCTAGTTAAAAGAGCAGCGTCGTATAACTGATTAGAACTATTGTAGAATTTATTCGCCTCGGTATCCAGAATCAGTAATACAGAAATGGGTAATGAACTTAGAAAAGCAAGCATTCAGTGGCGTCCATGATTCAATAATATTATGGACAGTCACTAAAGTCTTGTATTGTTTGTTTTAAAAGCACGTAATTTATGTTTATAATTACCATTTTTTTCTGGTGCCGTGCGATCTAGTTTTACGCTTTCGACAGTCCAGAAGCGAGAAAATATCAAAGTCGTGCATTTTAGATATACGAGTATTACCCTCATGATACATGTTGTCATTAAAGCCCAATGGAAAAGGTGTTTGTAATAATTTAATCAAATTTAATTCAGTTTCATGCCGTTTAATAATTTTAAACCTAGCTGTAGAATTTACATCATAATATTTTTTTCGACTGGCTGTATAGACATATTTTTTGTAGAATGACCTATACGTCTGAAATGACGGTAACAGAAAGTGTCAGGTTTTTAGGCTTACTTCATTGCCTCCACATCTTTTTTACTAATTTTACGGTAGTGTTCGTTAAATCGTTTTTTAACATTCGATTAGTTTGCCCGACATACAGCATTTTAAAATTTGCAGTATGTCAGGTTATCCCATATATCTAATCCGTACACTTACATGTCAAATCGGACATGTTAACTACAGAACGTCTATCGTTTTCAGATGAAGAAACGGTAGACGCAGTGCATAAATGTGAACCGAACCGGCACCTCTTAGCATTGCACTTGGAAATACTAGGATACATTCCACTTCTTCTGAAAGCTTACTTGAGTCTTCGATGAACGTACATGCTCAAAGATGACGGTTTATAATATTTATTGATAACCAACGTCTGCATAGTGCAATACGAAAACCCGCCTATACAAATACATTGTAAACTTTTCCAGCGAAAAAACGAACATTTTTAGATGAAAAAATTGTGATAATTTTCGAAAAAGTTCACATACACTTGAAGCACATCGACAAAAAGTAGTGCGCATTGATGAAGTCAATGCCAGGACTGACAAAAGTAGTACAGCGCTTGACCTTCTACATGGAAGATTTTCGGCCGAAGTGGAATCAGACCTAACACTGAATGTCTATAGAGCTCTGTCACTGCCAGTACATGTAAAAAATGACAGTTTACTAAAGGTATGCCAAAAAGCAAAATCACTTCCATTAAAGGCAAAACTTGATACCAGATACAGAGGTCCTAAAAACAACAGTTACACAGAGTGTACGTACTCTTCTTAAACTAACACATGGCATGTTATCAGAATGCGTGATGAGCGAATCCCGCAGTAAATCCTCTATGAAGAACAAAAAGCGGGAAAGAAGAAGCGATACAAAGACAACATAAAAACAGAATGAAGGTAATGATCAGGAATCGATGCAATTTACCCACACTTCCTACAAGAGTCACAAAAGAGAAAGAAACTCTAATTAAACTTGAAATAACTAGATCCTAATGGAAAACTCACTAGCGGAAAGTAGAAGTAAAACAAAGATCAGGAATTGATACAATTAACTTACTCCACCCATAAAAGACACCAAAGGGAAAGAAATACAAACATTAAGCGACCAGACCATAATGGAAACCTAAACAAAGGAAGGCCATAAGGACAGTTACTTTCCCACAAAATGGCCATATGGCCATCCAAAACCAAATGACACATGTGATACACACAGTAAGTAACAAACAACAACATAAATAAATCGCCACAGAAGAGCCGCCTTGGAACGGTCAGTGGAAGATTTCCACTGGGGGGCTTAAATCGATTTTACGTGGCCACAATCCTCGCTCCAAAACCAAAAGACACATGTGATACACACAGTAAGTAACAAACAACAACATAAATAAATCGCCACAGAAGAGCCGCCTTGGAACGGTCAGTGGAAGATTTCCACTGGGGGGCTTAAATCGATTTTACGTGGCCACAATCCTCGCCCAAAGAACAGTTACTTTCCCACAAAGTGGTCCATCAAACCCTCCTTCAAGAACTTTCAAATAAGTCCTATTTTTGTTTTATTCATGCTTTAATCTCGAGTAACTAGTTCAGACTTTTCTAATGTTTTTGGGCTCTACCATGTTTTTTTAAAACGCAGCACACGTCTGGCCCATGCGACAATATGCTAGGGCAAAATCAGCCTTATGTTAAGAACTTTAAATATTACGTAAATTTACATTTCCGTACTTACTATGTGTTCTCACCAACACTTGAGCTAGCGGCAAGTTTGTTTTATTTTAATGAATGGCGGCAAGACAATTTTGATATGCTCAATCAGCGGAGATTAACCCTATAGTGGCCAATAAAAACTCTTGACAGGTCCTATCGCAGAATAAGAGGTGTCACGTAAAATCGACTTCATCCCCACCCCACCCCACCCCCGCGTCAGTAAAAAAAATTTTCCAAGACGGCTCTTCTGTCGTGGTTTATTACTGTAATTGGTCGCCTTTTCATGTGTGTATTGCTAATATCTTATTAATTAGGATAGCCGTTTGGCCATTTGTTTGTTTGTTTCATTTGAGGTTTAACGTCCCCGTCAACATTGTAAAGGTCATTTTGGAGACGTTGTTTCCAATTTTGTGGGACTTTTACCCGACACTGAGATAAAATGACATCTCAAGCCCTGTCGCACAATGAAACCAATAGGGTTTATTAGCATGGACGGTCCACCTCGCACCGCGGTTCCTGGACAGGCTTAGATCCTCTAAGCGGTTTACCAGTACTAGTGTGCGGGCCGGATTCAGCTCTGCGTGGAAGCATCATGCAGCCCATATATTTCTTCAAGCCCCTATGGGCGGGGACCGCGTTTGGCCATTTTGTGGGGAAGTAATTTTCCTTTTGGCTTTCCGCCTATGACGTTTTGATTGCAGTGGTGTTACTTTTTAAATTTATGTTCGTGTTTCTCAGCTTTGCTGTCTTGGTTGGTAGATGTGAGGTAATTGCATCGATTCATCACGAAAACACGCCTATATAATTTTGACCCCCTTGAACCCCATTGTTATATAGTTAAACTGGGGTTTCCTGGGGTATACCTTATTTTTCTTATTTCTGCTCTAAAATAGCAGAAATAAGAAAAATATCACAATTTTTCGGCTTAAAAGTTTCGGTTTTTGGCGGTAAAATTTACAATGTATTAGTATAGGCGTGTTTTCGTAATGATTGCCTTACTTCTATTTTGTTTCATTCAACGTATGTTTCACAAAATTGTCCGTTCTTTAAGCAAACAGTATAGAAACTGGTTAGAGACCGCGTTCATTATCAAGTTTGTAACACTGCGCATTTTTGAGTAAATTTCTGCTAAAAAGGATATTATAACGAACACACGCCTATACAAATACAGTGTAAATTTTACCGCCGAAAAAAAAAATTAAGATGAAAAAATTGCGATATTTTTCTTACTTCTGCTCATAACAAAGATTGAAGGTACTCGTTAGAACCGCCTCATCGAGGCGTTTCTAACGAGTACCCACAATCTATGTTCCTCAGCGAGGCGGTTCTAACGAGTACCCTCAATCTATGTTTTAGAGCAGAAATAAGAAATATTAGGTTTACCCCTGTAAACCCAGATTTTCTATATAAAACTTAAAAGTGGGGTTCAAGGGGGTCAAAATCATATAGGCATGTTTTCGTGATGTTTTGGGGTTTGATTTCGGAAAAAAAAAAAACTGTAAGTTGCTTCACTGTTAGTCAAATCAAGGTTTTTAATTTGCGTTGCCTGAATAGTTCTTGGGAGAAGTCAAAACTTAAACGCTTAGAAATTCAGACTGTTTAATGAGCCGGCGAAGAATAAAACCTGTAACAATTCCCGTTCGGGCTGTCATCGCTGAACGTGAACCTTCCACAGCCTCCGGGCTATCAAAAGGTAACACGCGATGGCTTTGGCCAGATCAGTTTGATACATAGGCTGCTTGGAGATTTCACTGGTCACACAGGGACCAGGGGTTGGTTGTTTAAAACTAACGACTTCTTTTGTTAACGTATCGTTAGCATTTTATGGCATAAATGCTAATAATTTTGCTGGAAAAAATGAAAACAGCTTTTGCATGCTGCTCTCATTTTTCCATCACAAAATAACGCTATATTGGATATTGAACTTGTTAAATAGGTAACAATTTGATCACTATCAGCGATGGTTTGAACAACTGGTCCCAGTTCATTAGTGGCCAATGTTTTAAGTGATCTGGTAATTCACAGTGATATTTTTCGAAATAGCTACGCGTGTTTTTTGTTTTTGTTGTTGTTGCTGCTGCTGCTTTAAAAACAATGCTGCATATGTGATATTAAAGGATCAAATTTTAAACGATACGTTAACAAACGATGTCATGAGTTTTCAGACTTCTGCCCCCAGGTCTTCTTGTAGGTTTTTGCGCGCGCCTGTTCATTAAAATATATTAGAAGATGACATTTTGAGGTTTTACGGCCCTTTAATACAGTATTGACAGTCTTCATCGAGTCAATCATCTCGAAAACACGCCTATATAATTATGCCCCCTTGAACCCCACTTTCATATATTAAAACTGCGGTTTGCAGGAGTAAACCTTATCTTTCTTAATTCTTACAATCTATATTTTGAGCAGAAATAAGAAAAATATCAATATTTTTCATCCTAAAATTTCTGTTTGAATTTTTTTTGGGTTGATAAAGGTTACAATGTGTTTGTATAGGCGGGTTTTCGTAATGTCAATCATATCTCATGGGGGATTTTAGAGCATATATAAAAATCATGAGGTTCATGATGAGCCTGGAGATTACCAAGGGAGAGCATCAATTCGATGACGGCTCAATACAAAACAATGACAAATGCCTTCTGTTTACAAAAAGGATTATTTGTTTTATTAGTAATAATGCTTCAAGCGGTTTGCAACAAACGAAACAGTTTCGTTATAGTCTTCATATTAATCCCCGCCCCGAACACCCACCCACCACAGACCGGCGTCAGCAATGCTGAGCGTGGTTCTGCAGTTTGTTTATTCCCTACGTGAATTACTTAATTCGCTAACTTTTAAAATTCACAATAATTTCAAAGAACGCAAAGCATTTGTTAGTCTGTTTGTCTAGATTGTGTCACGTTTTATAATCCCAGTCGACGAATCCATTCCAATTAGTAACTAATTTTCCTTTCCGCTGTCGTTCTATTGCCCCAGAGACGCACATGACAATCTAATAGGAACAACTACAGGTTGGAAGTATTGATGTTGGTTAAAATTTCATATTATTTTGTCAGCTTGGAAATTGTACCCTTTTTCTAGCTATTGAAATCACCTTACCTACATACAGCAGTTCCTGATTTCGGGCTGCACTGTTTGCTACTCTATCCGTTTTCGGGTTTGCCGTCTTAAATGAGTGAAAAGAGGACACGGTAAGAACTGTCATGCATGACCGATATTATATCTATGTTGTATCTTCCTCAATACCAGTAAATTCGACAAAACATAGCATTGAAAAACAAGAAATATCTTTAAAAAAGATATGCGGCGTAGATTTAATTGGAAGGTTGTTTAGAAACCAGTGCTTCAGCTGAAGTGCACTACCCGCCGGATGCTTTTAGCTTGATGAGTGTTACCATATATGGGTATGGCGGCCATTTTGGTCATGTGACCTGGACCTAAAACGGTTCCCCCAATAAATGCGCCTTATCGTAAGGAACAAAAATATATCTAATACTTTAGTACTGTATTCTGAATCGTTTGCAGGATAAAATGAATTCTCACTTTTCCAATACAAAAGCATATGTGTCAAAGTTTGACCTAGGCACAAAGAAGGTCAAGGTCAACCCAGGGTCACCATTTTAGCAATTTATGATGGGCCTACGTCCCAGATGTTATTTATCAAGTTTCGTGGAAATCTGCCAAGTGGTTCTGGAGAAGACTATTTTGAAGGGTTTTACCATATATGGCTTGGCGGCCATTTTGGTCATGTGACCTGGACCCCATGAGCAAATTTTGGTTTCATTGGTTAGACCTCATTGATACTATCAGTATGCCAAAAATTGTTTAAATATTCCAAGCGGTTAAGTCACTATCACCAATTTTCACAAACGGGTTACGGACGGACAGAAAAAACGGACCATATATGGCTTGGCGGCCATTTGGGTCATGTGACCTGGACCCCATGAGCAAATTTTGGTTTCCCCCATCCCATAGAGGCTCCATATGAAATTTGACTTCAATCGGCCCAACGGTTTCCGAGGAGAAGCAGTTTGAAAATTTTCACATTTTTTCGCCTCGGCGAGCCTATACTAAATGGAATATAATATATCGTAAGTTCATTGGTTAGATCTCATTGATATCTATCAGTATGCCAAAAATTGTTTAAATATTCCAAGCGGTTAAGTCACTATCACCAATTTTCACAAACGGGTTACGGACGGACAGACAGACTGACAGAATGACACGGTGATTTTAGGGCACTCTTAGAAAATCAACCGACTTCAGTCGGTCGCTTTTTCTGCGGGTCATGCAATATGAGCTACAATAGTGACAGCAACAATTGTCTAGCTATGAACTGGTTTACTGTATTCAAACAATTCAGATGTCACGCGAGGAAAAATAGCTTTGCAGAGGGCGGTGTCCCGCCTGTTTGAGCTAAGGTCAATGTAAAAGGTCAAGGTTAAAAACATGACCTCATTTCAAGAGCATATGATCTGAAGTATATGCACAACAAATAAGAAAACGTTATCATTTACTGTTTTTGAACACAAATTCTAGGGTTAACATTTCGGGTTGTCGCTATGGTGAACGTAAACGCATAGGCGGACGAACAAATGGACGAGTAGACAAACTTACGGAAACTTGATCTTATGTGCACCAAATTAAAACTCAAATTACACTTATTCCTTTTCAGAATTTATATAACATTAATGATATTCGAAAATGTCCATTTTGTGTTAAAATGGAGGACATAAAGTATGCTGAAGACAAATGATACACTGCAACTTTTATTTAGCATATATTGTAAATTAAACATCTGTCAATTTGTGGGTCAGGCCTCAGATTCTATGACGGCTCCAACGTAAAGGCTTATTGAAAATTAGAGAGATAATGTTTGTTGGTGCCTGATGCTCTGTCTCTGGTTGGGCTCATCGGAGTCTAACTGTTGGTTATCTTTTGCTCCAGCATTTCAGTGGTTTCTTGCTGTCGAGTCCTCACCGTTGTCTCACCTCTGTGGTTCTTTGATTTTTGTGTTCACGGAAATGTTGCACTGATGAGTTAGGAGGCCTTCATGCGGACTGAACAAATTATTTGTCTAAATCGCGACGGAAGTAAGGGCGAGGATTGTGGCCACGTAAAATCGATTTAAGCCCCCCAGTGGAAATCTTCCACTGACCGTTCCAAGGCGGCTCTTCTGTGGCGATTTATTTATGTTGTTGTTTGTTACTTACGCTATATAGCGTGGTTTCGCTATATAGACCAACCACGTGAAATTAGGTCAAAATAGCTATTCACCGCAGCAGTTACAGAATTCACTAGAAACACAATTATACATAATTATGACGTATGGTCATCAAAGGACAAGACGGTGAGCAAGCCGAAACTGTATATATTTTTCATTCATGTCTCACATAAAAAACGAAACATTTCCTAGGTTAAAACTTCAGTAAACTGTCGTACTTTTGAGTAGATTTATTTATGCAAATCATTGACCAATGAAATGGTCATGTCCTTGGACATGTGGTTTTATTGACCAATGGAATAACGAAAAATGTAGGACAAAAGCAAAACCATAACGGCTACGCCGTAAAAAACATTTCACACTGCATTTCTGTTCCGTTAAGTCACCTTTGTGTTTTTAATATTTTAGGATGTGGCTACAAATTAAAACAGATGCTGTGCGAAGCCATAATTAAGCATCACAGTCCATCAACGGTATGAAGAGAAATAATAATAAAACAGCAAAATATAGCAGGTGACAATATCTCATGAAAAAGATCACCGGCACCCACTTACAAAAAAACTAAAGAGAAAAAGAGGAATAAAGTTAAAAACTTGTCTCATCACGTGATCAAGTCCGTGAAATGAACACCCCTAAACCCCACTTTATACAGAGAAAACTGGGGTTTAAGGGGGTAGACATTTTTTTCTCATTTCTGCTCCAAGACATAGGTTGTGGGTACTCGTCAGAATCGCCTGAATGAGGCAGTTCTAACGAGCACCCACAACCTATGTTTGCAATATAAAAAAGCAAAATATCACGGATTTTTATTAGAAAAGTAGCCATTTTTGAGATGTTGAAAATGCACTATGTCGCATGGGTGTATTATCGTAATGTTAAGAAACAAAAAAAAAACCATTATAAATAGAAATCACAGTAGTCTCTCTTTTACTGAGATAACACACTAAGCGTTCTGTCTGTTGTGTAACTTTGCTGAAACAATTTTGGGTGTCATCACAAAAACACGCATATATAATTATGACCCCCTTGAACCCCACTTTTATATAGTAAAACTGAGGTTTCCTTCTTATTTCTGCTCTAAAATATTGATTGTGGTACTCGTTAGAACCGCCTCGATGAGGCGGTTGTAACGAGTGCCCACAATCTATATTTTGAGCGCAAATAAGAAAAATATTACAACTTTTCATCAAAAAAATTTCACATTTTCGGCGATAAAGGTGGCAATGTATTTGTTTAGGCGTGTTTTCGTAATGATTGTTTGTCAGTCGACCATCAGCTATTAAGCACGTGAGCTCTTTTGTGGGATATGCAGGTAACGGTTATTTATAGAAAACAGCCGAGTTAATCTTGCCGTTGTGACGGCAGAGTAATATGTGAAAGGCAGCTTTTTGTAAAGCATTGGCTCAGCGCACGTGCTGGGGCACTGACAAACAGTTTAGGCACAGATCAGTCGTCGCGCGTCTGATGACGGTCTTCACTGTTTGCATGATGTGCATAAATTTAAGAGTTAAACGAAACAGTCCAAGTCCCCGTTCAGGACCATGGTTTCAGTTATACTTAGAGACAATCGACCTACCACATCACGTTAACAAGTCCGTGAAATGAACATCCCCTTAAACCCCACTTTATATAGAGAAAACTGGGGTTTACAGGGGTATACATTATTTTCCTTATGTTTGCTCCAAAGCATATGTTGTGGGTACTCGTTAGAACCGCCTCATTGAGGCGGTTCTAACGAGCACCGTCAACCTATGTGTTGAACATTTATAACAATAATATCAAGGATTTTCATCAGAAAAGTAGCCATTTTTGGAGATGTGAAAAATGCCCTATGTCGCATGGTTGAGTTATCGTAATGAGTGCCGTAAGTGCCGCGTTGAATTTGATGAGTACTATAATTCATCAGTTGTTTCTCAACATACTTTGTTGTTTTGTGGTGAGGAACACAAAGGAACGCTTCAATTTAACCACTAGTGGAAAGCAAAAAGGACAATTACTTTCCCACAAAAATGACCAATTCGCTATCCAAAACAAAAATATATAAGCGATACACACATTCAAAGACGACCTATAACAAACATAAACAGCGACAGACTGGTACACCGCTTAGAGGATCTAAGCCTGTCCAGGCAAAGCGGTGCGAGTCGGACCGTCCATGCTTATAAACCCTACTGGTTTATTTGGGCGACAGGGCTTGAGATGTCATTTCATCTCAACGTCGGGTAAAAGTCACACAAAATTGGAAGCAACGTCTCCAAAATTACCTTTACAGTGTTGACAGGGACGTTAAACCTCAAATCAAACCAAAAACAGCGACAGAAGAAACGCCTTTGAACGGTCAGAGAAACGTCAACAACAAAAATATTCCTAGCAATTTTATCTGCAGAACCCAAGACAAACTTATCATGAAGTTTTTAATGCCTTGTTTTAAATAACCGGAAGATAATTTAGGTTTGTTCCGTGGAAGTGAAAGTCGTTGGTCTATAATCTTGAAAATGATAGGTGTTGGGACGTTTGTTCCTCAGGATTACTTGCTAGTGCGACATTCAGTATAAAAACGAAGCATTTTTTCACATATCGTTCATAGGTGCATGTATTATTTTACAAGTTGATGTTGTTAAGGAGGAATCCAAAAAACAAACATGTTCATTTCATTAAAAAAACATAATGCACCGGTTCTCAAACGTATCATGTACGGGATCCGAAACATTGAATATAATGGCTTGACCCACTGGACCCCAACTGTTGGTATACTTTTGCGTCAGCATTTTAGTAACTTTAAACTGTTGAGTCCTCATCCTCAATTCGTTTTATGTTTTATGCTGCTGGAGATATTGCACTGATGAGTAGGAAATACTTCACTCAGAAAAAATACTTACACGTTTTAGTAAATGATGACACACCTAAGGGCAAGTTTTGGGTTAAATCGACTTCACCACACACACACACATACACAAACACACCGCTCCGGGGTATTTTACGACCGTTTCAAGGCGAAGGTACTGTTATTTTCGTTATATTCTTTGCATTTGTGTACTGTTAACATATTTTAGGTGGGATAGCCGTTTGGCAGTTTTGTGAGAAAAAACAACTTTATCGCCGAAAAATGAAAATTTTATGCTGAAAAACTGTGATATTTTTCTTATTTCTGCTCAAAATATAGATTGTGGGCACTCGTTTGAACCGCCTCATTGAGGCGGTTCTCACGAGTACCCACAATCTATATTTTAGAGCAGAAATAAGAAAAAATAAGGTATACTACCGGAAACCCCAGTTTTACTTTATAAAAGTGCGGTTCAAGGGGGTCAAAATTATATAGGCGTGTTTTCGTGATGGACTGGTTAATGTTTATAGCTTTTACGGATGATTTGCTAGGCATGCTTGAGGTGTTTTTTTATTCTCCTTGTGAAAGCCAAGACACATATGCTGTTTTATAACAGCTAGGCCTAGTATATGATTTTCGGAGAATCTCACTTATATTGATTGGTCTAACAGCGCAGGTGATTTCTCCTGACAAATATTATCCGTTGGTTATCAATCATAGAAACTAATCACTGCTACACACCGTTAACCTGCCTGTACTGTCCGTCCAGGAATAGTTGACAGTGACGTCACGACTTGTTTTTGTTCTGAACAATGCAAAGCTTATGGGGCTAACGGTAAAATAGCTCAACTAGTATGCTACGTCACTGCCAGCTATTTGTTGGCGAACTATAGTTATTTCGCCTCTGCCGTATTTACAAAATAAAACATACACGAATACGGCAAATAAACAGGTTACACAGTCGAACTGTGTTTTAGGATCGCCTTTTGTGGAAGTAACTGTCCTTTTGTCTTTCTGTCAGTGATGTTTTAACAAGAGGCCCATGGGTCACTACGCTCACCAGAGGCCATGCGGTTTATACCATATACAGGGATGGTGCCCATCTTGGTCATGTGAAAATAATCCCACAAATAACTGTTCATTGCCTCACCCCATAGAGGCTTTTCATGTAATTTGGTTTCAAGCAGCACAGCAGTCTCAATGGAGAAGATAAAAATACTGAATCTGAAATGAAATCTAACATTTTTTCTTCTGCTCTGAGCTGATTTGTACCCGTGAGAGTTACCCGGCGTATGTAGCTTATTGTTTTTATGACGTAACTTAACGCCACAGTAACGCGACTGCATTATTAAAAAACCGCGTTCAGAAAAGAAAGAAATGCAAAATAAAAAAAAATCATACAGGGTAATTATGAGAGGTAGATATAAAATTCGTCCATCGAGATAACAGTCAGGCATCATTTGGGCCCCGTCAAGCGATTTGGGTACTTATCGCCTATGCGAGCAGCGAAGGTTCAGGCGAGCCTGCGCATCCGCGCATTCTCGCCAGAACCTTCGCTGCTCGCTTATACAAGCAGTGAATCAAGAGGAACCTTCAGACAGAAAGCCATATCCCTGGTTCCTCTGAATGGCTGGGCATGCGCAGTTAAAATCTGTCATGACGGAATGCTCGAAGACACAAATTCGCTTGGCGGGGCTCATTTAGCAACCCAGTAAGAAAGGTCACTCAAGAAAGGCCACAAGCAAAGAACGCAGCCATCTCGAGCCACCTAAAGAACGTAAGTGGCATTGGGCGCACATAAAAACAGACGAAACAAGAACCAACGGCACAAAGCCAATTAACAAATAAGACGATGCAAAAGAACGATCGCCCTGGAACGGTCAGTGGTAGATAGAACTACCGGGGGAGTTTCATCTCCGTTTTTTTTTTTTTTTTTTAATTTTAACCCTCGCTTTCAGTTCCAGTGCAATATCAAACCTAATAATAATAACAAAATGGTCCGCGTGGACGCTTTCTAGCTCAAAAGTGAGTCAAAATAAAATGCATAGTAAAATGGAAATGGTCATGTATAGATTAATTCTATCATGAATCATGGTTGAGGACTCAACAACAATCCGACGTCAAAGAAGATTAAAACTACCAGTGAGATCACGGAGGGTCGAACCCCGGAAATATCCGGCTGCACCCCTCTTGAATTCAAATGGTTTTGGATGGGACCATCATAGAGTCCGAAGTCCAGCGCACCGCCGTGCAACCGAAGAGTGAAGCAAAGTTGTCCACTGTCAAAGGGTCGACAACCAAACACGCGGTCTGTCATCTATGCTATTACCAATCTTTGTATTTTCCAATAATTCTCCTGAACTGACCAGAAAAATTATCACTAACCTAATATTCTTATGAATTTATAAACTATATCTTCATAAAATTTAGATTTCAGACAGTCCATGTTGCAGAAGTATTTCAAAGAGAGGTCATATTTAGAAATAATGTCATAATGTCGACGATAAAATTTTGAAAATGTTTAGCGCAGTTTATGATACCGATAGCCTTGTTTTTGAAGTGTTTGTCCAAATTTTGTTAAGATCATTAAAGGCATCAACATGACAAAATCTCTAGCAAAACGAATAAGCTGTGACATATAAACCTTATAAGACATAGCCTTAGGGAAGTCCCCATCCAAGAAAGAAAACTTTGCAATTCCAAATTAAAAGCATCTCTTTTATCATAAATTTTGGAAACTACAGTACCATTAGATAAAGTAACTCCTGAAATAGGGCTTCAAGCTGAAACTTGATGAGGGCATCGGGGTGACATGGAGATACAGAAATGCAAAATTCGTTTCTTTCTGATAATATTCTTTTCTCTGACCATTCATTCAAAGGCGGTTCTTCTGTCGCGGTTTATTTTTGTTATGGTATGTCTTTGAGCCTGTGTATCGCTTATATTTGTTTTGTTTTGGACAGCCAATTGGCCCTTTTGTGGGAAAGTAACTGTCCTTTTGGCTTTCTGCTATTGATGTTTCCATTAGGGTTTAGTTATTCCATGCTTGTGTTTCTTTCTCTTTGATGTCTCTGATGGGAGATGTGGGTTAATTGTATCGATTCCTGATAATTGCCTTCACTTCCATTCAGAGTGATCAGAAATAGCCTTATTTTAACTGCAATTATTTGTAATAAATTCTACCAACCATTTGCTCGACATAAATATTGTCAATATTTAAAAGATTATCCAAATATCGAGAGATAGAGTTAAACGCCTCAATAACATCGGTTTGTTTATTTTTTGAAAAAGGACATGAATTTTGTCCATAACAAAACAGAAACAAATCTGCAACAAGAGGAGCACAGGTTGTACCCATCTGAATACCAACTACTTGTCTGAATAATTTAGATCCAAACCGTATACAGATATTATCCGGCAAAAAGAAAAGCGCATCGCAAACCTTTTGGCATCTCAAGAAGCACAACAAGCATTTCTATCATTGCAGGCCAAATACATACACTTGTCCCGAAGAAAAATTGTTTCAGTTAAAATAAAATGTTTGTTGACAAACTGGATCCCCGAAAAACTCAAGCTTTGGTCTATAAAAAATCAAAATTTCATTTGAATTTTTATAGACCAAACCAAGCTAATGCCAGAAGTTGTGTAAGTCCTTTCACAGCTCTAGCAACATGATTTTTAATAGCTGTCAAACACAATGTAAGTAATCTGGAAAGCTCGTTTGTCATAGATGAACTAGAATTTACTACAAAACGAGCATTATATGGACTTTTGTGAAGCCTTGGTAACCACTATATTGTAGGAAGTTTTTCTTGGTATTCCGTTACACTTACATTGAAACTTGATATGCGTTGAAGATGTTCTTTGGCGATAGTAGTTACATCTTCAGGAACCTTCAAACGTCGATCAACACGTCGATCAACAATTTTAAAGATGCGGAGATTCCAGTTATTCAAAGCAGAAGACTCATCATACTCCCTCTTACACAGTCAAGCGCTTAGAGAATTCATTTAAGGATTCTGCGATAACATGTCGTTATTTTGAAAAAATCAATATTCGAAGCGAATCTATATTTAGGTCCCTTTGTGACAATACGAGTAGCTCAAATTCTATCATCTGAGATAATTTTCAAGTTGCCAGTAAGTACATGACCAGCAGCTGGCTAGAACAATTTAAAAATTTTACAGTGTCAGGATTCAGGAGTATTTTCTTGAATATCTAATTCAGAAACAATTCTATCGAAGTCAAATATTGTGCTTGTACTTATTGCAATGATGGAGATTCAGTATTTCTGAAAAATGCTGTTATGGAAGTTATAATGGTTTTATTAATACATATGCTGGGTAAATCTATGGAGTCAATACCTTTATTGACAAAAGGAATAATTCTCAGAAAATGTCTCACATGGTTAATCTCAGAATCGAAGTAAGGGCGTAAAGCATGCTGAGTACTGCAACGAATAAGAACTGTACCATAAACTGGTGCTTAGAATCAAAATACTTATCAACTTCTTTTTCCAATTTACGTTTTGAAGAAACTGAAAGGGAAGAAAGAACTGAAAGCCTCGACTGTCGCCCAGAATGTTGCAGAATAGTATACATTTCCGAAAGAGTCATAGTGCGCCGAGATTTGCATATAACACTGTTCACACGAGAACCACGTGATCTAGACCTTCTTTCACTTATATCTAAATGAGTATAAACATCAAACTCTGCTAATTTCGAAATGTTGCCTTCTTGTAAGATATTCTCATTTAAACTTAGAGGGAAATGTGTTTGAAGCTCAGCATCTAATCTTTAAAATTTTGAAGTTAGTCAGTTCATCACGAAAACACGCCTATATAATTTTGACCCCCTTGAACCCCACTTTTATATAGTAAAACTGGGGTTTCCGGGGGTATATCTTATTTTTCTTATTTCTGCTCTAAAATATTGATTGTGGGTACTCGTTAGAACTGCATCGACGAGGCGGTTCTAACGGGTGTCCACAATCTATATTTTGAGCAGAAATAAGAAAAATATCACAATTTTTCATCCTAAAATTTTCATTTTTTCGGCGATAAAGGTGGCAACGTATTTGTATAGGCGTGTTTGCGTAATGTGCCTTTTGGTGTTGGGTAGTTGAATAGATACATGCTTCAACGAGTTACCAGTACGTTAAAGTGTCGATAAATGTAATCATTTAATTTATTAGATTTTATATTTGAATTTTTATGTTAGTGACATGTTCACCAAAGAGAGCATTCAATGCGCGCTTAGTTTGACCAAATTATTGAACGCCACAGTCAATATCTTTCGAATATCAGTCTAAATCAGAAATATTCTACCATTTACAGATACAGTAATAGTAGGCATGTAGACTTAGAGCAAATATAGCTACAACAGCCAAAACTCATAGAATTGCACTTTGAAATGCTAGGAAACATACTTCGTCTTTTGAATGGATGAACATATATATTTTCGAATTAAAGGTGATTTTAAAGGGAAAAATGACATTAAATTTATTCCAAAATAAATGAGTATCAGCTGCCCTACGAAGGTTAGCGGATGAAACAGAAAAAAGTTAAACTGGCGTAATTTTCACTGTGGAAAAAATAGATTTAATTTTTTAATGTGATTTTGAATTTGAACATAAGACGCCTAATGTAACCGTTATGGAGAAAGTTGAATTCGATCGTTGCATATATTGCTTACAATACTCATAGCAGAATTTAGGAGATTCCATTATATGCAATGGAAGTGACATTAAGACCGGTTGTGAATACAGGTAGGCCGCTAGAAATGTTGTTCCTACCTTTATGACTAAGAGGCAACCCACTGCACACCACTGTGTCTTTTTCAAGTACACAGCAACATAAAGTAAGCCAGTGTTATTAACGGAGGTGAAAACGTCGGCTAGCATATAATCTTCAAAACGGTATATGGTAGCATTGCACTAAATACTGGGAGGTGCCGGGTTTTATCACTTTGGGACCGATCTTTTAGTTGCGTTCTAAATACCAGGCTTGCTTCCATTGGATATGTATCCCATGTTTTATTTCAATGTGAGAAAATGATAGGTATAGGGGACTAAATGATGCATGTTTTATAAATATATCTGCAAGCTCAAAGAAATTTTAGCTGATTTTATATGGTCACCCCTCCTTTAAAAATGTTGCTTTGTATTTACTCCGTTCTAGTAGATAAAACAAACATGGTTGATTGTAACTTGAAAAGGAGCAAATCAACATGTGGATTTTTCCTCATTAACGTGTTGGGCTAGGATGGCTCTATAAACAAGTAAGGTTTGAAAAGTTTTGTATGTGTTGTTTTTGTGGGAGCAGGTAAAATGTTACTATTGTCGCCTATGGAAAACATTTAGTGGAAAGCTTCCTATAGCAAAAGTAGAAATGTAAGCAGCACTGTCCTGTTTTCATTCATTACATACTATTTCCACACATTTGTAGGTTCTGTCCAATTCTGTTTCATAAAATGTATCGTCATGGCATGTATTTTGCCAAAGATACTGTAAAAAAGGTAATGGTAGTGCTAATTTAGGTCTAACTGGGTGTATTTATGATACTTTAAAGCAATGTAAATCAGTTTTTATTGATGTTTTTGGAAAGGAGACTTGCAGTAATTGTATTTGAACAAACACAAGAACGAATCTACTACATCTGGAATATAAGAGTATGGTTTCATGGCACTAGGACTATGTCTCAAATCAAAGCAAAAATTCAAAAATGTCTCTCCGAAACAGCCCGCTGCAATATCCGGATAAGTTTTCTCATCCGTTATAAGTTCTAATTAATTGTATTCATGTAAAAGGATGTGAACAGATATATTCAGCTATTTCTCATGCCATTAAGGCATTTATAAACATTTACTTGGCAGTTTTGTCCTCAAAATATCTCCCAGAATGCCATTTTTCACTTTCAATAGTGGGTGCAGGTGTGAAAATAGCCATACAAATGAGTTTTGGTGCTATTTGCACATAATTATGTGCATTTTAGGATTGAATTGTTCCAAAGACAGTGGAGAAGAACCACTGAAGCCAGCCGGTGTCTGGGTTCCATTCCAGAAAGAGATAAACTTTGTGCTTTCAAAAACTATGGTTTGTTCGGCTTTCATTGTTGAATCTGAAAGTGATATTTTTTTCGCAAACTTGAAAGATTGTGACTGAACTTTTATTATACATGACTAAATTATTAGATATGACCTAAAAACTCTATTTGGCAATTCTTTTGGTGCATCATAAAGAAAATAAGGGTTTTGTATAGCTAGCATTGCACTAAATACTGGGAGTTGCCGGGCTTTATCACTTTGGGACGGAGCTTTTAGTTGCGTTCTAAATACCAGACTTGCTTCCATTGGTCATATATCCCATGTTTTATTTCAATGTGAGAAAATGATAGGTATAAGGGACTAAAATGATGCATGTTTTATAAATATATCTGCAAGCTCAAAGACGTTTTTGCTGATTTTATATGGTCACCCCCCCCCCCCCCCCCCTTTGTATTTACTCCGTTCTAGTAGATAAAACAAACATGGTTGATTGTAACTTGAAAAGGAACAGATTAACATGTGGATTTTTTTCTCATTAACTTGATGGGCTAGGGTGGCTCTATAAACAAGTAAGGTTTGAAAAATTTTGTATGTGTAGGTTTTTTGTGGGAGCAGGTAAAAGCCTATGGAAAACATTTAGTGGAAAGCTCCCTTATAGTGTGATGATTAAGAGAATGGGATTGCGATCAAAGGTTGTAAAATGCTATCCTTGAGGATAGAAAAATAACAGCATTGAATGTTGCACGGAGAGACGTTTCACCGTCACCACACAGCACAAACAAAAGAGAAAAGACAATCCTCGTGATGCCGAGCCGCTACCCTCGCGACGAAGTTTTGTGTCTATCTCTGACACCCGTGTAAGTTTCTTATGTCCTTGCACATCGAGAAGTAAATTCTGCAAAGGCAATTTCATCTCACGCGGGAGTAGGATAAAAATAGAAGCCGCGCGTGTCTGGAGGGCAATTGATGTTTGGGGAGGTCATGTACGCCGTCGATCAGGTTGGCAGCAATGAACGCAATGTCGTCCCTAGCTTTTGTACTAAGTCCACTCTCTTAGATATGTGAAATAGTTTTGAATTAAACGAATTTTACCATGCCGCGTCCTTACTGAAGGATGAGGTTGAATATGGCAAGTTCTCCCGATACGCGTATGTTATCTCAAGCTAACTAGTTTATTTCTTCCGTTTGACCGTAATACAGTGATTTAGATGATAATGCCAGGGCTGATAGCATGTTCAACATAATTCATAAGATATGCTAGGGAACAATCCATCAATTTTGCTAACTGAACCGCGTCAGTCGACAAGGTTGGTCCGTGCATACTGGCTCAGCGGAAGTAAAAATCAGTCTGCGTACCCACTCAAAACTTAACTTTTCCAATTTGTATGAAGATGCTTTGGATAACAGAACATTCATGCGCAGGCTGACCCGAGTCGGCACTGCGTGGCAGTTCACGCAGACTCATTTCGTTAAGTACCGCGATCAAATTATTGGACAAAAGGCAAAGAAATACTGGAAAACATTAAAAGGATTCATACTTTAACTTCAATGACTGGGTCATCTTTGGCTCCTATGAGACCTTAGGGACTTTTTCTCCATAAATTAATGTATTATGGATAATTTTACTTTAATTATTTTAATTATTTAACTTTATTTTAATTTTATTTTGTTTTATTTTCCCCAAGAATATATGTTGTGTGCTCATTAGAATCGCCTCAATGGTGCAATTCTAATGAAAACACACAACATACATTTATTATTAAGAATTATCCTACTAAACAGGGGTTTGCTCTAAAAGGAAAGAATTTGCTCCTCACGAGCAAATTCTTTCCTTTTAGAGTTGACCCCTATTAACATGGGAGACTGGCCCCGCCCATCGGGACTTGCAGAAATAGATTGGGCTGCAGGATGCTTCCACGCAGAGCTAAAACTGACCGTACCTGAGTACTGGTAAACCGCTTAGAAGGGAAAGTGGTGCGAGTCAGACCGCTCAATTGATATAAGCCCTATTAGTTTCATTGGGCGACAGGGCTTGAGATGTCATTTCATCTCAGTGTCGGGCAAATGTCCCACGAAATTGGAAGCAACGTCTCCAATATTATCATAATGTTGACGGGGACGTTAAACCTCAATTCAATGGGAGGACTTGCCTCCCATGAAGGTGTGTCCATTTATTGATTGATTAATTTGAGGTTTAACGTCCCCGTCAACACTATTTAGGTCATTTTGGAGACGTTGCTTCCAATTTTATTGGACTTTTACCCGACAATGAGATGAAATGACATCTCAAGCCCTGTCGCCCAATGAAACCAATATGGTTTATAACATGTCTCGTCCGACTCGCACCGCTTTGGCTGGGCAAGCTTAGATCCTCTGAGCGGTTTACCAGTACTCGTGTGCTGTCTGTTTCAGCTCTGCGTGGATGCATCATGCAACCAATCTATTTCTTCAAGCCCCGATGGGCGGGGGCCGGTGTATCCATTTATAATAAGTGACCAAAGTTTTAACAACGTGTACGCAAATACAGTAAAACTTCAAAAAATCGAATACCTATGAGACCAAGAAAATTTGTTCGAGACAGGGGTAGTTTGAAGTACTGAGAGTTAATCATTATGAAAACGCGCCTATACAAATCCATTGTAACCATTATCGCCGAAAAAATGAAAATTGTAAGATGAAAACTTGTGATATTTTTCTTATTTCTGCTCAAAATATAGATTGTTGGTACTCGTTTGAACCGCCTCGATGAGGCGGTTCTAACGAGTACCAACAATCTATATTTTAGAGGAGAAATAAGAAAAATAAGGTTTATCCCTGTAAACCCCAGTTTTAGTATATAAAAGTGGGGTTCAAGGGGGTCAAATTTATATAAGCGTGTTTTCGTGATGCATAGCACATGGCCAGAAGGCATAGTGGGGAATCTTTCTGATCTTAAATAAAGGAATATTGTGTGTAGTCATTAGAATCGACTCATTGAGGCGATTCTGATGAGTACACACAACATAACTTTTCAAGATAAAAATAAGGAAATCTCCATAAATTTGCCCCAAATATATGGACATCTCGTGTTGTGAGAAGACTTCTCAGAGCCATTGTAGTAGATGGGTGTGTTATGGCCATAGAACTGCCATTACGATAACACGTCCGTGTGACATATGTTTTCTTCCAGTTCTCAAAAACGGTTAATTTCTTGATGAGAACATTTGGTATTTTTCCTATTTCTACCCCAAACATAGTTTGTGGGTGCTCGGTAGAACCGCCTCATTGAGGCGGTTCTAACGAGTACCCACAAACTATGTTTTGGAGCAGAAATAAGATGAATAATATTTACCCCCGTAAACCCCCGTTTTCTGTATATAATATGGGGCAGGGGTGTTCATCACACGGACTTCTTAACGTCAAGGTTTCAATATCTATCCCCATTCAATGTAGAAGAAAATCCTTGTGAGCTTATGACGGTATATTCGCATGCATGAAAAGATTCAGTATCTCTTGCAGACCCGGAGTTAAACAGAAAGAAAACAAAACTGATTGGGCTACATGGTGCTCCCGCGCAGAGTTGATACAGACCGAATTTGAGTACTTGCAAACCACTAAGAAGCTCTAAGCCTGCCCAAGAATTGTGGTGCGAGATTCCTTAAACCTTAGTTTTCTTTTGGCGGTAGGGCTTGAGATGGCATTTCATCTGTATGCTGGGTAAAAGTCCTAGCCAACTGAAAACAACGTCTACAAAGTGACCTAATTAGTGTTGACGGGGACGTAAACTCTCAAAACAAACAAACAAAACACAACCTTGCACTGATTATTTTGGTGTTGTTATGTGAATCATTGGCAAATGAATCAATGGATGTAAAACACTATCATTCATTGTGCTTCGACTGTCATTTTTAAATGAAAATTTATGATCTTGTTTCTCTTTTAGACAAGTCGTAGCTTTCCGGTGCTCGGTTATGACGGTTTTGAGCAGAACGCGTAAAGAATTTATACTACGGTAGAAAAATGCTACATGTACTTCTAATCCGACATTCCATCTACATGTGTAACTGCAATTCTTTCTCTTTGATTTTTTTTAGTTTTGGTTTTACGGCCCTTTCAAGATTATTTCACTTATATCGAGCCGCCCGTTAATCAGAGGTGGGAGAAAACCGGAGTACCCGGAGAAAAACCACCTGACCTTCCGTTGTAGAACTTGGGGCCTCACATGTGACCCGAGCGAGGCTCGAACCCACAGCGGTGAGAGACCTAATGATTAAGAGTCAGCGCTCTTAACCACTAGACCACGGAGGCCCGTTCTTTCTCTTTGTACCCGTGCTTTCCAAAAACAAAGATTAGATACAAAAAAAAATCAGCATGGCTATTGTTTGTATGTTTTATGGTCGAGTCAGTACTATTTAGGTCCGGTAGCGAGCCGGTCAGTTTACCTAACCACATTTCCTGGGCAGGTTTTTACATAAGCGCTTAACAACTGGAATACACATTTTTCACCCGAAACTGACAACTGGCCATCTTGATACAGCGAATTGGGGAGAATGACCCTAAAAACCATGGTCAATCTCTATGAAAGAATCTCGCCGACCTTGCAGGTATCGAACCCGCGACCTCCTGATCACCAGTCAGACCCGTATCGGACTGAGCTGCAGAGGCCGGCCATAACAAAGTTAAATGGTTTGACACATTGTTCAGCCATATTTAACCCATTGCATGCGGGAAACCCCTAAAGGGGTACCTTGGCAAACAGTGCGGGCCCAGATCAGACGCCGCGTCTTGCGGCAAGACGCGGCGTCTGATCAGGGCCTGCACTATTTGCTGACAGCTTTTTCCGTCAAAAATAGAATAAAAACGAAAACATTGGCAAGACACCCATTATATGGCAAATGGACTTGCCCAACATATAGGGACTTGAAGAAATATATGGGCTGCATTATGCTTCCACGCAGAGCTGAATCCGGCCCGCACACTAGTACTGGTAAACCGCTTAGAGGATCTAAGCCTGTCCAGGAACCGCGGTGCGAGGCGGACCGTCCATGCTAATAAACCCTATTGGTTTCATTGGGCGACAGGGCTTGAGATGTCATTTCATCTCAATGTCGGGTAAAAGTCCCATAAAATTGGAAGCAACGTCTCCAAAATGAGCTTTACAGTGTTGACGGGGACGTTAAACCTCAAATCAAACAAACAAAACAACACAGTATAGGTCATTTTGGAGACGTTGCTTCCAATTTTGTGGGACTTTTACCCGACACTGAGATGAAATGACATCTCAAGCCCTGTCGCCCAATGTAACCAATAGGGTTTATTAGCATGGACCATAGTGCAGTTTATATTTTACTTTTGGTCCTCTGAGATCAGCGTGAATATTCTGAGAAATCGGAAATAAATTATTGGTTTAGACTCATATTCTAGACAGGTTTTTAATTATTTGGACCCATTTTGATTTATATCAGTCTTTGAATCGACTGCCTATTCGAAATTCGCAAAATTGAAGTATGTTTCCTCTGGCGTTCTTTGCCGGATCATTACAGGGTCACTGATGAGGCTTTATTAGCTGAAACTACGTAGTATGACCCATCTTCTTTCTTATGAATGTTTTCATTGCTCTTAAAGGAACTCATTTTTGATTTTTATTTAAACAATGGACGGACCGACTCGCACCGCTGTGCCTCCGCTAAGCGATTTATCAGCATTCGTGTGCGGGTCGCTTTCAGCTCTGCGTTGAAGCATCATGCAGCCCATCTATTTCTTCAAGCCCCGATGGACGGGGGCCGAAAATCAAGACCCAAAAGGGAAGAGGTACACATTCTTTCCTGACGGAGTAGATAGTACCCGAAAAAGTAAACTTTTCTTGAGCATACATGCCTTGCGGCCCTTTTAGGGACATTGGCAAACAGTGTAGACCATGATCAGACGCGGCCCCCGTCGGGGCTTGAAGTAATATATGGGCTGCATGATGCTTCCACGCAGAGCTGAAACCGACCGCACACGAGTACTGGTAAACCGCTTAGAGGAGCTAAGCCTGCCCAGGCAAAGCGGTGCGAGTCCATGCTTATAAACCCTATTGGTTTCATTTGGCGACGGGGCTTGATATTTCATTTCATCTCAATGTCGGGTAAAAGTCCCACAAAATTGGAAGTAACGTCTCCAAAATGACCTATACAGTGTTGACGGGGACGTTAAACCTCAAATCAAACAAACAAAACCAAGATCAGACGTCGCAGTCTACACTGTTAGCTTAAAGAGCATTCATGTTTTGTAAAAGTTGCCACAAACAAAAACGAACCTGACACCCCTATAACTGGAAATGGAGCTGTCCAAATTTACCAGGTCGAAGATTCCATTGTCATATATGGGTTTATGATAAGGGAAACAAAACTTCTTTCGAAAGAGTTGTCCCACCACTTGAAAGTGGATCCATATCGTTGTGAGCTTAAAATCTATTTTGAAGCAAACGGTGGAGATCCCGCGGCGTCTAATCAGGGTCTTCACTATTTGTCAATTTCAAATGTTCTATAGAATAAGGGTCTTCCTCGTTTGCTAATGTTCCATGTTTCCTTGGGACATCCTTTATCTTGTATAAAGTTGCACTTATGTCAGGACACTAAGCTACGCCATTTATAGCAATGCCTAATTCAGCACTCAAATTTATTGCCGACAACAAAGCATTCCAAACATACATTAGAATACCATTAAAGTGCATTTTCGTTGCAATTTAGTAAAGTGCCTGTTTTGCTGTGTCGCGAAGATAAATCTCCATTGAAACAAACACGGTTTATTTCATCTATATGTGACAAGAACGCAATGATGTGCCTACGTCTGCATTGATCAACAATTCAGATTACTTGTTATATCATCCAGAAAATTTAACATTTTAAGTTAATCACTTTTATGAGACATGCAAAAACAAATGTAAACTATTTTGAGCGTGGCTGTATATGGGAGTTTGCGTGAGGCCTTTGAAAATGGTTGTATCCAGCACCTAATGCAGAGCAAGTAAGAAAATCGTTAGCAATAAACAAAGCGAACATAAACCACTGAAACCTGTCATTAAAACCCTCTAGGCCGGTACAGATGCTTATATATGCAAGTAGTGTGTTCAGATGAGACAACTCACTGTCTACCATCCTAACACAGCAGGCCTACATCACGCAAACATGCCAATATAGTTTTTAACCCCACTTTGATATAAAAAACGGGGTTTACTGGGTAAACCTTATTTTTCTTATTTCTGCTCTAAAATATAGATTGTGGGTACTCGTTAGAACCGCCTCGCCAAGGCGGCTATACAAGCACCCACAATCTATGTTTTGAACAGAAACAGAAATATGAAAAATATCAGGATTTTTATCTGAATATTTTCATTTTTGGTGGTAAAAATTTACAAATATATTTGAATAGGCGTGTTTTCGTAATGTATAAAGGCATTGGAAAGGAACCTTGATTAATTGCAAACAAACCACTTGGAAGAAGAACACGTCGCAAACAGTCGCAGTTTTGTAACGTAACTCGAAGACTCTTGTATCATAATTTTCTCGAACCAAAAACTTTGCAAAAGTGACGTCACACGAAGAGTCCCTGACTTTATACGGTGTATCGTAATCGAACCAAAAACTTCGCAACAGTATTTAAATGCATGTAATACAGTGCGTAGTTTTGGCTTTTGTTGTGCTGTGTGTGTGTGTGTGTGTGTGTGTGTGTGTGTGTGTGTGCGCGCGCGCGTGTGTGTGTGTGTGTGTGTTTTGTGGGGGAGGGGAGGTTCTAACAACGGCGCAATTACTGCCCATTTTCAGTTTGTTAGAATCGAAATAGATCAGCTCTCGTGCGAGTAAATCAAATCACGAGCAAGTAGCTCAACTTACACTTAACTGTAATGAAAGGTGGCATGTGATTTCATGCCCAGTTTGGAGGTCGGTTGAAATGTAGATCAAATCACGAGCGCGTATCGCCCATCGGGGCTTTTAGAAATTGATGGGCTGCATGATGCTTCCACGCAGAGCTGAAACAGACCGCACACAAGTACTGGTAAACCGCTTAGATGATCGAAGCCTGCCCATGCAAAGCGGTGCGAGTCGGACCGTCCATGCTTATAAACCCTATTGGTTTCATTGGGCGGCAGGACTTGAGGAGTCATTTCATCTCAGTGTCGGGTAAAAGTACCACAAAATTGGAAGCAACGTCTCCAAAATATCCTATACAGTGTTGACGGGGACGTCAAACCTCAAATAAAAAAAAACAAATATGTAATTTCATGCCCAGTTTACAAACTGTTATTTATTACCAAGGCTTGCACGATTAATCGATCGATAAATTTCAGAAAAATTACTATCATTACTGATTTGTTTGTAATCGATTATTTGATAAGTACAATTTTCTACCAAAAGTTGGTCCTAAAATAGCAGGATGAGTGGCAAACAGTACAGACCCTGATAAGACGCCGCATGTTGTGGCGTATCTTCTGGATCTACACTGTTTGTTTTGGCCTTTTCAAATACGTTTGACAAAATACAACATATGGTAGGAGTCATGCTCAGATAGAAAGCTAGACAGGTAAAATTATGACCAATTCTTCAGTGGTTACTAATCGATTATCGATCACAGTGGCAGGACTGATAATCGATTTTATCATATGACGTCGCGTCTTAGAGTGTAATAACGCCATCTATTATTTTCGATAATCCACTAGTGGATTAAATATGCAAATTAGCTAGATACGTCCGTAACGTTACTTGTATGACGTCTTTAACGACGTCGCGTTTACTAACGGCGGAATATTGACATTCTTTGCAAACAATCGTGAATAAAATGCGTTTTAAATGTCATATGATAAATAGAATCTTGCATTCGTGCTCATGTTTTATTGAATTTATTAAACGAGTTGAGGAAAAGGGATAAACTGCTCGGCAAAGCCTCGCATTTTATCCATTTTCCTCAACTCGTTTAATAAATTCAATAATACATGAGCACTCATGTAAGATCCTCTATATATTCTCAGCTTCGACTAGCCAGCCCTATTTATTACTCAGCAATTCACTGCTAGAGCTGAATAAAGCATGCACGACCAGCAAATAATACAATCAGTCATTCTGCACATCCGCCTGAAAGGTAGGGTTTTTTTTTTCACTTGAGCCCCGCCAAGCGAATTTGTGTCTTCGAGCATTCCGTCATGACAAATTTTAACTGCGCATGCCAAGCCATTCAGAGGGGCCAGGGATATGGCTTTCTGTCTGAAGGTTCCTCTTGATTCACTGCTTGTATGGGCGAGCGGCGAAGGTTCTGGCGAGACTGTGCGGATGCGCAGGCTCGCCTGAACCTTCGCTGCTCGCATAGGCGATAAGTACCAAAATCGCTTGACGGGGCCCACTTATCTTACATGTACATGTACTTTGGATAACCCGGCGTCTGTAGACTGCCCATGCGATCAGCGAAGACACTGATCAGAATGCACGGATACACACGCTGATATGAATCATCGCTAGTCGCACATGCTTTATTGTTTCTTTTGTCGTGCGCTGGCCGATTTATCTGATGCACAGTTTTGACAGTTTTCTTAAGCAGACTGGGGATACGCACAACCTATCTATCTATCTTCTTACACTGAGTCGGTCACAGTTGGCCATTACCTCAGTTAGTTGGGTGGCTAAATTTAGAATTTAGCTGAAAAAAAAAAGAAGAGCACTGGATGCGTCCTTAAAACTATTTACAATTTGCATAACAGAGGTATCCTAAATCGCATACCTCTGAGTCTCAATCTTACACTGTACGGGCTTTGAACTCTTCTGCGGACTTGGCATTTACCGCAGAGGAGGGAAGACTATTACGGCCCCCGCCCATAGGGGCTTGAAGAAATATATGGGCTGCATGAAGCTTCCACGCAGAGCTGAATCCGGCCCGCACACTAGTACTGGTAAACCGCTTAGAGAATCTAAGCCTGTCCAGGAACCGCGGTGCGAGGCGGACCGTCCATGCTAATAAACCCTATTGGTTTCATTGGGCGACAGGGCTTGAGATGTCATTTCATCTCAATGTCGGGTAAAAGTCCCACAAAATTGGAAGCAACGTCTCCAAAATGACCTTTACAGTGTTGACGGGGACGTTAAACCTCAAATCAAACAAACAAAAGGGAAGACTATTCAATTGAGCAATAGTTCTAGGAAAGAAGGAGTTCTTCAGGGCATCAATATAGGACTGGTACCTACGATATTGTGAGTCGTTTACTTTTGACGCCCTTGTTTGGGTCGACGCTGTTACAGGGGTCAAGTACCTACCTTTATTAATAGACACTGTATCAGAGTGTATCTTATAGAAGAAGGTTAAAGAAGACTGCTCACGACGGGCCTCCAGGGACGGCCACTCTAGCTCATTAAGCATGTCACCGACGCTTCTTCTATTTCGCCATCGCCTGCAGGTACATCGAGCAGCTGTCCTCCACCTTCTCAACCTGATGAATATGAGTTTTAACATAGGGATGTCAAATGGGTGATGCGTATTCAAGTTGAGGGCGAACCAATGTTTTATATGCAACATCCTTTGTCTGCCTAGGTGCAAAGGCCAAGTTACGTCTAAGGAATCCTAAAGTCCTAGTTGCTTTAGATGTAATCTCAGAGATATGTTGACCACAATCAAGATCGTCAGTGATGGTGATACCAAGATATTTGGCGGATTGAATATGCTTCCAAATTTGCTGGTGAAGTGTACAGTCAAACATACTTTGCTTGTCCGGAGGATGTCGTGACACCCTCATTGAATGACATTTGGCATAAATTGAACTTCAATCTGCCAATCGGCCTACCACTATGCAAGTTGATCCAGGTCATCGTGTAAAATAAGACAGTCAGAAGGAGAATATATGCTAGAATGGGGAATATATGTTCTCCTTCTAACATATCCTATTATTTTAGCAAATATTACTCAACAATTCATTGCTAGAGCTGAATAAGGTATGTAATATGTTCTCCTTCGAACATACCCGATTATTTTAGCAAATATGAAGAAATATTGCCACTGTAAACAACACTTTTCTATGTATAAAGTGAGGCTTACAAACATGCTTATTTTAGAGGCATGTTAACGTATTTATTTCTGGTGAATTAACCCGTTTTGCTTCGACTGGAATCTTACTTGTATATAGCAGGGGCCACGTTCAGCTTTTTTTAGAATTATAGAAAAGGATGGTTTACAAACACTGAAAACTTTTTCAGATACCGCGTTCAGTGACTTAGTATCTTGGCTGCAATGTTTGCTAGTGACTGCCTTTGTGGTTTCCTGTATGAAATGAGAAAATACGCATTTGGCCTTAATGCCGAACTTCTTAAGATCTTAATATTAAGTCAGCAAAAGAATGTCTTTGAATTAAACGATTTGCTGATAGAAAATTGCATTAAACATGCGTATTTTACTAAATCAGGGTCTTTTCATTTATATTGCTAAGTCAGGTTTCTTTTATTTACAGCTAGAGAAATTTTGAAATTTAAGATTAAACCTATTGTGTCACATTTCTATAATTGCATTGCTTTTAAATAACAAAATCTGTGCAGATATTGCAATTTTCTGGAATCTTTTAAAGTGTGCATTGTGCATAAAGCCATACTTAACTGGGTGACATGTTGCTCGGAATGTATAGGGCTAGACAAAACTTTAACCCTTGTATAACATTCTAGAAAAAAAAAAAACACTTCACTGGGCGACTTGTTGCTCGGAATGTGCCCGGATAGGCAGAACTGATGCATTTCTTTCAATTTTCGAAGAAAATCACTGCACCAGGTGACTTGATGCTCGATATGCAGCGGGTTAGGCAGAACTTATGCATTTCTTGTAACATTCCATGAAAACTATTTCACAGGGCGACTTGTTGCTCGTGGTGTACCGTGTAAGGCAGATGATTAATCTTCTACTAATATTCCAGGAAAATTTCTTCACCGGGCGACTTGTTGCTCGTAGGCAGAGCAATAATGATTTTGGTTTTAATATGTCATGTAAATTACTTCATCGGGAAAGTTGTTGCTCGGAATGTACCAAGCTAGATTGAGCATTTATCTGTCTTTAAACATTTCACCGGACATGTTGCTCAACATATACCTACATGTAACTAGACAGATCACTACATGTAATCATTATTTAACATTCTAGGTAATTTACTTGAGCGGGAAACTTGTTGCTCGGAATGCACAGCGCTAGGCAGAATTGAACCATTCCTTTTAACATTCCAGGAAAGTTTCTTCACCGGACGACTTGTTGCTCGGAATGTACCGGGCTAGGCGTAGCATTTACCTTTCTTCTAACACTCGAGGTAAATAACTTTACCGGGAACTGACTTGTTGCTCGAAATGCACCGAACTGAGCAGAAAATTAATCTTTTTTTTACATTCGAGGTAAATAACTTCACCGGACAACTCGTTGCTATGATTGTACCGGGCTAGCCGGATCAAAACACTAAATTAAACTTTTCTGCAGCCCCAAGAATGTTCTCGGGGAATAGTTGCACTGTAAAGTATTACTGAAGGCAATGATCAGGACTCCACAAAACGTTTACAACGCCACAAAACCCCGGTTCTGAAAGCAAGTTTTCAATTCGCAAAATCAGAAGCCATTTGTGCCCCCTCACCTGTAGGTTCGCCCTCAAAGTCTGTAGGAAGCTACAAAAAGAAAGTCAAAACACGCTTGTGGAAAATTCAGATTTTTTTCTTGTTTTGCCTACAAAACATTTCGTATGTACCCGATAGAACCGCCTTAATAAGTCGCGTTTACAACCTGCGTTTAATGTGCACATAACTATCATTTACAGATCAAACAAATAACGCAATATATTGAAAGTTGAAAATGCAGCATCCACTCAGAGTTTGTAACAGCATACCCTTTTGCTCAAACAAAAGAGTGCGGATACGCGGTTAAACTGGTTCACTTAGTCGTCGATGTTCAGAGCAGTATAAAATGCTGTACGAGGACTGTTCAAATATGAATGCAACTAGGCACATAAAAATGATTCCGTGATAGATTTCGATGAAAAATTTATTTTGTCCCCTCAAAGTATTCCCCTTTAACAGATATACAAACTTTCAGTTTTCTGATCCAATCATTGAATGCATTTTGGTAGTCTTTTCGAGGTATACTACGAAGGCACTGGAATATTGCAGAACCGAAGTGTTTGCGCTGTACAAATTTTCGACCAGAAAGGTATTTTTTTCAGCCGCGGGAACAAAAAAGTCACACGGGGCAAGGTCAGGGGAACACGGGGGTTGAGGAGTTCAACAACCTTTTCCTGCTTCAGATAGTCTTGCACAATGACCGCCTTGTGCGATGACGCATTGTCATGTAGCAATCTGACATTGGCCAAACCAGTTGCGGGTCTTCGTTCTTTGAAATATTTCTTCAATTTTCGAAAAACTTTATTCTTGTAAAACTTCGCATTTACAGATTTGCCTTTAGGCACAGCAACCTGAATAGCAGGGCCCTGATTTGAAAAAATGTTGCATACATTACCTTTTTGAAGATCATGGTCGGCTGTGCAATGCCTGGTTGCCAATATTTTGTTCTGAATCTTTCGTTTTGGCTCAAAAAAGTGAACCCATGTCTCGTCACCTGTGACGACATTAGCGAAAGACCGTGCATTGTAATTTGGAAACTTTTTAAGCAACTTCTTGGCGCACTGAACGCGTGTCTTTTTCTGCTCATCTGTCAACAGATGTGGAATCCATCAAGCACATATCTTTCTGATTTTCAAATCCCATTTCAGAATTGTATGAGCTGCTCCTAATGAGATGCCAACCATACTAGCTATTTGCTTAGTGGTGTATCGTGCATCGGTAGCAACTATTTCTTTCACTGTAGTAACCTTCTTGGCAGATGTTGCTCTTTTCGGCCGACGATCATGTGGTGCATCTTTTGTTGAGCCTAGCCCACAGCTGAATTTCTTACACCAACGAAAAACTGTCGGAAAAGACATTTCATTATGCCCATAAACCGAACATATTTCATCAAAAATGTATTTGCATGGTATACCAAGAATACAACGATTCTTAATATAGGACCGTATTTCAACGGTGTACTCTGACCTTCTTCCAACCATTTTTTGTATTAGTATACAAGAGTAGACAGTGTATATCGAACGATGTACATGGCTAAAGTGGACGGATTTTAACAGGTTTGGTATCAATGCAAAGGTAAAATGTTTTTCTACGCTGTGATATTTATTTCCAGGTGATTTTTCGCATTAGTGCATGAGAAAACGTTCTACTTGCATTCATATTTGAACAGTCCTAGTCTTTAATGAGTAAAAGGTACATTTCAGACAAGGCTAAGCCGAGCGGAAGCAGCCATCTAATAAGACTAAACTACATGCATGATGCTACCTCATTTGAAAAGAGAAATGATCAAAAACTGTTGCAATCAGATCCTAAATACCCACCACAAGGGAAAGAAGTCGAAACTTGGAGTTACGGCAGTAAACAAAAACCAAGTCTCCATTAGACAGCTGGAACACCAATCTCTCCCTTATATTTACATTACGAAAACACGCCTATTCAAATACATAGAAAATTTAACCACCCAACAAAATATATTTTTCAGACAAAAAAAATCTGATAGTTTTCTTATTTCTGCTCAAAACATGAATTGTAGGTACTTGTTAGAACCGCGCCTCGACACTATTTTTGAGCAGAAATAAGAAAAGTAGAAGTAAAACAAAGAAAAGCAATGTATTCCCCTGTAAACCCCAGCTTTTCTATATAAAAGGGGTACAATTATATAGGCGTGCTTTCGTGACGCGTACACTTCAATGCGGCTCATGTTCGCTTGAAAGTTCATATTCCAATACGCTTAACTTGATCCCCTGTCACCATCAGTTTTATAGACTTTGAATGTGTGGCGGCCGTAAACAGTTTTCCTGTCCTTCATCATAGTGTTGGTTATATTTTCTAGTCCGCCTTTGGGAGCATTGATTTCACTGCGGAATCTGGAAATATTTGAGGGTCACTGATCAAACCTAATTGGCCGAAACTAGCTAGTCTGGCCCAGAAAAAAATCTGGTACACTCAATAATTTTCAGTTATGTGCTTTACGCCTTGCTTCCATCTCAGAACATTTAACTTCACAACACCTGGGTTTTAAGAGAATGTGTGGCGGCCGTAAAAAGTCCCTAGCCCTTCATCATAGTGTGGTATATTTTCTAGTACTTTGGCATCATTTATTCACTGCCGAATTGTAAAACATTTGAGGACCCTGATGAGGCCTAATTGGTCGAAACTAGCTAATCTGGCCCAGAAAAATCTTATACACTCCATAATTTTCAGTTCTGTGCTGTACTCCTTGCTTCCAAAGTATTATCCTTTCTCAGAACATTAAAGGGGCTTGGCCGTGTTCATGAGTTGAATAATTAAAAATAAAAGTCAACCTAGTAAGTATAGAGTATGGAATGGCAAATCTTGAAGGTGCCATTAAAATAGCATACCTTTCGTATCACCAAAACCTACATTTTATTTCTGATAAATATGTTACAGGACGAGTCTTTAACGTATTAGTGTTGGAACAAGCCTCTCAGATTTCTTATTTAAATACACATTTTCTACATCACGTACACATGCCTATATAATTTTGACACCCTTAAATTCCAAGTTTTATATAGTAAAACTGGGATTTACAGGGACATACATAATGTTTCTAATTTTGCAAAAACACAAAACTTGTAAGTACTCGAAAGAACCTCACCGAGGCGGTTCTAACGAGTACCCACAGTCTATGTTTTGAGTAAATTATGAAAAATATCAGAATTTACATCTGAAAATTTTGCTTTTTGGTTGTAAAATTTACAATATACTTGAATAGCATGTTTCCATAATGAATTATCTCCGTTTCCACCAGTTCCGATACAGTCAACCTGAACCCCTTTAGGACGCAATAAACACAACTAGGCTCTGTACTTGATGCTTATTGGGGTTCACTTTTAACTTGTTGAGGGAGTCCTTGCACAGATGAACCTCCTAAAAAGCCGTCGTTCTGTCAGATGTACTTCAATTAAAACAATGTACTTTTCTTACGGTCTGACGGGCGGATGGGCAGACATAGGGGTAGACCAGAAGAAAGTAGAACCACGCGAGTGCAGTCTTTTAAGCTTGTCTTAGTTTGGGAAATTACAATTTTAACATGATTCATATTACATAACGATAACACACCCGTGCGAGATCGTGCAGTTTTCCCATCTCTAAATTTGCTACTTTTCTGATGAAAATCCGTAATATTTTTCTTATAAATACTGCAAACATAGGTTGTGGGTGCTCGTTAGAACCGCCTCAAGGAGGCGGTTCTAACGAGTACCCACAACCTATGTCTTGGAGCAAAAATAAGAAAAATAATATATACCCCTGTAAACCCCAGTTTTCTCTATATAAAGTGGGGTTTAGGGGGTGTTCATTTCACGGACTTGTTCACGTGATGAGAAGGATGACATCTCTGATTAACGGTCGGCTCGAAATAAGTGAAATAATCTTAAAACAAAAACCTGAAATGAGGCGTGAAATAAGAAGTACGCCCACAGACTAAAAATGAGAGCATCTTTCTACTACAAATCATAGTGTAATACTGGATATTAAAGCTGCTTAAGTATTTATGGTACGTTCGGTAAAATGGTACATTTACAAAGATGATCACACTCGAAAGTCAGGCGCACATATTTGTCACCGGTAAGCATCCCCATTGTTGAACAATAGATGTAAGGCAATAATCAAGAATTGATACAATAGACTAACACCTCCCATCCAAGACACCAACGGGAAAGAAACACCAATGTAAAACAACTTCACCGTTATCAAAACATCATAAACGGAAATCCAAAAGGACAGTTTGTTTCCCACAAAATGGTCAAACGGCTATCCAAACTAAACAAATACTAGCAGTACATACATGCAAAGATAAACAATAACAATTATTATTAATTGATTATCCTATATTACACAAGGTCCGCCAATATTCAAAAATCATAAATCATGTTTTTAATTGTGTCAATTAATAAAATTGTCATTAATCAAGTAATTTCGTATTGGCCCAGTTACAGGTCCACGGCCAGCTGTATTGGCCTCGGCCTTCGTCCTCGTGCCAATACAGCAGACCTCGGACCTGTAACTGGGCCAGTACGAAATTATTTGATTAATAACATTATATTATTAATAAACCGCAACAGAAGTTCCGTCTTGGAACCTTCAGTATTTTTTTTTAAGTTTTTTACGCTTATGTCGATTTTACATGGCCACAATCCTCGCCTTTGGTTCTGTCGTGGTTTATACAAATAATATGTTTAGTCCCTGTGAAGTGCAACATCTCCGTGACGAATACAGAGATGAAACAACGCAATTACATGGGAGCCACCACTTATCGTTCGTTCACAAAGCACAGAATATCTTCACAAGATCCTCAATATTGTCAACAGTACATCAGAAATATCTCGCATTTAAAATATATCCAAATAATTGAAAATCTAATATTTACCTTACAATGTGAAGGAATACTATTTTCACATTTCATTCAATGTACACTATAAGTAGACTACAACAAGTAATAGCTTTCCCTTAAACATAAAACTGAAAAACTGCTGCTACAGCAAATATTTATCATATTAATTGCATCTTTGTTGTGCTCGTTGAATTGCTCGTTAGAACCGCTTATGTCGAGCAAAACGGATGCAAAATAAAACCTGGGCCTGACGAAATAGATTGGATGCATGATGCTTCCACGTAGAGCTGAAATCCGACCGCAAACGAGTACTTGTAAAACGTCTTAAGGATCTAAGTCTGCCGCCCAGGTAAAGCGGTGCGAGTCGGACCATCCATGCTTATAAACTATATTGGTTTCATTGGGCGACCAGCCTTGAGATGTCATTTCATCTCAATGCCGGGTACAAATCCCACAAAATTGTAAGCAACGTCTGCAAAATGACCTATACAGTGCTGACGGGGACGTTAAACCTAAAATTAAACAAAATAAAAACCAAACTTTCCTCTATATGTGTAATGTGTGTTGTGTCGTGCTTTTACGGCCCAGACAACAGCTAAGGTCATGTCGGACAATTCTGTTACTTCCACTGTTCTTTGCACTAGCGTTATACCAGTACTTCTTGAGATCGCCCCATCCACCCCAACAGTAACTAGCTCCTCAAGCAACTAATCATCTCCAGCCGTCTATCAAGAGTGTGGGGCATAAGAAAAATGACAGATATAATAGAACAAAAATAACGGCTTCCTATCCCAACCCTGCTGCAAGCACAATATGCCCTTGCCCTACTTAAGTCAAAGCAGTAGAAAGCCCTGGCACTGAAAACTTCCCCTGTATATAAATAGAGGATCTTACATGAGTGTTCATGTAATATTGAATTTATTAAACTCGTTGAGCCGTGCATTTTATGCCTTTCCTCAACGAGTTTAATAAATTCAATATTACATGAGCACGAATGCAAGATTCTTTTTATAATAAAACGCATTTTAATCACGATTTGTTGACAAAAATGCCAATATTCCGTCAACGCGACGTCGTTAATGACGTTACATATACATGTTACATTAAGGGACGTTTCTTACTAATGTGCATATTTAATCCAGCAGTGGATTACGGGATTTATTACATAGAGGATATTTACTTTTTGTAGATGAATATCAAAAATATTTATCGAAAAAATGAAATTTTCTTTTTATTTTGTAATATAATAGGACACTTACTGTAATTGATCAATCGGATCTTACGTCACAATTTTTTACTTGGCTATGACGTCCAACTGTCAGGAGATCGCCATTTTGAACACAGCATTTTTACAGTACAAAAAAGTGCTTTTCAGGGTATTTTACAGAGTTTTATAGATTACATATATGAATTTTGGTGAGAAAAGTAGTCCGGGCTGCTACTGTGAAATAACACGGTCATGTTATTTTTCACACTTTATATTTTCACGAATATCACTTTTGTTTCAGATATGCATTGATTTCACTGCTATGTATAAAATAAATGACGTTATTACACTCTCAGACGCGATATGATATGATAAAATGGTGTTTATTTGGGTATTAATGACACAAACTTGTTTTCGTCGTGAAAGTTTCATTTTTCGGCATTAAAGTGTCAAGGTGTATAGCGTTATGCGTTATGTTATAGACTTAGTGACTATTTTTGGGGCCAGTTTTATGAATAAAACTTAACGTTCGGATAAATATCTATATAAACTGAATTTTAGCATTCACGTCAACCAAGAATAAAGTATTACACGGTGGAAAGTATGACGGAATTAATGTGTCTGCAGATTTAGCGAAAACCTTACCTTTTACTTCAGACGGACATGGCTCATCAAGTCTTCAAAAATTCCAATCGAATATATAGAATTGGAAGTAGTAAATTTTGTTTCCTTTTTGCGTATATCTATCAATTAAAAGTTAGTGCCAACTAAGTTTATTGGTAGTGTTTATATTTACCACTAAGGGGATACACTCTCAGTGTTCGCAGCCATTTGTCGTAAAGGAAAAGGTTTTTAATAAGTTCCTGTACATTTTTGTGTTAGATGAGCTTTTTCAAGATGGAGTGTACACGCCAACTGATAAGGGAGATGTAACTATGTGTTTCCACATTTGAATGTTTACAAATTCTCTTTACGGAGGATTCATCACGATAACACGCCAATATAATTCTGACCCCCTTGAACCCCACTTTTATACAGCAAAACTGGTGTTTACATGGGTAAACCTTATTTTCTTATTTCTGCTCTAATATTTTGAGGAGAAATAAGAAAAAATATCACAATTTTTCATCTTAAAATTTTCATTTTTTCGGCGGTAAAGTTTACAATGTAATTGTATAGGCGTGTTTTCGTAATAAATAGCCATTCCATGTACAGCTACTATCGCAAAAAACGCTTTTTCTCTTCTTATCAAAGGATAACGTCTGCTATCAAAAGTAGATACGAGTTAATATCCCATCTAGAAAATAATTCTTATATTGAGCATGCCAAATTGTTACGGATGATTGCATCCATTTGAAAAGGTCGGCCACTTTCGATCAGTGCATCTATTCATCTAAACATTGTTTTACTAACAATTCCCAACCGGCAGTTCTAGTTCCTACATGTATGCTATCAGAAAATTCCGATCAGGAAGTAACAAGTTCCAAAGTCTGACTTGTCTTTCCCGAAGGCAAAAGAAAGCTATTTCCTCCGTTTACCGCTCTGAAAAGACATTCCGTCCACAACAGAAAGTGTCAAGTTCCAATAAACAGAGCATACACTTTATTGTCGATAGAATCTGCTTCACAGTTCCTTAAGCTGTCTAATCCAATCGTTCAGTTGAGGACATAATGTCTGGCAGTGGAAGATATATACTTCTGATATATATTGATAAACTTAATACTAAAATTATCAGTTACTCTCAAGACCGAAGCAACTTGCTGGTTTTGAGCAAACAAGTGTCAGAAAATGGAAACAATTGTCTGGCGTTAGAGAAAATATGAAAAAAAGACAATTTCTTCTGCCAAATACAAAAGTGGTATACTAGATATTGTCATTTGTGCTTAACAGAAGTAGAGGCAATGGTCAGGAATCGATATCTCACACCTCCCATGAGACATCAATGGAAAGAAACACGAACATTAATCAACATCACTACAATGAACACGTAACAGGCGGAAAGCCAAAAGGGCAGTTACTTTCCAACAAAATGGCCAAACGTCTATCCAAAATAATAAGATATAGCAGTACATACTAAAAGACGAACTATAACAATAATAAACCACGACAGATAAAAAGTTTTTTTTTACTTGGTTGGTTGGTTTATTTGAGGTTTAACGTCCCCGTCAACACTGTATATTTTTATTACCTGGTGTGTTTGTGATGGTGGTGGGGTGGGGACTTAAATCGATATACGCGCCCACCATCCTTGCCCTTGATTTTGGAACAGGAATAAGGAAAATAATGTAAACCCCTGTAAACACCTGTTTTCCTATATAAAAGTGTGGTTAAAGGTGGTCAAGATTATAAAGGCGTGTTATAATGATTTGTTCTTAATGAATAATTCAAAAAAGGTCTTTTCTCCTAATGACTTTATGAGATTTATTTAATAGGAGGTAGCCTTATTTCGACACCCATGATTTCCTTATATATGTACCTGAACTGATTCTGCTCATACTTGTAGGCAAGACATCTTCCGCCATTTATACCGGAAGTTTATGGATCACGTGACCTCCATCTGTTAGAATCGACTCAGCGAGACGATTCTGAGAAATCTCAGCATTTGTTTCTTCGAGTATTGAAAAGAATAGTCTTGATTATCAACATTAAGGGAAATGGGAACACCTGGCAGATTTTTCCGCCATTTTGTAAAGGGAGACAACTATCGGAACTTCCTGTTCGCTTTAATATAAGCCCTGTCCCACTTAAAAAGGGTCTACTCTTAAAGTAAAAAAATTGCTCATCAGCAGCAAATTTTTCCTTTAAGAGTTGACCTCTATTGACATGGGAGACAAAGTACTTTTGTAGGAGTTGCCTCCCCTGAAGGTGTTCCAATTCCCCTTAACCTATTTCATCTTGACCTAAGGATCCGTTCCATTTATATTATCGTAATAATCTGTTCAGCCGTTATATCGAATGACGATATTAAAAGGGTTGACCGTATGTGCGTGTTTGCCTTGCGCTGCTGGATCGCGCATTGTCTATATGTGCGGTGCGTCACTGGATGGCCAACTGATACTGGCTATTATTTTGGCAGTTCCTATTATATGCATCGGGGCCCAGTTGTTCAAAGCTTAACGAGCTCGTTAGTGGTCATATTGTTAAATGTTCTAGCAAGTTTAAAATTCAAAATTTTGGTATTTTTGCTGAAAAAATGTGAGCAGCTTTTGCGGATGCAAAAGCTGCTCACATTTTTTCAGCAAAAATATTAGCATATTTACCATAATAAATGATCAAAATTTTAACAATACGTCAATGTCGTTAGTTTTGAACAACTGGCCCCGGATTGTCTGACTTACACCACTTCAATTTGCCTGGGAAGGCTAAGTCCTTCTAAGACGTTTACCAGTACTCATGTGTGGCCAGTTTCAGCTCTGCGTGGAAGCACCATGCAGCCCATTTATTTTTCCAAGCCCTGACTGGCGGGGGCGATGGGCAAATCGTGTTGTCCTTGCAGCAAGGTTAGGTGGAAGTGAATATGTTGTTATTTCTTGAGGTTCTACACTTCCATTCAGGTTCCTCTTTCTCTCATGTGCTTCACGTTTAGCTGGGCTACTGTTTTTTCCCTTTCTCTGCGAGACGACACAAAATAAGCCACAAGAGCTGAAGTATCGTTAAACACAAACACAATAAAACAAACATTGTACAATTAATAAGTTCTGAAGTTAGATCCTTTGGAAGCAAGGAATACACCAAATAAACGAAAATAGCAGACTCGGTTTTATTGAGTCTGTTCATAACCAGTAGTGAAATATGCAACACCGGCCACGCCCTCTAGCACCGGCTTAAGCAGAACTCTATTTTCAAAATGATACCAAATGAACTCAATGGTCCCAAAGGACCAGAAAATATAATCTGCACTATGATGATGTACGGGGAGAGACGTTTTACGGCCGCCACACGGCACAACACCAGCTACAGTGAAAGTCTTTAGGTGACTGTGATCGTTGACTGTGGCTTTTCCTGAATAACATTTTCTTACTTTTCTGTAGCTGTTTGAATAATAACAATAATAATTGACCTTATTTATAGAGGGTAACACTTTGTCTTCCATACGACCCTCTTTTTCTGGGTAGGAACCAGTACTAAGCAATGTTGGCGCTTGCGGGGATCGAACCGGCCACCTCTCGATCTCAAATTCGATGCTTTACCGCTGCGCCACTGCGATCCAGTCATACAGTAATGTTATACATGTATACGAGGGTAATCCTTCGAAAGCAAGGACTATAGCACAGAACTGAAAACTGTAGAGTGTATAAGATTTTTCGTGGGCCAGTTCAGTGTGACCAAAGCAGTGAAACCACAGATATTTCGGTATTCCGCAGTGGAACCAATGATCAGAGAAGACTAAAACATGTAACCCACACTATGATGAAGGAGCGTGAATGGAGGGTGATAGCTCAGTGGTTCTTGCAGTTGCCGCTGATGCTAGAGGCCTCCGGTTCGATCCCCGGCGGTGATGATTATTTCGTTGTCCGAACACGCTTCATTGGCATCATTTACAGGGATGAATGTCAAAAAGTGAACTGGCCTTCGAATCTGGACGTTAACTGGAGGCCCCCTGTGCAGGGAGAGTCATCCCCTGTGCAGGTTATAGTCTCCTACCATAATTACATGATATCTCTGTAGGCATCCATCCTGCAAACGTAATGGACACCAGTGAGTAATGATCGCAGGAGATAGATAGATAGATAGATAGATAGATAGATAGATAGATAGATAGATAGATAGATAGATAGATAGATAGATAGATAGATAGTTAGCTAGCTAGCTAGCTAGCTAGCTAGATAGATAGATAGATAGAAAATTTTCAGATAACAAATTCTGATATTTTTGTATATATGTTCAAATGATAGATTGTTGGTACTCGTTAGAACCACCTCGGCAACTAGTACCCCTTAATGTATGTTTTTGAGCACTAACAAGCAATATAATAAACACCCTTGTAAACCCCATAAAAGTGGGGTTTAAGGGGGTCAAAATTATATACTATTAGGCGTGTTTTTGTAAAGACTACCACAACAAACCACATAAATATTACCGTTGTTATCCCTCCTCAACCGGTTGCTTGTTTGTTTTTTGTTGTTGTTTTTTTTGTTGTTGTTGTTTTAAGTTTACCGTCCCCGTCAACACTGTAAATGTCATTTTGGAAACGGTGCTTCCAATTTTGTGGGACTTTTACCCTACATTGAGATGAAATGCCATCTAAAGCTCTGTCGCCCAATGAAACCAATAGGGTTTATGCATGGACGGTCCGACTCGCACCGCTTTGCCTGGACAGGCTTTGATCCTCCAAGCGGTTTACCAGTACTTGTGTGCGGGTCGGTTTCAGCTCTGCGTGGCGCTTTTAGTTACCTTCAGTGGCTCGAATTAACCACATCTTGAACTAATTTTCATTGTCCTGCACTTGTTCGAGCTATTGAAGCTCAACTGTACTTTGTTGTTGTACCTGTCTTCTTCAAAGATTTAAACAGCTTAATTAATTTTACCTTATGCAGAAAACTGAGAATACAATAAACTAAAACGTGCGAAGGACAGGAAAGTTCCAGTGACACGCAGACGCATACAAAACACAGAGCATGTTCGCACAACAACACAAAACCAGCTGACGCGTAAAAACTTTTTGAAGCATTGGGACGGTCTGTAGTAAAACAATGGTTGGAGGGGTTTACTTTAAGGATTTAAACTTACAACCCTCGCCCTAAATTCCAATGCAGTTTCATTCATAATAACAATAATAAATCGATCCGCATGGAGGGTTCTTATGCCAACATGGTGTTTGACTTGAACATAACGAGTGAAACAAACTGATAATTATGAATCAGACTTAGATGACTTTGTTCTTTTATACTGGCTTTGCCTGAATGACTATTAAGGGGATGGGAACACATTGCAGATTTTCCGCCATTTTTCAAAGGGAGACAACTTTCGGAACTTCCTGCTCGCTTTTCTATAATGCCTGTCCCACTGTAAGAGGAATCTACACTTAAAGGAAAGAATTCGCTCCTCAGGAGCAAATTCTTTTCTTTAGGTGTTGGCCACTATTGACATGTGAGACAAAAATACTTTTGCAGGACGTTGCCTCCACTGAAGGTGTTCCCACCCCCCTTAAAGCAACGTTAACACGCCCGTGTGATAAAATGGTAACTTTTTTATCTCTAGAACCAGCCGTTTTAAGATGAAAACGTTGGATATTTTCCTTAGTGTTGGTCCAAATATTGATTGTTGGGGCTGGTTAGAACCGCCTCATCTAATCGCCTCATTGGGGCGGTTCTAACGAGTACCAACAATCTCAAACCCTACCTTTCTCTATATAAAGTGGGGTTTAGAGGGATGTTCATTACACGGACGTGTTACTCCAGATCAGAAAACATTCAAGTTCCCATCAAGACCATTAAACATCTGGGCCAGTTGTTCAAAACTATCGACATCGTAAGTTAACGTAACGTTAAAACTTCGATCATTCAGTATGGTGAAAATAATAATATATTTGCTGAAAAAAATGTGAGCAGCTTTTGCAAATGCATAAGCTGCTCACCTTTGTTTCAGCAAAAACAACAACATTTTAATAATTGTACTTGCTAAAATGGTTAAAAATTTGACCACTAATGAGCTCGTTAAGCTAACGAGGCTTTGAACAACTGGACCCGGATTAATATGTTTTAACTTCCCACCCTCGTTTGTTTATGTTAAATTGGGTCACAACACGAGAAAAAACATGTATTCAGTTAGCACTGACTAGTAAGGACAGATCGGCCTGTACGTATGTGCGTTTACTGCTGGCACTTTGAATTAGCTTTGTCTGGTCCGCTCCACGGTTATAAGTTCTGCGTTGTAGCCCTTAAGCTTGCTTCCAACTTCATATTACTAAAACATGCCTGTACAAATACATTATAATCTTTACCGCAGAAAAAAGGGATAATTTTAAGATGAAAAATTGTGTTATTTTTCTTATTACTGCTCAAAATATAGATTGTGGGTACTTGTTAGAACCGACTCATCGAGTCGGTTCTAGCGAATACCCACCATCTATATTTTAGAGCAGCAATAATAATTTTCTTATTTTTTTCAAAATATAGATTGTGGGTACTTGTTAGAACCGCCTCATCGAGGCGGTTCTAACGAGTACCTACAATCTATATTTTATAGCAGAAATAAGAAAAACATGGTACACCCCTGTAAACCTCAGTTTTTCTACATAAAAGAGGGGGCTCAAAGGGGGTCGACTGTTTATAGGTGTGTTTTTTTCGTGATGACCACAGATGGTGTTCTGGAAACGTGTGGCGGTCGTAATAAGTCTCCCTACCCTTCATCATAAGGTGGGTTATATTCTAGTCCTTTCGGGCATAGACTCTACTGCGGAATTTCGAAAATATATTAGGTTCATCGATAAGGCCTAATTGGCTGAAACTACGAGGGTAGGCTGAAAAGTTCTGAGCCTGACCAAGAAGCAGGCATCGAAGAGCCGTGAAATTTTGTATTCATTAAATCCAAACCTTTATTACTTGCTTTGACTCAAATGAGTTCAAGTTTACCTGCAATAAAGTAGAAATTCTAGACTTTGAAAATTGATACTAGCACGTTTTTGAGAAAATGGACAAAATCTGGCATCGTGGTGTCATCAAGTACCTCCATAAAAAGGGGTTAGATCCTAAGGACAATCATGCCGATATGGTTGCTACATTAGGGGATGATGCTCCTTCGTATGCAACCGTGAAGAGGTGGGCAGCAAATTTTAAGATGGGCAAGGACAGCCTTGAAGATGATTACCGGTGTGGTCGACCCACAATGGCAACAACCGAGGAAACCATCAGCCAAGTGCACAGGGCCGTGATGGATGACAGCCGTTTAACTGTGAATCAGTTAGCTAACACTGTTGGCATCTCCCGTGAACGAGTAGAGCACATCCTACACAGTGAATTAGGAATGTCGAAGGTTTCCGCCAGATGGGTGCCACGGCTTTTGACGCCTGACCAAAAGTTGACCAGACTGAACCTGCCACAAGCCAACTTGGCTATTTTTGAAGCAGACCAAGATGGTTTTCTTGACAGGATGAATGTTGGGTTCATCACTTTGAGTCAGAGACCAAAAGACAATCCATGCAGTGGAAGCACCCTGGCTCACCTCCTCCAAAGAAGGCAAAGGTCGTCTCCTCTGCAGGGAAGGTGATGGCATCAGTGTTCTGGGATGCCAAGGGCATACTATTCATAGATTACCTTCAAAAGTGCAGAACAATTAATGGGGAGTATTATACAGATCAGCTAAAACAATTGCCAAAAGCAATTAAGGCTAAACGACCCGGAAAATTCACAAAAGTGGTCTTGTTTCATCAGGACAATGCGCCTGCTCATAAATCGGTTGTCGCAATGGCTGCTGTGCATGACTGTGGCTTCACACTTGTCGATCACCCTCCGTATTCACCTGATCTAGTTCCATCAGATTATTTCCTGTTTCCAAACATGAAAAAGCACTTGGCTGGGCAGCATTATCGGTAAGACGAGGAGGTGATAGCTGCTGTGAGTTTTTCAGGGACCAAGATGAGACCTTCTATACCACTGGGATCCAAGGACTCCAGCCTCGCTAAAGGAAGTGTGTGGACAGGAAGGGAGACTATGTTGAAAAATAAGACGCTTCCAGCATGGACAAACCATTGGATCTTGGTCAGGCTCAGAACTTTTTAGCCTACCCTTGTAGCTAGTCTGACCTAGAAAAAAACTTTGGTTTTCTTGGTTTTCTGTGCTGTTTTGTAGTCGTTGCTTCCAAAGGAGTACCTTTTTTATAGAACATTAGGTATGTAGACGCTTAATGGAGGCATCCAAAATTTTTGCGAGAGTGCGTGGTTGCGTATGCAATTACAGCAAATCTTCGTTGAAACGCCAGCACAGTCAACCCTCTTAATACCGACCTTCGATATAACGGCAAAACTCATTATAACGGCAATTCTTTTTCAAAACAAGACATGTTTGTGAAACACGAATATGCCCCCGGGCCGAGGTCAATTTTTCATTAAAGTAGATGACAGGCCAAAGGCACAGGTCACAATCATTTGTATGAGTGGGAAGCCCTTGTCACAATACGAAGGCTCTATCTCGAACGGTTCGCAAGTTATGGCCAATGTTATTTTTTCTTTAAAGTAGATTACGGGTTTTCGTCAAATTTTTGTATGAGTTGGAAACGCTTGTCACAAGGAACCTAAGGCTCTATCTCAAACAGTTCGCAAGTTATGGCCAATGTCATCTTTTCGTTTAAGTAGATTACGGGTTTTCGTAAAATTTTTGTATGAGTGAGAAACTCTTGTCACAAGGAACCTACATGCCAAATATGAAGGCCATATCTCAAACGGTTCAAAGGTTATGATAAAGAAGGTCACAGGTCAAGGTCACAGGGCAAAAAAATTGTATCGGTGGAACCCCCTTGTCACAAGGAACCATCTGCCAAATATGAAGGACCGATCTCAAACGGTTACAAAGTTATGATAAAATAGGTCACAGTCAAGGTCACAGATAAAAATCAAACGTTTTATATGAGTAGGAAGCCCTTGGCACAACATGCCAAATATGAGGGTTAAAAAGTTATGATAAAGTAGGTCAAAGGTCAATGTGAAGAGCAAAGGTCAAAAAGTTTGGGATGAGTGGGGAGCCCTTGTCACAAGGAAAAAACATGCAAAATTTAAAGGCGCTACCTCGAATGGTTCAAAAGTTATGACAAATATTATATTATTCTTTAAAGTATGTCACAGGTCGAGGACAGGTCATTTTTTGTATGGGAGACAAGCCCTTTTCTCAAGAAACCTACCAGCTAAACATGAAGACTGTATCTCAAATGGTTTAAACGTTATGACCAATATCATTTTTGTTTAAAGTAGACCACAGGTTACGGTTAAGGTCACTGGGCAAATGTTTTGTCTATGAGTGGAAAGCCTTTGTCACAAGGAACCTATATGCCAAATATGAAGGCTCTATCTCAGCTGGTTCGAATGACCAACATCAAAGTTGTCCACGTATAAACCAACAAACAAACAGAGAGGGCAAAAACTATGTCCGGGGTAATAAAAAATCCTTAGGCCAAGATAAGATGGATTGATGCAGATAAACAAGAATATTGCATTCAAAACTCCAATAACGAAATGTTGCGGACATTTGTTAGAATCGCCTAACCGAGACGATTCAAGCACATGCCCACGTTTCGCAAGGTGATTCTGACAAATCCACAACATTTGCATCTTGCGGTAAGTAGGCAAAAACATTTTATAACTATTCTGATGCTACACTTTTTTTTAATTATTTTTAACGGCACACTCCTTATAACGGCCAATATTAAGGGAACGAATAATGCCGTTAAAAGAGGGTTCTCTGTTTTTCTTCCCTACTTTTTGCCATAAACAAAAATTAGAAAGAATCACAATAACGAACAGTATAATAAAGCATTAAAGATTCTTTTGTCCTAATTACCCTAAGGAAGAATTGTTGTGGACATTTGTTAGAATCGCCTGGTCATGTAAATGTTGTTGCCAATTGTTAGAATCACCTGGAGTAGGCGATTCTTACAAATGTCCGCAACATTTGCTTCTATGAGTAAGAAATTCAATATTCTTAATATTTTCATTAACGTCTCAGAATGTGTGTATCGCTGATATATTTTTGATTTGGATAGCCAATTTGCCATTTTTAGCTCACAAGAGCCGAAGGCTCTGGGGGAGCTTATAGGACAGGCAGTTATCCGTCGTCGTCGTCCGATGTCGTCCGTCGTCGTCTGGCGTCAACACTTTCAAACATCTCTGAAACCATTGGGCCGATTGGGCCCAAGGTTCATCTAAAGCACGCTTGGGCTGGGGGATTGAAAGTGTATGTTATTTATGAAAATCAGCTTTATAGTTTGGTTGCCATGGCGACTTATAGTTTCCATAGACTTATAATGATCAAAATTGAAAAATATCATTTTCTACCAAACCTTTGCAGCTATTTTCACATTTTTTAATAGAAATGTTCCTTTGGTAAACTTCTTTCAGCCATATACTTTTATTCCAACTTGGGGTCGCCGGGTGTGCCGGGGCCATGCCCCACCCCTTCATTTCACAAAAGACCATATATATTAGAAACCATTAAGATCCCCACCCCAAAACCATATATGTCCTTGTTCCTAGTGACAAGACCCACTCAGTGGCTCCAACCTGGATGACCCCTGGATGTGCTGGGGCCTTGCCCGACGCCCTCAACTTCGTAAAGGCCCATTTATCTCAGAAACCATTCAGATCTCCAACCCTATATATTCTTGTTCCTTGTGTTAAGACACACTCATTGATACAAACCTAGGGATCTGCTGGGGTGCGCCGGAGCCATGTCTCACCCTCTATTTCACAAAAGGCCAAATATCTGAGAAACTGTTCAGAGTCCCAACCCTAAACAATATATATTCATGTTCCTTGTAATAAGACTCATTCAGTGACACCAATATAGAGGCCAACGGGGTGCACCAGGTTATGTGTCGGGTTATGCCCTACATGTACCCCTCAAATTCATAAAAAGTCATACATACCAAAAAAACGTTAAGGTCCCCACCTTAAACCATATTATATTATTATATCAGTCACACCAACCTGGGAGTCTGTTTGTGCTGGTGCAATGTGCTGGAACCATGCACTGACCCTCCACTTAATAAAATGCCATATATCATAGAATCCATTCAGATCCCTTTCCCATAATAATATTATATATTATTGTTCCTTATGAATAGACACATTCAATCACACCAACTGTAGGAGTTATGGAGACAGGAACAGTACAATTTAACCTCCGGTGCTACTCATATGGCCAAAATGTTTTAAGTCGTTCAAGGGAAAATACTTTTGTAATTAGGTGCTGAATCAGAATTTTGTTCCTTCAGGCACATATTCAGTGCATGTCTGAACGGCACTGCCGGTTCAATGGCCTGCATCAACTATTGTAGAAGGAGTAACGAGGACACGAACAGTACTATTTCACCTCATATACTAGAAAATGTTTAAGTCGTTTTAGGAGACATTTTTCAGCAATAAGGGGTTATATCAGAATTCTGTTTTCTTAATGCACATGTGCCATGCATAGTAGAAGTGGAGGCAATGATCAGGAATCGATACAATTAACCCACAGCTCCCATCAGGGACACTAAATGGAAAGAAACACAAACATGAAACAACAGACCCTAATGGAAACATCAATAGCGGAAAGCCAAAAGGACAGTTACTTTCCCACAAAATGGCCAATAGGCTAGCCAAAATAAAATAATATAAGCGACACAAACACCCAAAGACAAACCATAACAAAAATAAACCGCGACAGAAGAACCGCCTTGGAACGGTCAGCGGAAACGAATTCCACTGGGGAGGGGGGCTTAAATCGATTTTACGTGGCCACAATCATCGCCCTTACTTCCGTCTCGATTAAGACGAATAATTTGTTCAGTCCGCATGAAGGCCTCCTAACTCATCAGCGCAACATCTCCGTGAACACAAAAATCAAACAACCACAAAGATGAAACAACGGTGAGGACTCGACGGCAAAAAACCACTGAATGGCTGGAGCAAACGAAAACAAACATGTCTTAGCTGTGTTGGAAGTATTACAACGATGTCCTGCATCAAATACTGTAGAAGGAGTTGAAGAGACACGAACAGTACTATTTTACCACATATGCTACACATATGGCCAAATGTTTAATTAAGTCGTGCAAAGGGACATAATTCTGCAATAAGGGGCGGGGTAAGAATCTTGTTTCCGTTATGCACATTTTCAATGCATGTCTGAACAGTGTTGAAAGTTTCAATACCCTTTATCAAACACTGTAGGAGAAGTTGCAGAGACAAGAACAGTACTACAATGTTTGACGTACAGACTTACGTTCTTACGGACAACTATATGCCCCTCGTCACTTATGGCGGGTGCATAAAAATAGAGACTCGGGAGAAGAAAAACCATTGCAGAACCTGGCGTGCTCACATGCGGTCACAGCGGTGAGAGACCAAATGAAGAAGAGTCAGCGCTCTTACCCACTAGGCCAAAGAGGCCCGAACAAAATGGGCTAAATCAGCTGTTGGTTCCATTGTAGCGTTAGCCGGGTCGTCCACGAAGTCAAGCAACGCGGTCACACATCAAGGCACTAACCGCAATCTCCGTTGCTTAACTTCGCGAATAAGCCAACCACTCTACCCGCGTCGCTAAAAGAGCCGGCTCCTACAGCAAGGCTGTAGAGGTGGTTTTTATCCATAACCGTTAAATTTCTCCCCCTCATCTCTTGGCTTCGTCCCGAAGTCACACATGCCTCACAAGGGTAAACCCGAGGGCGGAGTCTATGTAACAAACCAGCGGCACTGTTTCCATCCCACCGCTGACACCAATGTAGCGTGTACCGGGTCGTCCACGAAGTCCAGCAACGCGGTCACCCATCAAGGTACTAACCGCAATCTCCGTTGCTTAACTTCGCGAATAAGCCAACCACTCTACCCACGTCGCTAAAAGAGCCGGTGTAGCGTGAGATCTTTAAACCCGTGAGAACCTTAATACCAAGGTATATCTGCGCATGCGCAAGAAGGCCGTGAGAAATGTCATCCATTTCCTGTTAGCCCCTGCCCCTTTGTATAAAATGTCTAAATAAATCTGCTTACATTACGAACTTTAAATAGAACATTTTTATCACAGGCTTTATTTTTATTTATTTATTTTTTATTTATTCGAAAGATGCGCGTATTAAATATGCCATAAATAGGTTTCCATGCGTTCAAAAAGAACAAAAAATATGCGGGTACATGTATTTTCTTGAAATTATTACGAACCCCATTAAACTCCACTTTTATACAGTAAAACTGGGGTTTACAGCGGTGTATATTATTTTCATATTTCCGCTTGAAAACATAGATTGTAGGTACTGGTTAGAACCGTCTCGGCTAGGCGATTCTAACGAGTACCTACAATCTTTGTTTTCCAGCGGAAAAACGAAAAATATCAGAATATTTTATCTAAAATTTTGATGGTAAAATTTCAATATATTTCAATGGGCGTGTTCTCGCAATTAATACTTTTAAAAAACAAGTTTTGTGGAAATTTTAAAAATATTATTCAGCCTAAATGGATTGGAACACTGTAGCATAATCCTGGTCTCAATATAAGTGCATTTTTACAATAATAATAATAATAATAATAATAACAATACAATAATAATAATATAACAATAACAATTATAATAATTAATAATGATAATATAAATCATAATCCGAGGCTTAGAGAAAACATGTACACTCTTACCTTTTCAGTTCTACGGTGTATTCCTAGCTTCAAAACGATGTTAAACCCTTCATGGAATTTAAATTTTGGTTTTATCACCAAGGTGATTAACATGTGTGATTTATGGTTTGAAATTTCCTGTTGTCCCCATGCTTATAAAAACACACGGACTGATTTTCACACCTGTTTGCTTATATGGGGTAATAATGCCTAATGTCAACCAAACATGTTTTCTCTTGACCGTTTCAATAGAAAAATAAATAAATAATAAAATAATAATAATAAAAATAATGAAAAATAAAAAAACCCACAGAAGTAATTACCGAACCCAGTACTTACTGTCAACCAATCAAAATCGACCCCACCAACCGGCCCTTGAAGAAACAGATGGGCTGCATGGTAGCTAGGTAGGTAGGTATGTAGGTATTGTGAATGGTCTGGTGGGCAGGTAGGTAGGTAGGTAGGCTTACTTTTAACGTCTTCCTTCTACGTTGTTTGTTTGTTTGTTTTGTTTGATTTGAGGGTTAACGTTTACCGTTTCAAGCCTCGATGGGCGGGTTCCAACCTTCGACGTTGTAGGTAGGTTTTTGTTTGTTTGATTTGAGGTTTAACGTCCCCGTCAACACTGTAAAGGTTATTTTGGAGACGTTACTTCCAATTTTGTGGGACTTTTACCCGATATTGAGATGAAATGACATCTCAAGCCCTGTCGCCCAATGAAACCAATAGGGTTTATAAGCATGGACGGTCCGCCTCGCACGGCGGTTCCTGGGCAGGCTCAGATCCTCTAAGCGGTTTACCAGTACTAGTGTGCGGGCCGGATTCAGCTCTGCGTGGAAGCATCATGCAGTCCATATATTTCTTCAAGCCCCTATGGGCGGGGGCCGTTGTAGGTAGGTAGGAAGTTAGGTAGACAGATTTTGATTTGAGGTTTATCGTTCCCGTCAACACTGTTAAGGTCATTTTGGAGACGTTGCTTCCAATTTTGTGGGACTTTTACCCGACATTGAGATGAAATGACATCTCAAGCCCTGTCGCCCAATGAAACCAATAGGGTTTATTAGCATGGACGGTCCGCCTCGCACGGCGGTTCCTGGGCAGGCTCAGATCCTCCAAGCGGTTTACAAGTACTAGTGTGTGGGCCGGATTCAGCTCTGCGTGGAAGCATCATGCAGCCCATATATTTCTTCAAGCCCCTATGGGCGGGGGCCGTTGTAGGTAGGTAGGAAGTTCGGTAGATAGATTTTGTTTGTTTGTTTAATTTGAGGTTTAACGTCCCCGTCATCACGGTATTTTGAAGACGTTGTTTTCATTTTTGTGGGACTTATGCCCGACATTGAGATGAAGAGACATCTCAAGCCCTGTCGCCCATTGAAACCTATAGGGTTTATAAGCATGAACGGTCCGACTCCGACCGCTTTGCCTGGGCAGGCTTAGAGCCTCTATGCGGTTTACCAGTACTCGTGTGCGGTCGGTTTCAGCTCTTCGCGGAGACATCATGCAGCCCATGTATTTATTGAAGCCCCGATGGGCGGTTGCGACAGGTAGGTAGAGTGGAGGTATGTATGTAGGTAGGTTTTTCAACAAAACACGCCTATTCAAATATATTGACAAAATTTTACAACCAAAAACAATTTTTTTCTCATAAAAATCTTGATATATTTTCCTATTTCTGCACAAAACATAGATTGTGGGTACCCGCTAGAACCGCCTCGGCGCGTCGGTTCTAACGAGTACCCACAATCTATGTTTTTGAGCAGTAATAAGACAAATACAGTCGAACTTCAATGGCTCGAACACGTTTGGGACCTCGAAAATCTGTTCGAGACAGGGTAGTTCGAGACACTGAGGTTACTGTCAGGAGGCATAACGAGATACTATTAGACATCTTTTCGGTGTTCTATAATGCTGTGTGTACTCATTAGAATCGCCTCATCGAGGCGATTCTAATGAGTACACACAGCATACATTTGCAAGATAAAAGACTAAAATCTCCTTAATTATTCCCCACTATTTCTTGTGTAGAGGATTTCGCTAGGGGATCACGAATGGGTTCGACACATCCGTGGTAAACGAGCCATCGGTGTTCGAGCCATCGAAGTTCTATTGTAATAAATACCCCTGTAAACCCCAGTTTTACTATCTAAAAGTGGGGTTTAAGGGGATCGAAATTATACAGGCGTGTTTGCGTGATGAGATAGGAATGGTAGGTTTGGGCTTGTGGCGATGGTTATGTAGGTAGATCTATAGGAAGGTCGTAGGTAGGATCGTTGATATGTATGTTTTGTTAGGTAGGTAGGCAGGCAGGAATGTAGGTTATTAGGTACATGTATTACGTACGTATATCGATAGGAAGATATGTAGACGTATAGGCAGGTAGAAATGTAACTAAGTAGGTATGTTTTTGTTTGAACTGGGGGTTTAATGTCCCCGTCAACACTGTATAGGTCATTTTGGAGACGTTGCTTCCAATGTGGGACTTTTACCCGACATTGAGATGAAATGACATCTCAGGCCCTGTCGCCCAATGAAACCATTAGGGTTTATAAGCATGGACGGGCCGACTCGCACCGCTTTTCCTGGACAGGCTTAGATCCTCTAAGTGGTTTAGCAGTACTCGTGTGCGGTCAGTTTCAGCTTTGCGTGGAAGCATCATGCAGCCCATCTATTTCTTCAAGCCCCGATGGGCGGGGGCCAACCTTCGACGTTGTATGTAAGTAGGAAGTTAGGTAGATAGATTTTGTTTGTTTGCTTGTTTGGGTTGAGGTTTAAGGTCCCCGTCATCACGGTACAGATTATTTTGGAGACGTTGCTTTCATTTTTTCAGTGACTTATGCCCGACATTGAGATGAAAAGATATCTTAAGCCCTGTCGCCCAATGAAACCTATAGGGTTTATAAGCATGAACGGTCCGACTCCGACCGCTTTGCCTGGGCAGGCTTAGAGCCTCTATGCGGTTTACCAGTACTCGTGTGGGGTCGGTTTCAGCTCTGTGCGGAGACATCATGCAGCCCATATATTTCTTGAAGCCCAGATGGGCGGGTGCGACAGGTAGGCAGAGTGGAGGTATGCATGTAGGTAGATTTATCACGAAAACACGCATATTCAAATATATGGATAAAAAAATTTACAACCAAAAACGAAATTTTTCTGATTAATATCTTGATAAATTTGCCTACTTCTGCAAAAAACATAGATTGTGGATACTCGTTAGAACCGCCTCGGCGCGTCGGTTCTAACGAGTACCCACAATCTATGTTTTTGAGCAGAAATAAGACAAATAATAAATATCCCTGTAAACCCCAGTCTTACTATCTAAAAGTGGGGTTTAAGGGGATCAAAATTATACAGGCGTGTTTGCGTGATGAGGTAGGAATGGTAGGTTTGGGCTTGTGGCGATGATTATGTAGGTAGATCTGTAGGAAGGTCGTAGGTAGGATCGTTGATAATGTATATTTTGTTAGGTAGGCAGGCAGGAATGTAGGTAAGAAGGTATTACGTACGTATATCGATAGGAAGGTGTGTGTGTGTGAATGCGGGTTTAACGTCGCTTTCAACAATTTTTCAGTCATATCACGACGGTGTCTGGTTGCGACAGGGAGCTCAATGCTCACTTTTATAGTGCTGCCTCACTGAAGTATCATGTCCCAGACACATTACATGATACCACACCCAGTCACATTATCCTGACACTGGGTCAACAAGTCCTAGCTCTACCCCGTAAATCTGAGTGCCAAGCGAGGAGCAACTAGTACCATTCTCAACGACTTTGGTATGTCGCGGCCCGGGATCGAACCCGTGACCTGCCGTCCCCCGGAGCGGACACTCTACAAACTGAGCTATCGGGGCCGGTCGATCGATAGGATGGTATGTAGATGTATAGGCAGGTAGGAATGTAACTAAGTAAGTATGTTTTTGTTTGAATTGATGGTTTAATGTCCCCGTCAACACTATTAAGGTCATTCTGGAGACGTTGCTTCCAATTTTGTGGGACCTTTACCCGACATTGAGATGAAATGACAGCTCCAGCCCTGCCGCTCAATGAAACCAAAAGGTTTTTGACGGACTGACTCATCGGCTTAGTCCTTCTAAGCGGTTTACCAGTACTCATGTGTGGTCAGTTTCAGCCCTGCGTGGAAGCACCATGCAGTCCATCTATTTATCCAAGCCCCGATGGGCGGGGGTGACTAAGTCGGTATGTGCGTACGTAGGTAGGTAGGTAGGTAGGTAGGTAGGTAGGTAGGTAGGTAGGTAGGTAGGTAGGTATGCAGTCCTGCCCCGCCCATCCGGGCTTGAAGAAATAGATGGACTACATGGTAGCTAGGTAGGCAACTAGGTACGTAGGTAGGGAAATGGTCTGGTGGCTTCGTGGCTCGGTGGGCATGTAGATAGGTAGGTACGGGATCGAACATGTAACCCCAGGTCTATGAAGCCAGTAACATAACCACTACACCACGGAGGCTTCATTCCGTATGGGAACGGACGGCCAGATATACATTTACTTATTTATACCTACCGGCCTACCTACCTAAGTACCCTATTGGTTTCATAAGGCGGTAGGACTTGAGATGTCATTTCATCTCAATGTCGGGTAAAAGTCCAACAAATTTTTTCGCAATTGGTCGCAATATCTCCAAAATGACTTTCACAGTGTTAACTGGGACTTTAAACCTCAAGTCGAACAAACAAACAAACAAACAAACAAACAAATAAACAAACAAACAAACAAACACCTACCGACCTACCTTCCCACCAAGACACACCATTACCTGCCTACCTAAATCTATCCCGCCCATCGGGACTTGAAGAACTAGATGGGCTGCATGATTCCCTACCACACATGAGTACTGGTACACCGCAAAAGCCTGCCAGGCGGGTGATGCGATTCGGACCGTCCATGAATAAAAACCTATTGGTTTCATTGGGCGGCAGGTCTTGAGATGTCTTTTCATCTCAAAGTCAGGTCCCACGAAATTGAAAGCATCGTCTCCAAATGACCTATATAGTATTGACGGGGACGTTAAACCTCAAATCAAACCTACCAACATCCCTCCTTACCTACTTACCTACCTACCTACCCACCTACCTACCTACCTACCAAGACACATATCCTTACCTACTTACTTAAATCTATCCCGCCCATCGGGACTTGAAGAAATAGATGGGCTGCATGATGCCCGACCGCACATGAGTACTGGTAAATCGCTTAAGCATGCCCAGGCAAAGTGATGCGAGTCAGACCGTCCATGCATATAAACCCTATTAGCAGCATGTCTTGAGATGTCCTTTTATCTCAGTCGGGTCCCACGAAATTGGAAGCATCGTCTCCGAATGACCTATATAGTATTGAAGGGGACGTTGAACCTCAAACCCAACCTATCTACCTACCCAGCCACCCATCTTCTTTACCTATCTAGCCACCAAACCACCTACCTATTTACTTACATACATATACAACGTCAAAGCAGAAGTTAGAAGTACGAAGTCAGCTTGCCCCCGTCCATTGGGGCGTGAAGAAATAGATAGGCTGCACGAGGCTTCCACGCAGAGCTGAAACCAACCGCGCACGAGTACTGGTAAACCGCTTAGAGAATCTAAGCCTGCCAAGGCAAAGCGGTGCGTGTCGGACCGTCTATGCTCATAAACCCTATTGGTTTCATTGGGCGACAGGGCTTGAAATTTCAATTCATCTCAATGTCGGGAAAAATTGGAAGCAACGTCTCCAAAATGACCTTATACAGTGTTGACGGGTACGTTAAACCTCAAATCAAACAAAACGAACAAGAAATGTCCCTACAGTGTTATTTATTTATTTATTATTATTTTTTTTTTGTAATTTGATAATCAACACCACCATATATGAATACGGACCATTTCGACCCTAAGTCCAGTTGCCCTGAGTGATCTTGGGCGTTGCAGTTTGGCTTTGGTCAAGTCGGAACCCAATATAAGGTCAGCTTGACAGGGTTGTCTTTAATCAAGATAATATCATTCTACATTCTATAGTAGTAGTTTGTTATTGGGGCCCCGCCAATCGGGGCTTGGTGAATAAATAATTAAATAAATAAATAAATAAATAAAATCACTAGTAACACAGCTTCTAATTTAAAGTTTAATTAATGTGTCAGCATAACTTGTAATTTAATATACTCAGAGAGTTTCGAAACCCCAGTCTCTTATAGAGTTATCGTATTACAATTCTCACAGCTGAATTATCTCACACCCCCTCCGTGAGGGATTTCAGCCACTTCCGGTGCGACTGAAGAATCTCACGGGATCAATAATCTCACGCTACACCGGCTCCTACAGCAAGGCTGTAGAAGTGGTATTTATCCATAACCGTTACACCACACCTACCAAAATGATCCAAAGTGTTTGGATATGCAGGTCTAGGCACCGGTCTAGGCAGTCAGTGCACGTCCAGATAAGTCAGAATCTGGACAGGAATCACGTGTTGGGTTTGATAAACAGGATCGGCCCAGATAGACGCCATAGAAAACGGCATTTGATTGCAGTCTACAGTATTTTCTTAAAATACTGGTATTTCGGGGCTAAATCGCAGAACAGGACTGTCGACAAATCAGTGCTGTCACTACAGCCCTTAAGGTGCGACTGTTTATGTCGCCTGCTTTGTATATACTTTTCAAACATTTTACACCTATTTTTGCATCTAAGCAAACAGTGTAAAAGCTGATTTATTTTAGAGAAAACTAGGGTTTATCGGGTATGCTTTGTTAATACGAAAACAAATGATCAGGAATCGATACAATTAACCCACAGCCCCCACCAGAGAAACCAAAGGGAAATAAACACAAACATGAAACAACAGATCCTAATGGAAACATCAATAACGAAAAGCCAAAACGACAGTTACTTTCCCACAAAATGGCCAACTGGTTATCCCAAACAAAATAATATAAGCGATACAAACACTCAAAGACAGTGGTTAGCGCGTTCGACTCATGATCGAGAGGTTGTGCGTTCGAATCCGCCACCGGTATCGAGGTGTGTCCTTGGACAAGTCACGTAATGACACTGCCCCACTCCACCCAGGTGTAAATGGGTAGCAGTGGTGTAAAAGCCACTGCCTCTCTCTCTCGCGCGCGTGAAAACACCCGGAATGAGTGTTCGAGAGCGATTCAATAAGCTTAAAGCTTTCATCGCAATCGAACTAAAATAAATTAGTATAAACTAAAGACAGACCATAACAAAAATAAACCGCGACAGCAGAACCACCTTGGAACGGTCAGTGATACGAATTCCACCGGGGAGCTTAAACTTTGGATAAACACCTTATCCAAAAACAAGATATTTTTTTTTTCAAAACTAAGGTACGCGTTGACTTTGGTACGAGTTGACCTGTTACGAGTTACTTAAGTGAAGCTCTTTATGGCTAACCGTGGTCTGGTTCAGTTTAGTTTTTTTAAAACTATGTGCACCTTTATGCATAGAAATGGACCATTCTTCCCAAACAAACAGAAAGGCCCTTTTGGTGAAAGTTTTATAGTAGACGAATGGGTAATAAGGGAGTTTCAGGAAATGTCTGTCAACGGAAGTTAGGAACAATATAATATAGCTACCACTTAGTTTTGCGTGTCATCTTCACTCGTTAATTTCATCACCGCTTTTTAGCTCGCACCACGAAAGTGTATATTATTAAAATAACACACTGGTCGGACATAGTACGAGTTGACCAAAAACCGGCACGATACAATATACAAGAATTATTGCGAATTTTCGGCCCACATAGGAGCACATAAAGATGCATACTTTAATGGATAAACCAAGTAGACAATCATTGAAAGAATTCCAAACGGCAGAGGCATGGAACAAAAAAAAACTGGAATAACCAGTGTAAATACCAGCATGATCCTAAGTGAGTTGACTAAGGTACGAGTTGACTTAGGTACGAGTTGACCAGAAACCAGGCACCAGAACGCAGCGTCTGATCAGAGTTTGACATCTCAGACAGAAAGCTACTCTATTTTAGCGACCACAGTTGCTATAACCAGGACCTATTTTCGAGATATCTGAATGACTGTAAGTCAGTGTTTCTTAAAGAGCATTTAGAATGTGCAAGTGTGCCAAACTATTAATACCGATACCAAACGTCCTTTACCAAATGAGTTATATGATGAAATAGCTGGGATGTGGGGAAAAATAGCTATTATATAACATGGGCTGGTCATACCTTCGCTTTACTATTGCTGGTGATTGAACTTGTTGACCTGCAGGGACCTGGATAAATATTTTCCTCCTTTCTGCAAACCTAAAGGCAGGGAGCAGTTTAAACTCCAGCTGTGTGTATTTTGATAGATTCAACAAAGACGCACCTTGTCTGGATGTTAACGAGTAAATAGTCAGCTCCTTGACACACGTTTAAGCTAATCTTCCTTTTCTATATTCTTTCACAGACAGTACTGATGGAACACTTAGCACGCAAACTTGAACCTAGTAAGACAGAGAAACTTACTGCACTGTTTGAAGAACGCATTTACAATATTTGAGAATAGCTGCCTGCTGCAAGGTATTTTTCGACGATAAATATATATTGTCATGACTATACAATGTTGTCTCTAGCATATTTCGGATCGAGCATCTTTCATGCAACAAAGATCGACAGTAGTGTCGTTCCTTGTTGCATTATAGGACACATGCGTGTGATTAAACGTAGACCATATTAACTTCTTATTTCTTGCACAACAGATAAGGAAACTCTGGACTTAAACCTGGGATAGAAATTCTTATCCTACCCAGGGATGGGAGAAATATCGAGAATTGTCATGCGTTTTTTTTTTTGTACACTGGTGGAACAGGACGTCACGTACGCCGTCGTTAAGTTAAACTTCAAGTTCAATGACGCCAAAAACGCATCATTGTCGTCAAAATATTTTAGGGAAGTAACTGCCCTTTTGGCTATTCGTTTGTGACGTTTTCACAATGCTGAGGTTGTTTTATATTTGTGGTCTTTTTCATTTTGTGTATTGGATAGGATATAGTAGGTAATTGTATCGATTCCGGATCATTGCCTTCACTTCTATTTTAAATCTCACTTGCAACAAGTCCTATCGGTTCCTGGATTTTATGGTGACCAAAAGTATATAAATTCTGAAAAAATATATGCGTGCAATGATTTGACATTAGTTTGAATGTTTGAATTGAGGTTTAACGTCTCCGTCAACACTATTTAGGTCATCTTGGAGACGCTGCGGGATTTTTTCCGGACATTGAGATGAAATGACTTCTCAAGCCCTCGCCTATCGAAGATACCATAGGGAAAGAAGCACCAACATAAAGCAACATCGCCGCAACCAAAACATCAGAATCAGAAAGCCAAATCGAGAGTTTCTTTCCCACAAAATGGCTAAACCGCTATCCTAAATAAAACATCACGAAAACATGCCTATATAATTTTGACCCCCTTCAACTCCACTTTTATATAGTAAAACCGGGGTTTAATGGGGTAAACCTTATTTTTCTTATTTCTGCTCTAAATTATAGATTGTTGGTACTATTCTGCTCTAAAATATAGATTTTTGGTACTCGTTAGAACCGCCTCTTCGACAATCTATATTTTGAGCAGAAATAAGAAAAATATCACTATTTATACCGCAACCATGCAATCTAGTAACTTAATAAAGGGGGTTGAATAACTGCACGCTATAATCGGTAGTGACCTATAATACCTTCTACTGACCTATAATACGTCCAGTGACCGTTTATATACCGGATCTGCTTTTCAGGTCACTAACAAGTGTAAACAATAGCATGCAACCTTTTATACGTGGGAAAACAACGAAACTGCAAGTTAAAATCTTTGCAATATTTATTTAAACAGATTTTCAGCCATTTCAGCTAAATTCTTACCTTCTCGGCTTTTCCTGGTTCGAATGGCCCGTTGGAATAACTGCGCACTGCTACCGCAGTTGCGTCTCAACCTCAAAAATATTTTTAAAGCTAAAATAAACTATTTATTGGTAGATTTTCATACAGAAAGTAAAGCGCTGAGAAACTTTTATTCGAGCGGCCATGTTGTTTCCTTTGTCTTTGTGGTACGGTGACGTCAGAAACTTGCCACTCGTTGACGTCTCGTTAGACTACGTGTGCGCGCCATGGCACTGAATGTCGTCTAACGTGCCACTCTGTCTGTTGTCCTTTTTGCTTAAACTTGCTATATTACTGCAAAACCCATTCATTGTTTTGAGTTGCTGTATAAACTAAATACATGATTAGTGTCTTTAATAATAAAATATAATCGGTTCGCCCCGACAATATCATACGGGCTCGCTAAAGCTCGCCCTGTTTAAAATTGTCTAAAGCTCACCGATTATATTTTATTATTAAAGACATTAACCATGTATTTGCTATTTTTCTTCTAAAAAATTTTAGTTTTGTCGGCGGTAAACTTACAGTGTACTTGTACAGGCGTGTTTTCGTAATGAGACACACGCAAAGACAAACAATGTCGATAATAAACCACAACAGAAGCACCGTCTTGGAACGGTCAGCTGGAGACAGTTTACGCTACGATTGTGCACATCATGAAAACATGCCTATATAAATTTGACCCACTTAAACCCCACTTTTATGTAGTAAACTGGGGTTTGGATGGGTACACATTATTTTTCTTATTTCTGCTAAAAAACATAGATTGTGGGTACTCGTTAGAACCGCCTCGCCGAGGCGGTTCTTACGAGTATCCACAATCTATGTTTTGAGCAGAAATATGAAAAAAAAAAATACAACAATTTTTAATCTGAAAATTGTCATTTTTTGGTGGTTTAATTTACAATGTATTTGTATAGGCGTGTTTTCGTAATGAGTTTGAGTTTTTGTATCCGTTTTCGGTTTTCTCAAGTAACCGGTCGATTCACATAATTACTTGAAATAATGAAGCACCCAAACACCACAACAACATAAAAAATAATAATAAAAAAAATAATTTTAATGCGCATGTAACGCGACGTCTAACTTGATAAAGTTAACTTTTGAGATTGTATATTCTTCGATTTCGAATTCTGTTTTATCTTCATTCGCATTTTCTCATCACAAACTAGAGGAACTATCACTAAAGGTGATGATTTATACCCCCGCCTCAATACTTGACACAGAAAGCAAACATAAACAGTGTCCACTGAGTCCTTTCAGGGGCAATAACTCCATAATTATGGACAGATTCTCCTGAAATTTGCGTCTTGCACATCTACTTATCCTAGTGAATAAGTATGCCAAGTATCCATTGAATCCGACTTATAGTTAAGGAGGAGTTCAGTGGACAAGCTGTTTGCAAGCAAATCAGGTCAAGAAAGTATGTTTTAAATTGATTCAGGGGCCATACCTCCGTAAATATGGGACACACTTTAGTGAAATTTGCACATCTACCCCTCCTGGTGAACAATTATGGTAAGTATCAATTGAATCCGACTGATAATGAAGGAGGAGTTGAGCGGACAAGGTTTTTAGCACATTTTTTAGCAAATCAAGGGCCATAACTCTGTAATTATGGGACAAACTTCAGTGAAATTTGCGTCTTGCAGTCTACCCCTCCTGGTGAACAATTATGGCAAGTATCAGTTGAATCCGACTGACAGTGAAGGAGGAGTTGAGCGGAAAAGTTTTTAGCAAATCAAGGGCCATAACTCCGTAATTATGGGTCAAACTTTAGTGAAAGTTGCGTCTTGCACATCTACTCCTCCTGGTGAACAATTATGGCAAGTATCAATTGAATCCGACTGATAGTGAAGGAGGAGTTGAGCGGACAAGGTCTTTTAGCACATTTTTTGGCAAATCAAGGGTCATAACTCCGTAATTATGGGACAAACTGTAGTGAAATTTGTGTCTTGCACATCTACCCCTCCTGGTGAACAATTATGGCAAGTATCAATTGAATCCGACTGATATTGAAAGAGGAGTTGAGCGGACAAGGTTTTTAGCACATTTTTAGCAAATCTAGGGCCATAACTCCGTAATTAAGGGACAAACTTTAGTGAAATTTTTGTCTTGCACATCTACCCCTCCTGGTGAACAATTATGGCGAGTATCAATTGAATCCGACTGATAGTGAAGGAGGAGTTGAGCGGACAAAATTTTGAAGACAGACCGCGCAGACAGACCGCCCGACAAACCAACCAACCGACAGGCTGATTCCAGTATACCCCTTCAAACTACGTTTGCGGGGGTATAACTACTATCATAGAAATACTTTGATAATGATGATAGTATTATAGAGAGGCTTTAATCCCTCTTACAACAGGGCAACCGGCAAGTTAGCAGTACGCCATATCCCGCCGGTTCATTAAAGAGCAGATACATCAAAAAACACTGACGCGCCACACCACAATTGGTGTTAAAAGAGACAAGTTTGTCAAAGTAACGGTAATCAATACTTAACATCACCATCCAATACCGGTTAACCCACAGGAGAGGGCGGAGCTAAGCGATTGTCAAAATCTACTGCTTCGCGCTCCATATTTAATATTGTTTGGACGTCACGGGTCATGTAAAAAATCAATCACCAGTTAGCGTATATTCGCCGTGAGGAGCTTGGCAAGCAATGGAGACTCAGATCAGGCGCCACAGAACGCGGCGTCAAAGTACATCCAAAAAGCGCGGATTTTTAATGTCATAGGCTACTCTACATGTCATTCTATCGGCGTCTGATCGGGGTCTACACTGTTTACATACAAAGTGGAATCTAGGGCTTGAACGAAAGTTTGGATCTCAGTCCGGGACTATTTTCCCAGCCTACACCCGGTGGCAGTCGGGGACGCTTCCCCTTTGCGCCGTTCGCCTTTGTCGTCCGCTCGCGACTGCCGACGACTGTCCGGTCTGATTACATACATGTGCATACCTTTATCTATAATCTTGATTTAGGTTTGCTACGTCCTAGCGCTTCTTCTTCTTCTTATCATACTAGAGAAAATTACTATTACCTAATATTTTAAATTAACCCTGCTTTCACAAAACAACTTTGTACACAATGGTTCTAACGTGTATCCACGATCTGTGTCGGATATCAGTTTTTCATCGGAAAATATTCGTTCTTTTCGGCGGTAGGGTTTGCAGTGTATTTGTATGGGCGTGTACTCGTAATGAATGTATCTGTTTACACCTGTGTATTGGCTGGTTAAGAGAGAGAGAGAGAGAGAGAGAGAGAGAGAGAGAGAGAGAGAGAGAGAGAGAGAGAGAGAGAGAGAGAGAGAGAGACGCATCTATAATATTTTATTACACTTACCACTCTGGAGTGAACATAATATCCCATTCATATTTTTCTTTAGCGTGTTGGCCACACGTCTGACTACACATGCTCGTGCAGAACATGCTTTGTAACGGCCCATTTATTTTTCACACGTTTCATGCTCTATGATTTTTTGAATGGAACATAGTTTACTGCATACGGACCAGTCTGAGCAAAACTTGCCGTTCTTGATAAAAAAAACCTAGCTTTGCATATAGTGCAGATCCAGACCAGATGGCTTCTGAGTCTGATCGGGATCTGCACTGTTTTAAATTACATAAGCTATCTGATTGGTTTAAAGTCAGGAAAGGGTGTGGTCGGATAAACAAAATAAATAATATTAATAAATGATGAAAAAATAAGTTTGTTACATGAAACAGTAGGCCTATGTAAGTTTGTTGCATGAAACAGTATGTTTGCACAACGTTTTGCTCCTCTTTATCCTATTGTATAACCCATATCGCGACAACGCGCCTGTATGGTTTTGACCTCCTTGAACCCCACTTTTACACAGTAAAACTGGAGTTTACAGCGGATAAACCTTATTTTCTTGTTTCTGCTCTGGGGCTGGATTGGGGGTGCTCGTTAGAGCCGCATCGATAAGGCGGTTCGTGCGGGCACCCGCGGTCTATGTTTTGGGCAGAGATTGGAAAATTGTTTCCAATTTCTTTTGTTCGGCGATAGGATTTGCAGTGTATTTGTATAAGCGTGTTTTCGCGATGCTGAGAGAAATAAATTTGATTTGATTTTTGTTGATTGACAAATTCGAAGCACACAATGCCATAGATTCGGTGCTGTTTCAGCGTCGCGTGCTCAAAACACAGAGAGAGAGAGAGAGAGAGAGAGAGGGAGAGAGAGAGAGAGAGAAAGTACTGATTTCATCTCGTAAAATTTAATGTTGCCCTCTGGTTGTTTTGTTTTGTTTGTGTTTTATTTATTTATTTATTTTTTTTTTTTTTTTTTTTTTTTTTGACTTATACTTTGCCGCCGAACGTTGCATATTTGTATCGCTCCTCTTGTTATTACATTTATTTGTAATCAGAGTGAATAAAAGATTTGATTGATTTGAATGTATTTTTTACACGAATCCTTGTAATTTATCCTCCTTGTGCAATTCCAATACATACAGAAATTGTCGGCCCCCGCCCATCGGGGCTTGAAGAAAGAGATGGGCTGCATGAGGCTTCCACGCAGACTACACAACTACTGGTAAAGCGCTTAGAGGATTTAAGTCTGCCCGTGCAAAGCGATGCGAGGCAGCCCGCCCATACTTATAAACCCTTTTGGTTTCATTGGGTGACAGGGCTTGAGATGTCATTTCATCTCAATGACGAGTAAAAGTCCCAAAAATTGGAAGCAACGTCTCCAAAATGACCTTTACGGTGTTGAAGGGGACGTTAAACCTCAAATCAAACAAACAAACAGAAATGGGCCCAACAGGAAGCTCAGTTAAAAAGTGGCTTTAGTGTATATTTAACCCATAACAACCCCTACTTTTGCAAACAGAGATGAGGTCCTACACTGTTTGTCATGCAGCTTGTGAATGATGTTAAGAAATTTTAATGTTTGGCAGTCAGCAATGGATGTGGCTAAATTTATTTATTCAGCAGGATAAGGGTTAAGACTTGTTGGTTTTTCTGGGTTTCTTCTCTTTTTTACCGCCCATTTTTGTCCAGTTGTGAGGAAGGTTTCAAAATTTAAAAGGCTGGACCCATAAGGTCTCCTGGGAGCATGCAAAAATCCGCCCAAATATTTTACAAACCGTCGAGTCGAGCAATTATTTTTGAGACTTTGAGTGGAATGCATACACCTTCAGGGGAGGCAACTCCTTCAAGCGTATTTTAGTCTCCCATGTCAATAAGGGTCAACTCTTAAAGGAAAGAATTTGCTCCTGAGGAACAAATTCTTTCCTTTTAGAGTATATCACTATTTCGTGGGACAAAGCTTATAGAAAAGCAAACAGGAAGTTCCGAAAGTTGTCCCCTTTTGAAAAATGGTGGAAAATCTGCCAAGTCATTCCCCTCAGAATTCATGTCACCAATAACAGACTTTAATTGACCAATATTTCTGCGTTTCTGTTGACTGTTTGTTTACTTGATTTGAGGTTTAACATCCCCATTAACATTATTTAGGTCATTTTTGAGACATTACTTCTAGTTTTGTGTGAAATTTTACCCAACAGTTAGATAAAATGACATTTCAATCCCAGTGAAATGGTCCCAACTCGCCAGGGCAGGCTTAGGGACTTTATGGCTAAAGTTAACAGACATCTGAAGCGTTGCATGCTGTGCCAGTATTATAGGCTGTTGTGTTAGGCAGCACCATGAACATGTGTCTCGTAAGGATCCGAAAGACTTTGGGGCTTGAACCATATGTAATAGAATAACCGGGGTTAACAGAGGTACATCTTACTTTTCTTATTTCTGCTCATAATATAGATTGTGGGTACTCGTTAGAACCGCCTCGATTAGGCGATACTAACGAGTATCCACAATCTATATTTTGAGCAGAAATAAGAAAAATTCGATGAGGCGATACGAGCATCCACAATCAATATTTTGAGCAGAAATACACACAACTGTACGTATAGGTCATTTTGGAGACGTTGCTTCCGACTTTGTGGGACTTTTACCCGACATTGTGATGAAATGACATCTCAGGCCCTGTCGCCACATCGAGGTTTTAACGAGTATCCACAATCTCTGTTTTGAGCAGACTATAGATTGTGGGTACTGCTAGTTAGAACCGCTTCGATGTTTTAACGGGTATCCACAATCTCCTTTTCAGCAGTATTGAAAATCGATTGTAACATAAAGTGACAGCGCTATTGTCCCGCCCACGCTTTTAACGTTCAAAGACGGTTGTCAATCATCGCAAATACCAGTTCAGAAGCACGTGACGGAGAGTTCAAAACGGTGCTACAAAGCTTTCGGCACGTATTTGATATTCGTCTCAAACAAGATCAAAAGTGCGTCTGAGAGAAGGCCTAGTGCTAACTTGCCGGTTGCGTTGTTGTATGTTCTGGTTGGGCTTTGGTTTCAGCTTCGATCAGTTCCCGAAGTGTCTTTACTCTTAAGTTACATTGTAGGTGATCTCAGACTGTCAAACTTCTATGCATCTTCTTATCCAATAGCAAATACAATGCAATAAATGGCTAACTCATGACTCAGTCTGTTGTAATCGGTACGGGTACATTGGGGTGTTGCCAAGTGGCGTTAGAATATTTTACACTTGTTTAAGGTGTTGTTTCTTCCCTGTGAACAATGTTTTGTAATTATTTAAGCCAGGACTATTACACAGTTTTGAAACTGGTAGAGTCTAGAAGTTGTTTCTGGGCCATACTACTTAGTTACGGCTGTGCAAGCTTCATCAGTGACCCATAAATATTTTCCGTTGTGGAATCTATAATATTTTTTATTCTTGTTTTTTCCTACTCAGATTCAAGTATTGGTACCTATCAGTTAAGAAAGTATTCATCTTAGCCGTTGTGCGCGCAGCAAAAAACATACACAGACATGCGACAATTGAACATTCTAATATGTTTATGGTCATTCACCTAGGCAAGTAAAACACAGCATTGATATGCATACTCTTGATACCGAAAATAAAACCTTGATGGCGAAAACGGCATTTTACAGGGCTGATGCAAGTAGGCCAAGATCGATAATTATTGTATTGTATTATACACTGACAGTAACGTTATTACACACATTGCCTTGTCCCATTCAAGCTGTCTAGTAAGAGAATATTGCATGACAACAAACTTCACGATTTTTACAATTTTGATGAATTTATTGATAGGATGCCATCTCATTTACATGGGTTGAAAACCCGTGGTAGGATTTGCATGGGCCGCGACATGCAACCATTTATGATTAATCATGTGCGTTCAGTGATGTGTCAGGTAAATTTGTGGATCCTGTGTGTCAGAATACAATATAGCGTTTAGGTCAACAATGACGTCTTTTATCTGGTGCTTAATTGGCAGGCTGATCTGAGTATTCCGCTGTGCAAATTTGTCCATAAACAATTTTCGCTTTTCCTTGTCCATTATACACGAGGCATTTACATGCTAATTCTTCAGCCAACGTCCGAGATATGCAAATGGTGTTGTTGCCAATTCCTAAAAGACATCTAAGGTCACGTTTGAAAGAAAGCTGTAAACATGGTTCATCTATTGTTCACTGGCGTTAGGAAGTGTCATCTTTAAATGAGCCAGCGCATGACAAACCCTACAATCAGACATGTGCGCCAAACAAAGCCTCAGATCAGCCTGCGCATCCGCACAGTCTGATCAGAGTCTTCATTTTGTGCGCTCTAAGGATAGCGAAGGCATTTCATGCAACAAAAGAAGTCTCTGGTTAGACTATATGGATGCGGAGGCTAATCTGATTCTTCGCTATGCGCACATCTATGTTGTAGTAAATGCTGTGTCCCGGCTCATATGCAATGATGATAAATGCCATGGTAATGAAAGATTGCTTATATTCTGTATTGCAAAAGGAAATGTTCTGTCATTCATTCTAGCCGTTTAGAGGTAATCGGTATTCCTAATATATTCTGGCGCTTCTCTAAAATGTTTCATAACCGAAGTGGGTCTCTGAAAACAGTTTAAGACGGTCATTTAAATTAACTTGTTAAGAACTCGGTAATGAGCTGTCATTTTAAATATATGAGCCGGTGTACAGTTAAAGGTTCATGTTGACATGTACGACTAATGTAGACTCGGGTCAGCCCGTACGTTCCTGGTCGTTCTAACGAGTTAACGCAATCTGTACTGAAGCATTTGTTAAATGTTTTATTCACTTTATTGGACATTCATTAGCAAATATGAACGTTGGTTTGGGATCCTGAAAGCTGTCAGTATCACTCAGATTTCAGCTTCTGACTGAATTCCATGTAAAGCATAGTTATGTTCTACCTCTGGGGCCAGTTGTTCAAAACTAACGACATCGTTAGTTAACGTATCGTTAAAACTTTGATCAATTTATATGGCAAATATACTAATATTTTTGCAGAAAAAATGTGAGCAGCTTTTGCAGATGCAAAAGCTGCTCACATTTTTTCAACAAAAATAACAAACGTATAGGCATTAAACTTGCTAGAACAGTTAACAATTTGACCACTAACAGGCTCGTTAAGCTAGCTATGCTTTGAACAACTGGCCCCTGGTCGTTTAGGACTGTACAGAATAACCGTTGTATTATTGCAGAGCTGAAACTGATCACTAATGAGTACTGGTTTTGTTTGTTTGATTTGATGTTTCACGTCCGCGTTAACACTGTATAGGTCATTTTGGAGACGTTGCTACCAATTTTGGGGGACTTTTACCCGACACTGAGATGAAATGACATCTCAAGCCATGTCGCCAAATGAAACCAATAGGATTTATAAACATGGACGGTCCGACTCGCACCGCTTTGCTTGGGCAGGCTTAGATCCTCTAAGCGGTTTACCGGTACTCGTGTGCGGTCGGATTCAGTTCTGCGTGCCCATTTTTTTCCTCAAGCCCCGATGGGCGGGGGCCGACATGAGTAATGGTAAACCGCTTAGAATGACTGAGCTTACCCAGGCAAATTGATGTGTGTCAGACCGTTCAATGCATATAAATCTTTTGGTTTCATCGGTTGGCACGGCTTGAGATGTCATTTCATTTCAATGTCGGGTAAAAGTCCCACAAACGTGGCGTTAAACCTCAATTCAAACAAACAAAACATATGTTCTAGTCAGCACATGACAAAATCTCCAGCGAATACTTAGATCAGCCTCTCCCTCTACCAAATTTAGCAAGAATTTTCCTTTATCTCCCTTTCGATAGTCGAGAAACTGTAAAAGGCTCGTTCGAAAAGCGAAAACTCTCATATGACTCCATGGTTACAGAGACTGATCTAATCCTTTACTGGTTGCATATTGTATTTAAGAAATAGATCAGCTCTAGCTGTGATTTGTTGAGTAATAAATCACAGTTTGGAGGTCAGTTGTAAAGTAGACAAATCACGAGCGCGTAGCTCAACGAATCACAGACTAGAGCTGATCTATTTCGATTCTAACACGCTGAAAATCGGCAATAATGTTGTTGTTTCCTTCAAAATCTCACATTTTTTCGCCATTGTTAGAAGAAATCCCGCTAAAATTATCGACTGAAACACATTCATGTATATCCTTTTCTAACGTTTTCGACGCGAAAATATGACGTTACACCGTCTAACGTCAAGGAAATCGACTAGTGACGTCATAAATTTGCAGTTTTAATGACGTCATTCGTCACGCTCTTCCTTGTCGTGATTTGTTGTAGAGTAAAACACAGTTATTTTCCATTGCCTATATAGGCGCGCTGTGTTAGAATTTACTTTTTGTCATGCCCTGGGCCTTGATTATTCTTGTAAACAAAGTTGCTCTCATCAAATAGGTGGGCCGCGATAGTGAGATTCGCCGCTCAAACTAGGATGTCATAATTCCAAAGAATCACACCTTTACATGTACTATAAAAATGTTAAATATTTAAGCAAAGTTAAAGCTTGTGCAAATTTGTAACTGGATCAGACATTTTCTGTCGTTTGTTCACAGGTCGCTGTGGGAAACAGTGCAAAACGAAAATGAGGTATAATTTCGACAGATTTCAAGCGGAAATCGGAACACGAATCCAGCTTCTGGTCAGGTCTTTTACCATTAGATCCGCTTATATGTTTCTGAGAAGAATTACGAAAAATATCAGGATTTAATCTAACCAAATTCATTTTCTGGTGGTAAAATGATACCTATGTGTGTTCGTAATGTCTCTATAAATAAATCATCCAGATACCCCAAATGAACTGCTACTATTCAGTGAAGAAAATTCTATTCTGGTTAGATGATAAACTTAATATAAAGACGAAAGCTATATATTTTGTAAATGTTGCCCTGTCTAAACAAAAATGCCATTCACCTTATTTGCATTATCTGCTGGTTCCTAGTCTGAAGGTTATCAGTGTTGGAAAAACAGGTAACTAGACCCCCCTGACCTTTTAAGGTCAGGGGGGGGGGGGGGTCTGGTTACCTGTTTTTCCAATATTGACAATGTGCAAGCTGGGAGCCAGCAAATAATGCAAATATGGTGAATACTTGTGACACTGCTATGCACAAAGTAGAAGTAATTTTAAAACAGAACATATCCGAATCAATCAGGTCAGCTGTGAGCGAATCTGAAATTATATGCCGAAATATAATAGTCCTGGCCCTCGCAGTCCAGAGATTTTTTTCTTAAATTTGATCTCAATCTATTTTTTGAGCAGAAATAAGAAAATTAACACATTTTTTGATTTGAAAATTGTCGCTTTTTCAGCGGTTAAATAACAATGTATTTGAATAGGCATGTTGTCGTAATTTAATCAGAAAAAGTTACCAGTTTGGAGATACGAAAGAATGCACTAAGTCACATGGCTGTTTTCATGTGTTTTCTTTACATGTTCTAACAGGGTTTCATTACAAAAGTCAGAAAACGGACAGAAATATACAAATAAATAAGAAAATGAATGATTACGAACATTCTGTGAAGTTGTATTTATTGAATGCATGTTTTCTAACACATGCAGTATGAATTTTGTAATGTAAGCAAACGCTATTTATTCTAATCAGTCGCCGCGTTTTGAGGCGTCTGATCTGGGTCTACACTGTTTGTCAAACCCAACCCATCCATGATTCCAGCCCATGTAATACAGATAATCCTATTGCACAATACGCTGACCTCACTACGATCAAATTTACGCTGCTTTTTCTTTAAATAATTTACCTGAACTTCCTACAAATCAGTGATAGTCACGTGGACTTTAGCACTGAAAAAGATTTTGTGGTTAGTAACGTTTGGGCGGGGGAGCCGATGGGGTGGTTTGGAGAGGCACAGGTGACGTGTATCTTGCGTTACTGGCGCGTCCATCAGACATTAAGTTGGACAAGGCCTTACAGCCAGTAAGGGTAAAGGGGAAATGTTGTCATTTCTTCTGTTTCTACACCTCCATTCATGTTCCTCTTTCTGCTCTGTCCCTTTCTTTCATCTCTTCTATCTCTTTTTTTTATCTCTTTTCTCCCTTTCTCTGCCTCAAATCAAACAAAAAATAAAAGCCGACATAAAATGACCCACCAGGTTTGACGTGTCGTTAAACCGTAAACAATAAATCAAAAGTAATTTTGTATCGACAATCGGCCTACAAATTATCGATAGAATTGAGAATGAAAAGCTTTTCTGAAGCTCACTTGGTAAATATTATGTCTTAGGGAAGACACTCATATTGTAACCTTCCTATTAGCTACACAGGCAATTTCGGAACATATGATATAATTAAGATTATTTTAGTTACAATGTATTCAAATTTAACTAATATTAACATAGTTTAAATCCAACATAAACTTTACCTAAACTTTGGCATAGAACACCCAGGAAATATGCTGACCTACTTTAATGTATTCTAAACCACACCCACTAAATGATCACCTTCCATTATGATTAGCTGATAACTGATCCACAAGACAATTAATAAAATGACTGATGGAAAAACAGTTTTAAGTTGGGCACATAAATAACATTTCTGAGATATATATATTTCATAGAAAATGCTGCTAGTATAAATGTTTGTGTCAATCTTTGGAAAACAATCGCACAAGAAAAGCAGATACAAACTAGGCAAATATGATATTCATGAAATTATAAAGCAGCAGACATATAATATGAAACCCAAATATAAACTAAGATAAAATCATTCTTTAGAAACACAACTGATGCAAGTGTGTGTTTTATACAGCCGTAGAAAAATACGAGCAATTCTAAATGATTCTGCTTCTTTGTTTTCGAATGTTGAGATATGTTTTTGGTATTTCAAAACATGCAAGCAAAGTGTGTAAAATAAAAGTAAAGACAATGATATCTCCCTTTAGAGACATCAAATGGAAAGAAAACGGACACGAAGTAACTAATGGGAACATCACTAGCGGATAGCCGAAATGTCAGTTGCTGTTGACGGAGGATAAGTTGAAATCGACGTAAAAGACTATGCCACCATAGGTAGGTTTGCACTGACCGTTCCAAGGCGGTTCTTCTGTGGCGGTTTATTTATGTTGTTGTTTGTTACCTACTGTGTGAATCACTTGTGTTTTTTATTTTGGATGGTCATATGGCCATTTTGTGGGAAAGTAACTGTCCTTGTGGCCTTCCTTTGTTTAAGTTTCCATTATGGTCTGGTCGCTTAATGTTTGTGTTTCTTTCCCTTTGGTATCTCTGATGGTGGAGTAAGTTAATTGTATCGATTCCTGATCTTTGTTTTACTTCTACTTTGACAGGTTGCACCGTTATCATTATCATTTTGTTTGTTTGTTTGATTTGAGGTTTAACGTCCCCGTCAACACTGTAAAGGTCATTTTGGAGACGTTGCTTCCAATTTTGTGGGACTTTTACCCGACACTGAGATGAAATGACATCTCAAGCCCTGTCGCCCAATGAAACCAATAGGGTTTATTAGCATGGACGGTCCGCCTCGCACCGCGGTTCCTGGACAGGCTTAGATCCTCTAAGCGGTTTACCAGTACTAGTGTGCAGGCTGGATTCAGCTATGCGTGGAAGCATCTTGCAGCCCATATATTTCTTCAAGCCCCTATGGGCGGGGGCGAATTATCATTATCATACTCATCATTGGCTGGCAAGACAGATGATATCGTTATAATTATCATTACTGAAGCATCGTTACCGTTTGGCAACTTTGGACAATGCTTAATAACAAAAAACGTTCGCTGACGTCACTTTAAACTTATCTTCGGACAACAGTACTTTCCCACAAAAATGGTCAACAATATAAAAGCAATACAAACATGCAAAGACAAACTCTACCAAATAATAGACGACAGAAGACCCGCCTTGCAACTTACAGCAAACAGTATATCACATTGAAGTAAAATTGTCGACCAAAATATATAGTTGACAACTGACGTATATATATAGTCGTAGCGGCTTTGTTGTCTAGACAGTTATTTCTTACGAACACAATAAAAATTACGAAATTGATTTGCTGTGTACGGATCATTAATTTGGTCACAAGTTGGATACAAAATTATGATATATTATGAAATTCACTGAACAGAAAGTGATCATTCGTACGTGAATAGACAGCTAATATCAAAGCATTTTAAGGCACTTACATAGAATTGTATACGGAACAACTAGCTGGAACGGAACCTTCGACAGCAACAAACACAATTGTACAAGATGCAGTAATTATTTCCGAAAAAAAAAATTATATATATATACAATGCATATATTTGCCTTTGGAAAATAAAAAGAAACATTTATGAAAAGATACGAACGAAAACTACCATCACGAAAACACGCCTATATAATCTTGATCCACTCAAACCCCACTTTTATATAGCAAAACTCGGGATTACAGGGGTAAACGTTATTTTTCTTATTTCTGCTCTAAAATATAGGTTGTGGGTACTCGTATGAACCGCCTCGATGAGGCGGTACTCGTTTCTAACGAGTATCCACAATCTATATTTTGAGCAGAAATAAGAAAAATATGACAATTTTTCATCCAAAAATTTTAAGTTTTTCGGCGGCAAAGTGCACAATGTATTTGTATAGGCGTGTTTTCGTAATGTTCACTGAAAGGCGAGACGAGAAAGACTCAGCGACATAAATGTATACCAGAACACAAACGACACGTGCACACCGGCCGCAGAAAACCATCAAACACACACAAGAACGAACGCCTTCTCTGACAGTTGTAGAAGAACTACCAAGAAGCAATGCACACAGATGGATAAAAGGAGTCTCACATAAACCAGATGGTACTGTAGTTTGCAAGGCAAATTACGCCCACTCGTGAGTACTTAAGCATTACCTCAATTTAATATATCAAACTAGACTCAGCAATACCAAAGTAAACAAAAGGTATCATTGAGCCGCGCCAAAAATAAACATTTTCGAGTATGAATACCAAGCCTCTGCGCAGTTTGATTAGCGCCCTTGCTCTGCGTTTTATGGATGACCATTGTTCCAAAGCATTTTCGTGCGGACAGAGAAGGTTGTAGTTAGCGGTTTGTGTACAAACCGAGCTGATTCTCCGCTGAACGCACATGCTGGGAGATCACCTGTTTGCTACGGCCCATTTGATAGTTATTGCATAGGTTCACACAGCTGTTCAAATCGAACATTGTAGCTAGTTGAGGTATAGCTTTGATTGTTTATGATGACAGTTACGCTAAACGTTATGTGAACAAGTTTGACTGTTTCTTGGCCCACTGGTGTTCAGATGGGTCTTCTTTGGCCCCAGTGTGCAGTGGTGTTGCTGACGTCCCAGGGATCATTACGAAAACACGCATATACAAATACACTGTAAACTTTACCGCGGAAAACACGAACATTTTTAAGATGAAAACGTCTTATATTTTTCCTATTTCTGCTCACAATAAAGATTGTGGGTACTCGATAGAACCGCCTAATCGAGGCGGTTCTAACAAATGCCAAAACTATTTCAGAACAGAAATATCACAGTTTCACTATATACAAGTGGGGTTCAAGGGGTTCAAATTAAGGCGTAACTATACCAAATTTAGTGTTCACAATTATATAGGCTTGTTTTCGTGATGTTTCCAGATGCATCGACACGTTGTAATTGTCGAGTCATTGTCCTTGCTTCTCCTCAGCCTTTTCGTTCATTTTAATTGTTGTCTTGACACATCAATGAGCTAAGAGACCTCCGCATGAGCCGAACAGCCAGCTGAATTGTGTCAACCTAAGCGGATGATGAGGATGAATGTGAGGGCCCGGTAAACCAGTTTAAACCAATACCATACTCCCTTCAAACCCCGTCATTTATACTGGCCGTCCAAAGGCGGTACTTTCGTTGCGATTTTATTTGTATTATCATCGGTACTGTTCAATTTTTGACGCATTTTTAAAATGGTCCGTCCTTAACAAAAGCAATGTCCGGGGGAGCGGGCGGGTTTCGGGCGGTCGGCGTCCCAGTTGTACATTTTGGTTAAACTTTTTTCAAAATTTTATGTTACCTATATTCTTCAATGGATTGCTTTCATAATAGGACTATTGCTTCTTGGGAGGTACCCCTTTTATATACAATCCATTAATGGCATCTATGAAAAGTTTTTATGAACTGAATTTTACGGAGAAGTTCGCTCTGTATTACCTCCCTTATTGTCCTTGCAATCTCTGTAGTGCAGTGTTTAGAGTGCGGGATTAAATATGCGACAAAGTGTTTGAAAGATCAGGGAGAAATCTATTTTGGTCTATAAAAATATTCTAATGAAGTCCTAAATAAATTGAAATCCAGACGTGTTGGTGCTTTCAGTCTGTCTACTTACGATTTTTACACCCTTTACACTACACTTCCTCATAATCTTATAAAAGAAAATTGAATGGACATTTCATAGGGAAATAGAAGAGAAAAACTCCATCTGTTTTGCATGTAACGTAAGAAGTGCTGTTTTTTTAATTCTGAAGAGCATAAAAATTATACTTCATGGTCATGTCAGAAAGTGTGTGAAGCTCTCATCCTTCTACTTGACAATATTTACATAAAATTCATGTTTGTGTTTTTTTCCCTTTGGTGTCTTTGATGGATGGAGTAAGTTAATTCTATCGATTCCTGATCTTTATTTTACTTCTACTTTGGTACCACGTTATTTAGACAAGCTGTGTGTATTCCGATGAGTACGAATTGCACACACCTTATGGCTGATCTGTTCTTGTTTTGTTATGAAAGAGAATTCAGTATGTCCCTTTCCGTTGAAAGGCAATCTGAAATCATTAAAGCCTTGAGCTCGACACCTAGATAGTTGGATGATTTATTAAATATTGACAATACCTATTTCGATGATTTGATCAGTCAAATTTACCCCCAACCCCCAATACTTCAGTTAAATAAAGCAAATTCTTCTGATACCGAGGCTCCGTTTTTGGATTTACATCTATCTGTTGTTGACAGATTTGTTTCTTGCAAAATCTACGATAAACGCGATGATTTTGATTTTGAGATTGTAAATATCCTTCCTTGGATGGTGATCTTCCTTCTGCGACATACTATGGCGTTTTAATTTCTCAATTAATTCGATTTGTCAGAGTTTTTGGTAATGTAACTGACTTCGACATTCGAAATAAATTTTTTACTGCTAAACTTCGTTATCAGGATTATCGGTATCATAAACTACGCAAGGGTTTTAAAAATTTTACAGACGTCATTCCGATTGAATATCTAAATTCAATGTTGTGCTTAAATCTCTTCTGCAAAAAGGTTTATCGGAACCCGAATTTTATGGTGACTTAGTATATAAATTCAGAAAAAAAAATAACCGCAATGTCTTCAGCACCCAATTTCGGAAAATCATTATCCAATATACAAAGATTGGGTACAACATAAATGATATACGACAGACTGCATGCACGATAGTTAACACAATCACGGTTGACAACTTTGCTTCCCTCATTGACTGCATGCCGGTGGGTCAGGCCTAAGATTCTATGACGGTTCCAGCGTAAATGCTTACTGAGAATTAGAGAGAGTTTAATTATTAGTAATGTTAGTACGTGCCTGATGCTCTCTCTCTGGTCGGGACCATCGGAGTCTCACTGTTGGTTTTCTTTTGCTTCAGCATTTCAGTGGTTTCTTGTGCCGAGTCCTCACCATTCTTTCATCTCTGTGGTTGTTTGATTTTTGTGTTCTCGGAGATGTTGCACTGATGAGTTAGGAGGCCTTCATGCGGACTGAACAAATTATTAGTCCAAATTGCGACGGAAGTAAGGGCGAGAATTGCAGCTGCGTAAAATCGATTAAAGCCCCAAGTGGAATTCGTTTCACTGAACGTTCCAAGGCGGTTCTTCTGTCGCGGTTTATTTTTGTTATGGTTTGTCTTTTGAGTGTGTGTATCACTTGTATAGCCAATTGGCCATTTTGTGGGAAAGTAACTCTCCTTTTGGCTTTCCGCTATTGATGTTTCCATTAGGGTCCAGTTGTTTGGAATGGACTCGTGCTATATATATGGAGGAAGATTCCATTTAGTACAAAGTGGTGCGAGTCGGACCAAAGTGGTGCGAGTCGGACCGTCCATGCATATAAACCCTGTTGGTTTTATTGGGCGGCAGAGATTAAGAAGACATTTCATCTTAGTGTCTGGTAAAATCCTACAAAATTGGAAGCTTCAGTGTTGACGGGGACGTTACACATAAACAAATAAATGCTTGGCAGAAGACAATCTAATAACATAACTTATTCCGCTCCATGTAATAAGATGTTCATAATACAGAACTGCCTTAAGTCTGTGATCAAAATGACTTCCAAAAACCATGTCACATTTTGAAGTCAGATGTGCAATTCTGGTCCACGTTGCCTCTCTTGTTTCTGTTTCAAATATAGACCAGCAGAATTCGCTAGAACGAGCACCTACAATCTAGTTTTGAGTGGGTTGGTTCTATCAAAGACAAACAAGCTTAGTTTGGGAATAAAATTAAGAGTGAGTGTTCGAGTTTTACGTCCCTCCAACAGCTAAGGTCATACGGAGACGGGACCTCGGTTTAAATAAAAATAAAAAATGAGTTCCTTTAAGAGCAATGAAAACATTCATAAGAAAGAAGATGGGTCATACTACGTAGTTTCGGCTAATAAAGCCTCATCAGTGACCCTGTAATGATCCGGCAAAGAAAACCAGAGGAAACATACTGCAATTTTAGGAATTTCGAATAGGCAGTCGATTCAAAGACTGATATAAATCAAAATGGGGTCCAAATAATTAAAAACCTGTCTAGAATATGAATCTAAACCAATAATTTATTTCTGATTTCTCAGAATATTCACGCTGATCTCAAAGGACCAAAAGTAAAATATAAAAAGTAGAAGTAAAACAAAGATCAGGAATTGATACAATTAACTTACTCCACCCATAAAAGACACCAAAGGGAAAGAAATACAAACATTAAGCGACCAGTCCATAATGGAAACCTAAACAAAGGAAGGCCATAAGGACAGTTACTTTCCCACAAAATGGCCATATGGCCATCCAAAACCAAAAGACACAAGTGACACACACAGTAAGTAACAAACAACAACATAAATAAATCGCCACAGAAGAGCCGCCTTGGAACGGTCAGTGGAAGAGTTCCACTGGGGGGCTTAAATCGATTTTACGTGGCCACAATCCTCGCCCTTACTTCCGTCGCGATTTAGACAAATAATTTGTTCAGTCTGCATGAAGGCCTCCTAACTCATCAGTGCAACATCTCCGTGAACACAAACATCAAAGAACCACAGAGGTGTGACAACGGTGAGGACTCGACAGCAAGAAACCACTGAAATGCTGGAGCAAAAGAAAACCAACAGTTAGACTCCGATGAGCCCGACCAGAGACAGAGCATCAGACACCAACCAACATTATCTCATTAAAGACTCATCCGAAACTCTGGAGAAGCGCGGGATCTATCCTGCGACCCCTGGTTTACAAGGCGAGTAGCGTAACCATTACACCACGTAGGCTTCTAGAATAAAAATAGGAAAACATGTAAAATTGTCACCTGATGCTTGTCATCATAGTAATGGTCTAACATAATTTTAGAGTAGCATGGTGTCGTATGGGATTAAATTCCTTATTGTTCTTTGTCAGTTTGTAGAAATTCTGATAAAGATATCAAGAGACCTTCGTTTCTTATTTTGGCAGGGGAATGATATATTACATATGTAAGTATAATAGATGTTTTATAAATTGATTCCATACCTCAGTGGATAGCTGTATTGATTTTTCTTCTTAAATGCGTGTTTAGAGAATTGTAGCATCACACCCGTCTGAGAATATAGTTTTTATGGCTCTACTCGTAAAATGACTTACTAAATTTTGTGTTAGGTTTCCATTTAATCTGCACTTACTGACAGGTCTTTGCAGTTAGTCTGTGTTTTCAACAATCAAGTGTAATATGATGTATACCTTTGTATATCCACTTGTTTCTATAGAAAGTGTATATAATGTTATTGATACTTTTTTTTACGCGACTAGACGTGCGAGACAACCAAAGAATCATCACAGCACGCACATGGTGCCGATTCTTTCTTTGTGTGTTCTACTTAAGACCCATTAATTCTACGTCACGGTAACAGAATAGAAGTGAAGGCACTGATCGGGAATCGATACAATTACCTCACACTTCCTTTCCCAGACACAAAAGAGAAAAAACACAAACAAAATAATTTTACACCATAATGAAAACTTTGCAAGCGGAAAACCAAATGGACAATTACTTTACCACAAAATGGCCGAACGGCTATCCAAAATGAAAAGGTATTAGCAATATACAGACATGCAAAGATGAAATATAACAAAAACAAACCAGAACAAAATATCCGCCTCGGTCAGCAAAAGTCCGTTTAATGAACCTCTCGGTAAGCTCACTTGAGATAAGGAAATGTAAGTTTACATGAGTATACATTATTATTTATATATATATACGCTAAGACATAGACTGTGAGTACTCGTTAGAAACACCTGACTCATTTACCGAGGCTAGCCAACATTAGAAAATCATTGCTTAATATGCTATTCAGGAAAAAATATTTCTTCCTAGTCTTAACCCTTATCTTGCTGTTCACGACAACCCCTATCTTCGGAAACAGTGTAGAGCCAGATCAGATGGCTTCTGAACTTCTGAAGAAGCCATCTGATCAGGATCTACACTGTTTGACATTCAATTAATGATTTTGTAGGAATAAATTACATCAAATGATCTGATTGGTTCAAAGTCAGAAATGGGTGTGGCTGAACTGAATATTCAGCAAGAGAAGGGTTAAAATTCTATTGAAGATTGCTATCAGCCGGCTGTTTAAATAGCCTCTTACATCACAGGAACCGCTACAAGTAAAATATCTAGGGTCACATTACGATAACACACCCGTGCGACATAGTGTAATTTTTCGCATCCCCAAAAGCGCTAGTTTTCTTAGGAAAATCTGTGATAACTTACTTATTTTTACTGCAAACATAGGTTGTGGGTCCTCGTTAGAACCGCCTCACTGAGGCGGTTCTAACGAGTACCCACAACCTATGTCTTGCAGAAGAAATAATGAAAATAGTGTATACCCCTTAAACCCCAGTTTTCTCTATATAAAGTGGGGTTTAGTGGGGTGTTCATTTCACGGACTTGTTATCGTGATGACATGAATCCGGCCACATAAAAAAATTTCGTTACAAGGTAAGACATTAGCCCGTCTGCATACTTATGCATGGCCACTTAAAACCGATTTAAGCCTAAAGTGAAATACCTTTCACTGACCATTCCAAGCAGGTTCTTCATTGTGGTTTGTTATTGTTTTAGTTCGTCTTTTCATGTAGGTACTGCTTATATTTTTTATTTTGTATAGCCGTTTGGCCTTTTTGTGGGAAAGTAACTGTTTTTTTATGGCTTTCCACTTGTGATATTTTCATTATGGTTTAGTTACTTCATGTCCGTGTTTCTCTCTCTTTGGTGTCTCTGATGGGAGGTGTGGGGAAATTGTATCGGTTCCTAATCATTGCCTTCACTTCTGTTTTATAGTCAGCAGTCAACGGACACAATCAACACCTCTCTTCCCCAAACTTTATATAAAGTGAACTCGGGTTTACAGGGGTGTACAATATTTTTCTCATTTCTGTTCCAAGATGTTTTGAGTGGAAATAAAGAAAATATAAACAAATTCATCGAAGAAATTCTTGATCTGGGGATATGAGCACACCACACGGATGTTTTACCTTAACCCTTTTTGTACCAAATGGAATCTTCCTCCTTATATATACCGGAAGTCCATCCAACATTAAGGGGTGTCTGTATGTGTTTTCTTCACATTTTACTTGGAAATTGTCTTAGCTTTTCGCAAAAAGTGTAGATCCGCGTTCTGCGGGGTCTGATCTGGGCCTGCACTGTTTGCCACTTACCCCTTTTGGGGTTTCCGGTACAAAATGGGTTAATATATGGCACGTGTATCTATTCATCTTAATGCAATTCCGGATTGCAGCATTAAACAAAGCTCAGATTCTGCATTAATGCATTCGCATGTCATTTACGATCCCAACTTCTGTCTATGCAAATACAAAATGTCCTGAACAGGACCCGCTGTGTCGTAGTGTAATCGATGGTGACTTACTGACTTCATGAATTGTTTGATTGCAAAATGCACTAGCGTGTAACGTTATGCCAAATAATCTGCGTTAGCATCAGTAGAACAAACGATATATTAAATTAGAAAAGCATGTCCCTCAGTGCAGCTACAGTCAACAATCACAAATTCTGCATCCGCTGGCTGTTGATCCCCGTTGCGAGAAAAAAACCTGTCTTCGGTGTTTTCAACTGGTTCAAACCAAACCGGTCTGCTCAGCTATACAGACTAGCAGGAGTTTATTTATTTATTTTATTTTTAATATAGGAAATACATTTTCAGGTATTGAACTATCCAAGCAGCGAAAACAAAGGCTCTGATCAGACTTTGTGGATGCGCAAGCTGATTATGCAAATGGCATACAAGATGTTTTCCTACGATGTGGGTTTCTTGCAGATGAGATCGTGAAGAGTTTTACAGCGGATGTGCAGTTGTCTCGCACTTGCATCGTGTGAGATGCGCACTCGCAGGTAACGCGTTTCGATTGCGAATCCCAATCATTTTCTTAACGACAACGCGATACTGCACAAAATTGCGACTGTAGATAAAGCAATCAAAATAGGAGTGAAGGCTATCCGTATCGCAAAACGTAGCATCTGTGTATTCAGGTTGCACTACAGTAAATAATTGGTCTTTATGAAAGCTGCACTTGCTTTGGGGAGAGCTTTCAGTACAGAATTGAATATTCTGCTGCTTCTGATTGGATTTGGTGCTAAGCCATTATTTTTCTGAGAAGTTTTATTGTTTATTAGAAGAAATATTAGTAGGTATTTGCTATTGTAAAATGCAGCTGATTTAAATTGAACCAGAAAATTGTGCTGACTGGTCACTGGAAATGCCCGGATTTATTCGCTGCGGTATGGGTTTGTTGACGCTGGCTGCCAAAAAGGCCAAAATATGCCGCACAGCACCCATATTTTTTAGCTGCTTCTGGAAGGTAAATGGTCAGCCTGTCAAATTATATGCCTCAAAATGGAAGCATTAGACTTGCTGAAATGTGGTAGAACATGGAATATGCCCCAATTTACATTGTGAGTAAGGGGATTTTTTTTACTGTAGTGCCACCTAAACCGAAAGTAGAAATATCAGCTCTTCTCTAATGTTTTCATTCATTACATAATATTTTCACAAATAATAGGTTCCCTCCAATTCTGTATCTTAAACTGGATCTTCCTGGCATGTATTTTGTCACAGAAACTGTACAAATTGTAAGTTTAGTGCTAGTTTAGGACTAACTGGGTGTATTTTATCAGTTTTTGCTTCTGTTCCATTTAATTGGAGGGGGGTACTTCAAAGCCATGTAAATCAGTTGTCATTGGTCTGATTGTAAAGCAGACTTGCAGTAAAAGTATAAACAGGAACACAAGAAAAAAGGAAATACTCCATATTGAATATAACACTGAGGTTACTTGGCATTAGGCAATGAACTCAAGCCAATGCAAAATTTCAAAATTGTCTCTCCGAACAGCCCGCTGCAATATGGCAATGAGTTTTCTCAGCCATTGTAAGTTCTTATTGGTTGGGTTCATGTTCCAAGATTTGAATAGATATATTCAGCCATTTATCATGGCATTAAGGCATTTATAATCATTTTCTCAAAGTTTTGTCCCCAAAATATCCTCAAAATGCCAATTTTTACTGAAATTAGGGGGTATAGGTGTGAGAACAGCCAAAATTTCTAGCATGGGTGCTAATAGGACATGATTTAGTGCATTTTAGGATTAAAGTATTCCAAAGACATCTGAGAAGAAGCACTGATGCAAGCCGGTTTCTGGGTTCCATTCTGGAAAGAGGTAAACTTTGCGCTTTTTCACAAAACATGGTTTGTCCGGCTTTCATCGTAGAATCTGGAAGCGATAACTTTTTCGCAAAGTTTAAAGATTCTTTGTCACTGAACATTAATTATGCACGACTATATGATTAGATATGGTCTAAACTTGTGTTTGGCAATTCTTTTGGTGGATCATAAAGAAATTAGGGTTTGGTATAGGTTGCACTACAGTAAATAATTGGTCTTTATGAAAGCTGCACTTGCTTTGGGGAGAGCTTTCAGTACAGAATTGAATATTCTGCTGCTTCTGATTGGATTTGGTGCTAAGCCATTATTTTTCTGAGAAGTTTTATTGTTTATTAGAAGAAATATTAGTAGGTATTTGCTATTGTAAAATGCAGCTGATTTAAATTGAACCAGAAAATTGTGCTGACTGGTCACTGGAAATGCCCGGATTTATTCGCTGCGGTATGGGTTTGTTGACGCTGGCTGCCAAAAAGGCCAAAATATGCCGCACAGCACCCATATTTTTTAGCTGCTTCTGGAAGGTAAATGGTCAGCCTGTCAAATTATATGCCTCAAAATGGAAGCATTAGACTTGCTGAAATGTGGTAGAACATGGAATATGCCCCAATTTACATTGTGAGTAAGGGGATTTTTTTACTGTAGTGCCACCTTCACAGACTCCCCAGCTTCAAACATAACCAGTCAATACTGCGTAACTATTTCGCCATTTATGTCTTCAAATTTCGGATGTTATAACCGTTTGGTCATTTTGTGGGAAAGCTTTCCGCTTTTGATGTTTTAATAAGGGTTTTGTTATTTCGTGTTCGTATTTCTTTCCCGTTGGTGTCTTTGTTTGGAGGTGTTAAGAAGTTGTATCGATTCCTGATCATTGCCTTCACTTCTATTTACAGACTAGGTGTACTTAATTTTCTTTACTTTTTCTCAAAACCAAAGATCGTGGGTAAACATTAGAACCGCGTCAATGCGATGCTGCAAACAAGAACCCAGAATCCGTATTTGTTGAAGAAATAAAGAAAATAAAAAAATGTTTCTTGAAATGCTAACTCTTCGTCATTGTAGCACCTTCTATTAAGTGCACGGCCTTGTGTACCTGTTCGTCTTTATGCACATTTGAGACAAATATGGTTTAACTAGACATGTCCGAACTTATATATAAGCCCTGGTCCTGCTAAATAAACTACTTTTGGCACACCTATTTCTGCCAAATTACTTGCTTCAGTGTATCCATTCTTATTCACAAACTTAATGACAAACGATTTTAATTCTATCCAGATTGCCATCTTATCTGGATCTACATTATTTGCAAAGGTTGTGGTATAACGGTTCAGCAGGATATGTGTGAGAACAATAGTTCCTTAACAACTGTTTATGACATTTATTTACTATTTATCCCAGTTTATATGGAAAACCCAATAATGGGTCAATGGCAAACAGTGTAAGCCAAGATCAGATGCCACAGAACACGGTGTCTGATATTAGCCTGTTTGCACAAAGAAGAATTATTTTCTAAATTATATATTTCTAAAAATAACTGGACCTGACACTGCTTCATATCGAAATGCAGGCTGCTTTAGAAGATTCCACTTGGTACAATACAAGTTGACTGAAATAACTGAATTTACCTTTAAATTCATTTTGTATTGGAAACCTCTAAACGGGACACTGGTAAAACGGTAGATGCCCAGATCAGAAGCCAGAGAACGCGGCGCCTGATCAGGGGCTACACTGTTTGCAAACAATTATATGTACAGTTGAAATAATTGTTGTTATCAATACTCGATGTGCTTATCCTAATATGCATATTATACGGGCCTCCGTGGCCTAAACGGTAAGGGCGCCGACTCTTAATCATTAGGTCTCTCCCCGCTTGATATTAAACGCGTTAATATCGCGTGTGAACGCGATGAACCATGTGTTTAGATGCGATTATTTAACAGGAACGCAATACGCGTTTGTCTCGCAGACAACACAAGTAAATGATGAAGTTCTTCGCGAACTTATCTGTAGATGGAATATCAGTTAAATATTTCAAATGGTTTATGATCTTTTAAAACTATTTGTCAGAGGCTTTTATTTCAGAAATTTTTAACGAAACCACACCCCATCTTTTTAAATAGAACACATAACCTAAAACAAAACGTGTTGTAGATTTTCAATTTTAATTCAAATTTCAGCTCAGCAAAACCTTAAACTATTTTTTCTTGCAAAATTAGACAGTGTATATAGACGTTGAAATTGAGTGGAAGCGAAATATTTTAAATTATATTGCGTCTGTCTCCCAACTGATTTATCTTTTGAAAACAACGTGCATTTATTTGACAGTTATGGAATTTAAAAGCAACAGGAGACAAGCATGAAAATGAAGTTGTTATAAAATGACTTTTAAATACCTTCGTGTATGTTGCGATTCAAACCGCTATTTGTTCGCAAAATTCTCCGGAGCTGTCAAACTGCTTGACGGCCAACTGCATTTTAAACTAGCTGCAGTGACTGCAGTTGTCTAGCACGATTACCATATTAACCTATAAATGCCTAGCGACCCTTTTTGGGGGACATTGGCAAACAATGTTGATCCATATCAGACGCCGCATTTTGCGGCGTCTGATCTGAGTCTACGCTGTTCGCTTGAATTGTAAACCTTACAACACAAAAAGCCTGACGCCCCTATAATTGGAAATGGCCCACTCCAAACTCATTGGGTGGATTATTCCACTGTCATATATAGGTAAAAGAACGCTCGACATGTGTTACGGCTAAAGCATTGAATTTAAATATAACTGTGACTGAGAACGGTTCGATCTTTTTTTCTTTTTTTTTAGGCAAAATGAAATTCGACTCAATGCATGTTGCTCACTCTATAAGTATAAGAATTATTTTCTTCTTGAGAGAGATATATCATTTGAAAACGCAGGCTACAGAGACGAGATCGCTTTTGGATCGAGCCTGGAAAGAGTCACGTGAGACTCAAACTTATGTAACGTATGGTCAGGTGGTTAACGCCCGGGCACCCTGGTTTTCGGCACGTTCTGATCGACACATTTATAATTAAGATTATCTTGAAAGATCAGTTGAACCAAAATAAATGAAAAAGAAGCCTCAGGGTGTTCAGTTGGCACATCATACCAGGTATCTTAGTTTGTTGATTGTCAGAAACGGATGTGGCAAAATATATTTATTCAGCAGGACAAGGGTGGGCCTTCTCTCGTTTATGCTCGAGAAACAAGCTCCAGGTCGGCATTCGCCATGGCCTGTTGTCCGTCGTCCGTCCGTCGTTAACTTTTCACATTTTCGACGTCTCCGGAACTGGAAGTCAGTTTAAGCTGATATCTGGTGGGTTGCATCCTGGTGACATGGAGATTCAGATTGTCTAAAATGGTTCCGTTTGGATTTCTAAGATGGCTGCCATGACAGCCTTCTTGAAACTCTTCAAAACGACATCTCCTCCCGAACCAAAGGTTAGATTGAGCTAAAAACATCGGTGTAAAATGGAGATTCAGATTTGCTAAAATCGTTCCGTTCCGATATCCAAGATGGATGCCATGACGGCCATCTTGAACTTCTTCAAACGACATCTCCTCCCAAACCATAGGTGGAATTGAGCTGAAACTAAATGGGAGGCATCAGGTTGGCATGGAGATTCGGATTTACTAAAATCGTTCCCATTACGAATTCACGCATATACAAATACATTGTAACATTTTTCGCCGAAAAAAATGAAAATTTTGAGATGAAAAATTGTAATATTTTTCTTATTTCTGCTCTAAATTATAGATTGTGGGTACACTCGTTAGATAATATTTTTCTTAGTGCTGCTCAAGATATAGTTTGTGGGTACTCATCGAGGCGGTTCTAACGAGAACCCACAATCTATAATTATAGATTGTGGGTACTCGTTAGATAATATTTTTCTTATTTCTGCTCAACATATAGATTGTATGTACTCGTTACCCCTGTAAACCCCAGTTTTCCTGTATAAAAGGGGGATTCAAGGGGGTCAAAATTATATAGGTATATTTTCGTGATGGTTCCGATATACAAGATGACTCTTCAACGACATCTCCTCCCAAATCACATCACGCAAACACACCTATAAACATGTAATTTGTCTCCCTTAAACCCCAATTTTATATTGTAAAACAGCGGTTTTCATGGGTATCCGGAAATTTTTTTCTTATTTCTGCTTAAAACACAGATTGTGGGTACTCGTAAGAAGCGCCTAGTCGAGGCGGGTCTAACAAGTACCCACAATCTATGTTTTGAGAAGAAATATGAAAAAAAAAAAATCCGGATTTTTATATGCAAACATTTCATTTTTGGTGGTAAAATTTTACCAATATATTTGAATTGGCGTGTTTTTGTTATGAAATGTCGAATTGACCTGAAACTTGATGGGAGACATCGGGGTGACATGGAGAGTCAGATTTGCTAAAGTCATTCCGTTCCGATCACCAAGATGGCCACCATTGCGGCCATCTTGAAATTCTTTAAACGACATATTCTCAGGAACCAAATGTCGAATTGAGTTGAAACTTGATGGGAGGCATCGGGGTGACATGGAGATTCAGGTTTGCACAAATCGTTTCGTTCCGTTGTCCAAGGTGGCTGCCATGATGGCAATCTTGAAACTGTTCGAACGACGTCTCCTCTCAAGCAAAAGGTCGATTTAAGCTGGGAGGCATTGGGGTGGCATTGAGATTCAGATTTGCTCCAATCGTTCCGTTACGATATTCAAGATGGCCGCCATGGCATTCATCTTGAAATTCTTCAAACAACCTCCTCTCAAATCAATGGTCGAATTGAGCTGAAACATGATGGGAGGCATCAGGATGACATGGCTATTTTGATTTGCTAAGATTGTTCCGTTCCGATATCTATGATGCTCGCCACGAAGGTCATCTTGAAATTCTTTAAACGACATCTCCTCCCAAACCAGAGGTCTGATCAGGCTGAGACTTGTGTGGGGCATCGGGGCGACAAGGAGATTCAGATTTGACAAAGCCAATCCATTCCGATATACTACATGGCCGCCATGGTGGCGATCTTGCAATACTTCAAATGACATCTCCTCCCGAACCAGAGGTTGAATCAAGTTGAAACTTCATGCATTACGGTAACACACCCGTGCGACATAGTGTATTTTTTCACATCTCCAAAATTGCCATTTTCTGATGAAAATCCGTGATATTTTTCTACTAAATGCTCAAAACATAGGTCGGGGGTGCTCGTTAGAACCGCCTAATTGAGGCGGTTCTAACGAGTACCCACAACCTATGTCTTGGAGCAAAAATAAGAAAAATAATGTATACCCCCGTAAACCCAAGTTTTCTCTATATAAAGTGGGGTATAGGGGGGTCTTCATTTCACGGACTTGTTCACATGATGAAAGGCATCGGGTCGAAACGGAGATTAACGGTTACTAGTTATTAAAATTGTTGTGTTCCAATATCCAAGATGACCACTATGGTGGCCATCCTGAAATTCTTCAAATGATATCTCTTACCGAATCAAGGGTTGGATTGAGCTGAAACGTGATGGGAGGCATTTGGACGAAATGGAGCATGCTAAAATTGTTCTGTTCCGATATCCAAGATGCCTGCGCACGAAGGTCATCTCGAAATTCCTCAAAATACATATCCTCCTAACCCAGAGATCAGATCAAGCTGAAGCTTGATGAGAGGAATTTGGGCGACATGGAAATTCGGATTTGCTGCAATCGTCCCATTCTGATATACAAGATGGTGACCGTCTTAAAATTCTTCAAACTAAATCTCCTGAACCAAAGGTCGGATGGAGCTGAAACTTTATTGGAGGCATGGCGAGGCAACATGGAGAATAAGAATTGCTGAAATTATTCTCTTCTGTTATCTAAGATTGCTTCCATGTTGGCCATCTTGAAAATCTTCATACCACATCAAGTTGATTTGTTTGTTTGAGTTGAGGTTTAACGTCCCCGTCAACACTGTATAGGTCATTGTGGAGACGTTGTTTCCATTTTTTGGGGGGACTTTTTCCCGACATGGAGATGAAATGACATCCCAAGCCCTGTCGCCCAATGAAACCAATAGGGTTTAAAAGTATGGACGGTTCCACTCGCACCGCTTTGCCTGGGCAAGCTTAGATCCTCTAAGCAGTTTACTAGTACGCTTGAGCGGTCGGTTGCAGCTCTGCGTGGAAGCATCATGCAGCCAATCTATTTCTAAAGCCCCGATGGGCGGGGGCCGCCACATCAAGTTGATTCAAACTTGATGGAAGGGACTGTGGTTATATGGAGATTCAGACTGCTTAGAACCATTCTGTTCAGATATTCCAGACGGCTGCCGCTTTGGCCATTAGAAAATCTTCAAGCCAAAGTTTTCTACTGAATGGTCTGTTGCATTGAGCTGAAGTTGATGGGAGGCATTTGGTGGACATGGAGATTCAGAATTGCTAACATTGTTTCATTCTTATGTACCAGGTAGCGGTCATCTTGAAATTCTTCAAAGCAACTGTATAGTAATTACATATAAGATTTACAGGGAGGGGTAGCTCGGGTGTTGTCAGTATATGTCAAACTCGGTGAGTCCACAAGAAAATTCGGTACTGTGGGGTGTTTTTTGCAAACGAACAGTGTTGGCGACAAGGAGAACAGTATGGTCACTGCTTTTTTTGCCCGCGTACATGTAGCGAAGATCCTGGCATCTTCACGCAAGGCATATCAGACTACATCACGTGAACAAGTCCGTGAAATAAAAACTCTCTTAAACCCCAGTTTGTACAGAGAAAACGGGCTTACGAGGGTATACGCTATTTTTTCTAATTTCAGCTCCAAGACATTGGCTGTGGGTACTCGTTACAACCGATGCGGATCTAACGAGCAAACACAATCTGTGTTTGCAGTATAAATAAGAAAAATGTCACAGATTTTCATCAGACTTATTTTTTGAGAAATCTAAATGACCTTGGACAAAATTTCAAAAAATAGCCTTCGCGTTTGGTACTCATGGAGTGTTGACATCAACTATCTACCAACAATGACATCAAAGGATACAACAGCTTCTGACAAACTCCCTCGCAAAGGTATAAAGAACCGCATTCGACCTTGCCGTTAAAAGGGTCATGGCTAACAAGGGTCAAGTTTTAAAGAACAATGTAAGGACTTGGAGGTTTCTCTACCAGGTACCGACATGGCGGCCAATTTTGGTTTCCTGTTCTTGCTCAGTCCAGTACATTTTCATTTCCCTGCTTCAATATAGATTTCATAACTATGAGATATCGTTTTCATTCATCATGATAACACGCCTGAAAATTTTGACCCCCTTAAACCCCTCTTTTATATAGAAAAACTACGGTTTACAGGGTACACATTAGTTTCTTTTTACCTGCTCAAAACATAAATTACGATAACTCACCTGTGCGAAATAGGGCACTTTTCACATCTCCAAAATGACTACTAATCAAGTGAAAATCCGTGATATTTTTCTTATAAATGCTCCAAACATAGGTTGTCGGTTCTCGTTAGAACCGCCTAATTGAGGCGGTTCTAACGAGTACCCACAACCTATGTCTCCCAAGAGAAATAAGGAAAATAATATTTACCCCCATAAACCCCAGTTTACTCTATATAAAGGGGGGTTTAGGGGGGGGGGGCCTTCATTTCACGGATTTGTTCACGTGATGGATTGCGGGTAATCTTAAGAACCACATGTCGAGGCGATTCTAACGAGTACCCACAACTTACGAGTATATTTTGAGAATAAATGACAAATATCATAACTTTTTGATGGTAAAATTTTCATTATATATATATAGGCGTGTTTTCTAAATGGATCCGCCGACTCATCGAATAAGATTCCTTTAAAGTTTCACAAAGCAACACAAACATATATCGTCAAAGATTCTGGTTCCGCGACCGTGTCTGGAGGTCACGGACAAAGATCCAATTAGTTGTAACTAAAACTTTGGGCCAATATCTACCATAATACCAACTGAATCAGTCACAATATTTGGAAATTATTCAGAGCAAACCTTAAACTTTATGTGAACGCCGACGCCAGGGATAATTGAATTAGGCGAGGAAAACAGCTAAACCTAACAACAAGCACCTCAAACTTGGTTGCTGTTACTTGTCTGAATGCATGGACACGGCTCTTAAAGCGGATCTGTCACATGACCGTCTCTGTATATCGGCGAGTAGCAAAAGCTCATATGCAATGGCGAATGAGTTCTTGCCTGAATCTGTCGCATGGCCGTCTCTGTGTGTCTGTTAGTAGTAAAGGCGCATATGCAATGGCAGATATGTTCTTGCCTAAAACTGCCACATGACCGTCTCTGTGTGTCGGTGAGTAGTAAAGGCTCATATGCAATGGCAGATGAGTTCTTGTCTGAAGCTGTCACATGGCAGTGAGTAGTAAAGACGCATTTGCAATGGCGGATGTGTTCTTGCCTGAAGCTGTCACATTCCCCGCTATGTGTCTTGAGTAGTAAAGGCGCATATGCAATGGCAGATGAGTTCTTGCCAGAAGCTGCTACCTGGCCGTCTCTTGTGTCTGTGAGTAGTAAAGGCGCATATGCAATGGCAGGTGGGTTTTTGCCTGAAGCTGCCACATGGCCGTATATGTGTGTATGTGAGTAGTAAAGGCGCATATGCAAGGGGGATACGTTCTTACCTGAAGCTGTCACACGGCCGTCTCCGTTTGTCATGGAGTTGTAAAGGCGCATATGCAATGGTGGATGAGTTCTTTACTCAAGCTGTCACATGGCCGTCTATGTGTGTCTGTGAGTAGTAAAGACGCATATGCAATGGCGGATGAGTTCTTTCCTGAAGCTGTCACATGGCCGTCTCTGTGCGTCAGTGAGTAGTAAAGACGCATTTGCAATGGTGGATGAGTTCTTGCCTGAAGCTGTCACATTGCCGTATTTGTGTGTCTGTGAGTAGTAAAGGTGCATATGCAATAGCGGATGAGTTCTGGCCTAAAGCTGTCACAAGGCCGTCCCTGTGTGTCTGTGAGTAGTAATGGTGCATATGCAATGGCAGATGAGTTCTTGCCTGAAACTGCCACATTGCCGTCTCTGTGTGTCTGTGAGTAGTAAAGGCGCATATGCAACGGCTTTTCTTCACCGGAGCTATGTGAATAGCATGCGGTGGAACATTGGCGGTATTTTTTTATAATGGATGGGTGATGTTTTCCTTATTAACCCTTTTTGTACCAAATGGAATCTTCATTCTAATATATGGCAGGAGTCCATTTCCAAATTTAGGGGTGACAGGTTGCGTTATCTTTAAAATTTGTTTGAAAAATAGCTGAACTTTCTACAAATAGTGTAGGGGTTTCTGGTACAAAAATGGTTAAAACCTCTCGTTCGGGAGGTTGCAACAATTGCTCAGAAACATCGATTTGGATAAAAAATAATGTTAAAGCAAATGATAAACTGTAAAATTCGTTTTTGAGCGATCCCGAACGTGAACTCTTTCTAGAGGGCAATGAGTTTAAAAAACACAAAGCAAAAACGACTGAAACCTTGTACATACAGTGACACTTCGTTCATTCGAACACAGATGGCTCGTTTATCATACATTATTCGAGCTTTACCTTGAGTCCTTGGAGAACTTTTCCCATAGTCCCATATATCATATGAGCCCCGCCAAGCGAATTTGTGTCTTCGAGCATTCCGTCATGACAAATTTTAACGGCGCATGCCCAGCCATTCAGAGGGGCAGGGGATATGGTTTTCTGTCTGAAGGTTCCTCTTGATTCACTGCTTGTATGAGCGAGCAGCGAAGGTTCTGGCGAGACTGCGCGGATGCGCAGGCTCGCCTGAACCTTCGCTGCTCGCATAGGCGATAAGTACCAAAATCGCTTGACGGGGCCCATATAATAAGTATAGTTTTGACGGTTTTTCTGATTTATCTAGAAAAGGTATGCTGTGTGTACTCATTAGAAACGCATATTGTATTGTCTTAAGGGTGACAATAGCTTTTTCGTGTTCTCTCCAGTTTGCCTATACGAATTTAATCTTTCCATTCCATGTTTATTTTATCGAAACAGCTATTCACAGAGGACAAAATTCAATTTAACAGACTTCGCTAATCACCATGTTGCAGTTTTAGTTGCGTCTGTTGAAATTGATTTGCGATCTAGAACAAGAAAAACATTCATTTGCTGGCTGTGGAATTTAATAACAATATGAAATACGCATAGGAATTAAGCTGTTCTGTAGATAGTTATTGGACAAGCAATCTCCATGCTCTCATCTGCAAGAGGTTTTTTATTTATTTTATTTTTTTTTTTTTGCATTAAGTACAATTTTTTCTGTTTGTGCCGCTGCAAGCGAATATGTGTGCCTTTGGACACGTGCGTTCAGCGAAGACTCTTATCAGTCTTAGTATTCGCTCAGTCAGGAGAAATCCTTCCTGTCCGCATGGAGACGCTTTGGGTTGTCAACACGCATCGTTACAGCTCACAGGGAAGTTTCTGATCCCGGTCTTGACTGTGTGAATATACTAAAAGCCACACTTCCGCTTTGCCGAGCCCGATTTAATTCTGGTATCATTAGAGAAGCCGTGATTTTTATTATGGTCTGTCCTAACTGTGGCTAGAATTCTGGGAGTTAAACCCCGAGTTCTACGAACTTATTGAACTCCCCATCGTATTTCGATGATGATGTTTTTGTTTTCCTCGAATGCGCTTTAAAAGTTTTTTCTCACGACGTCATCATGCCCATATAATTAACACATTGTAACCCCCAATTTAAAAAGCGAAAGATGGGGTTTACAGTTATGCATATTTTTTAATCGCCCTATAAACTACTCACCCTATAAACCAGGGGTCGTGGGTTCGATCCCGGGCTTCTCCATACGTTCGGACAAGTCTTAAAACCGATATCTCGTCTTCGTATGACCTTAACTGTTGGTGGTATGTAAGACTCAAACATACTCACTCACTCACACGCAGAATAGGTTACATGTATGATACTTGTTCGAACCGCTTCATGAGAGCGGTTCTATAGAGCACCAAAATCTATTTTTGGAGGAAAGAAAATACAAAAAAAGGATAGTCAAGAGAACACATGTTACTTCGACAAAATACGACACAAACCGGCCTGCTGAGCGACGCAGACTGGTATGTAAAAAAACATTTAGAATCTTGAAATTTTAGATATAGAAACCAAAACTATTGCACTATCAAAAACTGCAAATGCAGCAGCACAATCTTCCCATCATGTTTTAGTGTCGAATTTCTTGAGGTATTTCAACGCCTCCTCGTAGCTTATGGATGCTAGTTAGAAGTTTTTATCGAATAAGATAACACATCCGTGCGACATGGTGCATTTTTTCAAAATCTCCAACAAGGCTACTTTTCTGAAGAAAATCCGTGATATGTTTTTTGAAAGTTGATTTATAAAATCAAGTTTCTATGTCATTGCATTTCTACTTCCGGTACTGAGCCGCGTGACGCCACTTCCGCTGTGCGTTCGCTGCATAATATAGTCCAAAGGAACTCTTGAAAACTAATTTTGCAGGCATGGAACGTCTTTCGAAATATTTCATTTTTCAAGACTTTATACGGATTGAATATAAATTGGCACAAAAAGACATATTCTGAACACAAAACAATACTCTGGGACCATTTTCCTACGCGCTTTCCGATGATATTTATGTTTTACTCTTTCATCCCTGAGTTTCTGAACAGGACTAATCTCGCTTTAAATATATTGTTATAGAAACGAATTTCTGATTAGTTCACATGATGGCAATTAAACAGTGTGCATGTACATTCTGGCGAGACCTGCTAGCTACGTGCCGTCTTATCATGATCTACATGGTTTGCATAGCTACAATGTGGTTTTACCTCGGCGTCTGCACCGGTCTACAGGGTTAAAAGGGTTAGCTCGCTTCTCCGTGAATGTCTTTTGCCATTTATGGGTTAATGTATTTATTTGGAATAAACGTATTTTAATTCGCCTTGGGTAGTCGAAGTTCGCTAAACGCGGCGTCTGATCAGTGTTTAATGTCTAAATCAAATGGTTTAAAAATGATCTTTTTTTTTTTTTCGTCCAGTTTATTCTTTTTATGTCCCGACCCCGAAGGAACATAGCTCCAAGCGGCTGCTCAACGTATGTGCATCGTTGTATCAACGCAAAGTCTTGCTAAGACGTAATGTGTCCGCTAGGAGAACTTCTCTGTAAGATTATTAGCAGATGGGACCAGCAGAGAATGTACTGAGCTAATTTAGAAACCATGAAGAAATTAGCAGACAAGTTTATCTTTCTCTCTTCCTTTTTTCTTCGTGGGGGTAGTTGGGTGAGGCACAGGTGATGTGTATCTTGTGTCACTGGGGACTCCAGCTGATACTGACTTACATTTGGGCAAAGCCTGCTCTCCTTGCAGTAGGTAACGGTAGATGGTGAGAGTTGATATATCTTCTGTTTCTACACTTCCATTCACTCTGTCCCTCACTTTCATCTACTCTGCTCTCTCTTCTATCTCTTTCCCCCTTTGTCTTGGAGAAGACAAAATGATCCACAAGGGTTGACCTGTCGTTAAACTCAAAACAATCGATGAATCATTTTTATTTTCTTCGTCGAATTTTTTAACCCTCACAAAATGTCTGGATAACTGCTTGATCTACGACTGGCATTGTTACAATAATAGTTATTTCTCATAAATCAACTTTCCTCAGTACTTTCAGTACTTTGATTTATTTATACTGCAAACATACCCCCGTAAAACACACTTTTCTGAATATAAAGTCGGGAGTGTTCATTTCATGGATTTTGTCACGTACTGCATTGAAACCAGGTTAACCCCAATTTAAATAGCGCAAAATTGGGTTTTCAATTTTGTATATTACTTTTACTTTAATCCTGGTTGCGACATAGATGGTAAGTACATGTTACAACCGCTACAATGAGGCAGTTCTAACGAGCACTCAGAATCTATTTTTGGAACATAAATCGTGGTAAGGAATAAAACAACGAAAATTGACGTATGAACCCCGTCTCGAGGAAACACCATCACATTAACAATTTGGTGAAATGAATACCATGTAAACCCCACTTTATATAAAGAAAAGTGAAGCTTACATAGATATACGTACATTTTCTTATTTCTGCCCCAATACATATATTGTTGGGACTCGTTAAAACGTCATTGAGGCGGTTCTAACGTGAATAATACAAGCTAAACTGTGGGCATATAATGCGAAAAAATCACAAACATCACAAAAACACGCCTATATAACTTTGACCCCCCTTGAACCCCACTTTTATGTTGTAAAACTGGGGTTTGCAGGGGAAAACCTTATTTTTCTTATTTCTGCTCTAAAATATAGATTGTGGGTACTCGTTAGACCCACCTCGATGAGGCGGTTCTAACGTGAACCCACAATCTATATTTTGAGCAGAAATAAGAAAAATATCAAAATCTTTCATCTTAAAATTTTCCTTTTTCCAGCGAAGAAATTCACAATGTATTTGTATAGGCATGTTTTAGTTATGGGCACAAAGGAAAATATAGTTAAATTCCTATATTTAGGCCACTTATGTGACTTTTCAAAAGTGGTCTTAAAGGCCACTTTTGAACAGTCCCAAAGGTGGTCTCCCATAAGGGCATACTGGGGGTGTTGAAAACACAAGGAAATAAAAATCAAAAATGAGTTCCTTTAAGAGCAATGAAAACATTCATAAGAAAGAAGATGGGTCATACTACGTAGTTTCGGCTAATAAAGCCTCATCAGTGACCCTGTAATGATCTGGCAAAGTAAGCCAGAGGAAACATACTGCAATTTTGCGAATTTTGAATAGGCAGTCGATTATAAGACTGATATTAATCAAAATGGGGTCCAAATAATTAAAAACCTGTCTAGAATATGAGTCTAAACCAATAATTTATTTCTGATTTCTCAGAATATTCACGCTGACCTCAAAGGACAAAAGTAAAATATAAACTGCACTATAGTTGATGTACGGGGAGACGTTTTACGGCCGCCACACGGCACAACACCAGCTGCAGTGAAGGCAAATAAAAATCAAAAATGAGTTCCTTTAAGAGCAATGAAAACATTCATAAGAAAGAAGATGGGTCATACTACGTAGTTTCGGCTAATAAAGCCTCATCAGTGACCCTGTAATGATCTGGCAAAGAAAGCCAGAGGAAACATACTGCAATTTTGCGAATTTTGAATAGGCAGTCGAATATAAGACTGATATTAATCAAAATGGGGTCCAAATAATTAAAAACCTGTCTAGAATATGAGTCTAAACCAATAATTTATTTCTGATTTCTCAGAATATTCACGCTGACCTCAAAGGACAAAAGTAAAATATAAACTGCACCTACAACATAATGTGTCTTAATTTTAGGTGGTCTTAATAGCGGAATTTCACTGTAACCGTTTTTGAGATACATGTATGAGAGAAGGCACTATGTCATAGGGTTTTCGGCAAGGTAAGATACAACCAGGCTTTCTCGGCAGCACAGAGTGGTAAGAATCTTGCAATTTTAAATATAAATCCAGAGCTTGAGCACTATCTAAGCAGAGAAGACAAAGGTTCTACTCAGGCTGTGCTGATGCGCAGTCTGATCTGCATTTTTGTACGCAAATGTTTTCTCATTACGTGTCATATTTGAGCCCCGCCAAGCGAATTCGTGTCTTCGAGCATTCCGTCATGACAAATTTTAACTGCGCATGCCCAGCCATTCAGAGGGGCCATGGATATGGCTTTCTGTATGAAGGTTCCTCTTGATTCACTGCTTGTATAAGCGAGCAGCGAATGTTCTGGCGAGACTGCGCGGATGCGCATGCTCGCCTGAACCTTCGCTGCTCGCATAGGCGATAAGTACCAAAATCGCTTGACGGGGCACATTTGATGTATTTATGCCCCCAGAATCACATATTCGGGGACATTTAGTTCAATCCGCCTGTTTCTCTGTTTGTCTGTCCTAAAAAAACAACATAACATTGGGCATAACTTTTGAATGGTAACTGATAGAGCCTTCATATTTCACATGTGCATTTCTTGTCAGAGGTACCATAATTTTTGACCTCTTGATCATGACGTTTGACCTACTTTTTAAAAACTTTAACATTTGCCATAACTTCCGATTGGTAAGTGATATGGCTTTCATATTTCATATTTGCGTTCTATGTCATAAGATCTTTCCAATGGTACCATAATTTTTTACCTTGTGCCCTTGGCCTTGATGTTTGGCCTACTTTTTGAAACTTATACATGGGCCATAACTTTCGAATGGTAGGTGATAGGGCTTTCATATTTCACATGTTGATTTTATGACACAAAACTTTTCGAACGGTACCATAATTTTTAGACCTTGTGATTTTGACCTTAACGTTTGACCTACTTTTCAAACCCTTTACATTGGCCATAACTTTCGATTGGTAAATGATAGGCTTTCATATTTCACATGTGCATTCTGTGTCACATGACCTTTTCAACGATCAGATAATTTTGACCGTCTGACCTTCACCTTGACGTTTGACCTACTTTTAATAAACTTAACATTGGCCATAACTGTTGATTCGTTAGTGATAGGGCGTTCATGTTTCAGTTATGCATTCCATGTTACAACCCCTTTCCAGAGGTACCATAATATTCGACCTTGTGATTTTGACCTTGACGTTTGACCTACTTTTTAAAAACCTTAACATTGGCCATAACTTTTGATTGGTTAGTGATAGGGCGTTCATATTTCACTTATACATTCCTTGTCGCAAGGCCTTTCCAGTAATACCATCATGTTTGACCTTGTGGTTGACCTACTTTTTAAAAACTTTAACATTGGCCATAACTTTCGATTGGTAAGTGATTGAGCGTTCATATTTCATATAAGACTTCCTTGTCACAGACCTTTTAAGTGGTACCATAATTTTTGACCTTGTGACCTTGAAAAACTTTTTAAAAACCTTAACATTCGCCATAACTTTTGATTGGTTAGTGATAGGGCTTACATATTTCACATGCGTTGTCAGGGGGCATCAGTGTTTCACAAACACAGTTTTTTTTGTTTTGTTTTTTTGTTCTGCCCCAGTGTCTTTGGAACAATTCAATCCTAAAATGCACAGAAATATGCCAAAATATCACCAATGCTCATTTTTATGACTATTTTCACACCTACACCCCTATTTAAAGTAAAAAATTACATTTTGAGGATATTTTGAAGACAAAACTGCCAAGAAAATATTTTCTAAATGACTTAATGCCATGTGGAATAGCTGAATATATCTGTTCACATCCTTTTACATGAATACAATAAATTAGAACTTGAAACGGATGAGAAAACTTATCGGGACATTGCAGCCGGCTGTTTCGGAGAGACAATTTTGAAGTTTTGCTTTGGTTTGAGACATAGTCCTAGTGCCATGAAACCTTACTCTTATATTCCAGATGGAGTAGATTCTTTCTTGTGTTCGGGCAAATACAATTACCACAAGTCTCCTTTCCAAACACATCAATGAAAACTGATTAACATGACTTTAAAGTACCCCCCCCCCCTCCCAAGAATATAGATCAGAGGCACATATTCACCAAATACACCCAGTTAGACCTAGATTATCACTACCATCACATTTTTACAGTATCTATGGCAAAATACATGCCGTGAAGATTCATTTTATGAAACAGAATTGGATAGAACCTACAAACGTGTGGAAATAGTATGTAATGACTGAAAACAGCACAGTGCTGTTGACATTTCTCCTTTTGCCAAAGGGAGCTTACCACTAAATATTTTCCATGGGCGACAATAGTAACTTTTACCTGCTCCCACAAAAACTACACATACAAATCTTTTCAAACCTTACTTGTTTATAGAGCCATTCTAGCCCAACAAGTTAATGAGAGAAAATCCACATGTTGACTGCTCGTTTTCAAGGTACAGTCAACCATGTTTGTTTACTTACAAGAACGGAGTAAATACAAATCAACATTTTTAAAGGAGGGGTGACCATATAAAATCAGCAACAATTTCTTTGAGCTTGCAGATATATTTAAAAATATGCATTTTTGTCCCTTATACCTATCATTTTCTCACATTGAAATAAAACATGGGATATATATCCAATGGAAGCAAGTCTGGTATTTTGAACGCAACTAAAAGCTGGGTCCACAAGTGATAAAACCCGGTACCTCCCAGTACTTAGTGCAATGCTACCTTACAGCGGAACAGCACAATCATATGGGAAGAATTTCATTGTGACGCCACTTACCTCGCGTGAGTCAATGTATTCATTGAATTATGAACACCATTTCCTCACAATAGTTACCAAATAGAGGATCTTACATGAGTGTTCATGTATTATTGAATTTATTAAACGAGTTGAGGAATAGGGATAAAATGCGAGGCTTTGCCGAGCATTTTATCCCTTTTCCTCAACGAGTTTAATAAATTCAATAATACATGAGCACGAATGCAAGATTCCATTTATCATATGGCATTAAAAACGCAATTTATTCGCGATTGTTTGCAAAAGTATACACATTCCGCCATTAGTAAACGCGACGTCTTTAAGGACGTCGTACATGTAACGTTACGGGACGTATCTACCTAATTTGCATATTTAATCCACTAATGGATTATCAAAAATGATACATGGCATTAATACACTCTCAGACGCGACGTCATATGATAAGAGGATTTTTGACAACGTTGTGATCAACTTGACATGAACACAACACTCGCATTCATTATAAGACCTGTATTTGCTGTGCATCAGTATTACACATCAACGTACTGTATATTCGTCTTTCTTTTTTATTTCCAAATATAGTTTGTGAGTGCCCGTTTGGGCACAATTATTTTGCACGTGTAATATGATTGAATTGGTAATGTGATAGAAAAACCGGACAAATCCTACTTTTGACAAAACCATGGTTCCAAAAGAATATTAAATATTTTATGTTCCTTTACAATAGCGAGCTGACGCGTCCGGATCTTCATTGTTGCAGTTGAAAGGAGGGTTTTTATATGTAGAACTGTAGTCATTACGAAAACACCCCTATTCAAATACATTGTAAATTTTACCACCGAAAACTGAAAATTTTCAGATGAAAAATTATGAATTTTTTCTTATTTCTGCTCAAAACATAGATTGTGGATAATTGTTAGAACCGCCTCGTCGAGGCGGTTCTAACGAGTACCCACAATCTATGTTTTTGAGCAGAAATAAGAAAAATAATGTATACCCCTGCAAACCCTTACTATATAAAAGTGGGGTTTAAGTGGGTCAGAATTATATAGGCATGTTTTCGTGATGTTTGTTGCAGTGGAATAAAAGCTCATTAAATTAAATAATTGTGGCATGCAAATGCTTTTTCGGCAGTTATCTAAAGGACATTATGACTGAAAAGGAAAAATAAAGTTTCTTCTATTATCGACACAGCTGATTGCAAATGTTTGTTTGATTTCATGTTTAACGTCCCCGTCAACACTGTATAGGTCGTTTTGGAGACATTGCTTCCAATTTTTATTCCAATTCTGTGGGACTTTTACCCAACATTGAGTTGAAATGATATCTCAAGCCCTGTCGCCCAATGAAACATGGGTTTATAAGCATGGACGTTCCGACTCGCACCGCTTTGCCTGGGCAGGTTAAGGTCCACTAAGCGGTTCACCAGTACTTTCAGCTCTGCGTGGAAGCATCATGCAGCCTATCTATGTCTTCAAGCACCGATGAGCGGGACCATGATTGCAAATGACATCATGCGTAAATGCGTATTTACATGTGATATGCCAAGTGCAAACCCCGATAAGTGAAGGCTAGATATTGACCGCAACCTTCCGACCCAAGCGAAAGCTGTTTACTAACTGGACGCATCACATGATCTAGTCCGTGAAATGAACACCTTCCTAAGGGGGCGACCATTTGATATTATAGGGCGGGGCGGGGCGGGGCGGGGCGGGAAGAGTTTATGAAAAAAAATAGCCAGGACACGGTAAAGCAAGACTAAAGCAGATAGGATGACCATACGGTTGAAAAAAAAAACATCCAGGATCAGACTGATCAAATCATAGTTTATTCGAAGTGGGGAATAAAGTGTGGCTTGGTGTATTATAGGGTATAAAACTGTAATGTACCAATTTTAAGGCATGCTATGACTCCACATCAAGGTTAATGTTTTGTGTTCGGCGGAAATTAAAGTGTTCAACTTTATATAATATTGAAGCCTTCTACACAGAAGACATTACATTTCAAGTGTTAAGTGTCTACAAAATTCTTTCTTAAAAGGTACATTGATCAAAAATATATATTTAAAATAAAGGTCCATAGAAGAACTATTATTTGTATATTGCTTGTCATATGTTTAAATGTTATCATTTCCAGTACAGATAGAGGTACTGTGTACAGCTCTTATTCTTGTTTCTCTATCATAGCTGTAGAAAAAAGTAGGACGTGGGGGAGGGGATGGGGCTCAAAAAATAAGGCAAGAACCGTTTCTTAAAGAAAAAAAAAGGATCATCTTCAATAAAGAGAAAACTGGGGTGTACAGAGGCATGCATTGTTTTTGCTTTTTTCTGTACCAAGACATATGTTGTGCACGCCTACGGAACGATAGAATGCTTAACCATTGGTTAAGAACGTGAAGCAATTAGAGCGACATCCGGTTAGGAATTAGATCGCTAAAAAAGGTAAAGAAACTGTGCAGTTTCTGTGTTTCATAAGTTATATAATTTTTACGAGGAAGTTATTTAAAAAACGGGGAATTACATTCAGGAGCCCATTGATATCGGCATCTTTGGAGTAAATACCAAATCCCGTACTTCACACATTTTGGCTAAATTTAGTTTCTCCTGCTGAAGGTGAACTCAAGCCTTAGAAAACGAGTGGTTTTTCGAGGTGTTTGTTACCTTTTATTTATTACTGCGCTTTGCTACAAGTTCAGCGTATTAACATGCACACACAATAAACATATATGGTTAAATGTGTTGTGGATATTTTGCTTGTCAATGCAGCACTAGCGAGAAATCACCACGGAAAAGGTCGAAAATGGTTGGTTACGCATTAGATCTGTAGAAATGATAACAGAACTTGCAACTATAAAGCGGATCTGTTTTCATCTCCACGGCCCCAGAATCACCCGCACCTTGTTCTACGGAACCATTTTTAGCCAACCTGATAAGTAGTGCGCTATTGATTCGATAATGACATAGTATTTTATGGAAACATTTTCATTCTCCAGAATCATAGTACCGAATGATTCTCACGGACTTTTACGCTGTGTTTGTTTTATCAATGGTCCGGTAATTGACTGAAATGAAATAAAACTGGTTTTGGAGTTTTAATTTCTGCGAAGAACTCCTCATCTGCCAAAATTTGCTGGTTAAGCATTAGATCGTCTGGTTGAGCATTCGATAACCAGAGGAGAAAATCAAACCAGTTGCTGCCTAAGTAAATGCCAGCAGCTTACTACAATAAAAGGTGGTCTACATATGATTTCTGAATTGTGTTAAAATCACCAGAGAAAGAAAGCTGTGATGAAAAATACTTTTCTGGACAAGACCGTTAAATGTCTGGGTATCATGCTTATCTGACCGAATGACGCGCCGATTCATAAATAAGAGGTCATAACTTGCTTTTGTAGAAAACAAAATGGCCAGCTTACGCTTTGTAATGGCGATTAAATCTATATCCGGATGGGACGGCCATTAATGAACCGTCTCATCCGAGAATCAAAGCTGTTCGCCATCCTGTAAATGAATTTGACTAAATCCCCTATTAACAAGAATTGCCCAAAATAAACAAAAATGGAGAGAACCCGTTTAAGAAACTCAGGCGTGAAAGGCTAAGGGTAAGATCGTTAACACTGCAGATACGAAAGCCTATTTGGCTTATGTAGGAGAAAATAAAATACCGTAAAGGCGTAGTAACGCGACACAAAAGACGTAATAACGCAACAAAGGCGTAGAAACGCAAAACAAAAGACGCAGTAACGCCAATCAGAAGGCGAAGCTACTCAAAAAAAGGCGTTGTAACGCAAAAACAAGGCGTAGTAACGCGAAAAAGTGCATACTAATGCAAAAGAAAGACGTAGTAACACAAAAGAAAGGCGCAGTGATGCGAATCAAAGGCGTTTTTACGCGAATCAAAAGGCGTAGTAATGCGAAAAAAGGCATAGTAACGCAAAAGAAAGGCGTATTTGTTTTAGCTCGCCTCTGCAAAGCAAATAGGTAGCCGGAATATCCTACTCCTGGGACTGCGCATGCCCCCAAAATATATGTCTGTATCATGATCGATAACCCAGATCGGAGATCCCGTGAGTTCTATGCTAACTGTCAAAACGATAAGATAAAGATATTGTCTAAAACCAACTTCTTATTAATACAAACAGCGCAAGAATGACACACCATGTATTCTTAATCATGTTAATCAAGACGAACTAGAATCCATTTGTAAAATTTATAAATTTTGAGTAAACAGGAGGACAGGTGCGTTCATTAAATAAATTGAGAGAAGTAAGTAAGTAAGTCAGTCAGTCAGTCAGTCAGTCAGTAAGTAATTAAGGACTTTATTTAGTGAGGGTAGCAACATTTAGCACATACAAAAATACATGTAATAGCTAATCTTCCACGAGGCCCTCAGCTAATCTTCCATGATCTAATCTTCCTTCTTAATAAAACATACACGCTATAACATTTTGTTTCATCGGCAGTGTCATTTTTAGATATGAGGAAAAAATATAGATATAAAAAATTGATAGAACATACAAGTTATAATATTTTCTTCCATCTGCAGTATCATGTTTAGATATGAGGAACTTTTGAAACCGTTTTGAATATGGAGCAATATTTTCTCACGGATGTATCTAGGCAGTGATTAGGCAGTTTACATTAAGCCAAAAGTCCAGTTTTTTGTTCACTATCGACCGACTATTGATAATATTGTATTAAGTACTAAAATGGTTGTAGACATTTGTTTTCTCCACATCATTTTGTTTCTTTGAATAATCATTACGAAAACACGCCTATACAAATACAATGTAACCTTTATCGCCAAAAAAACGAAGATTTTAAGATGAAAAATTGTGATATTTTTCTCATTTCTGCCCAAAATATAATGTGATTTAAAAAAACAACAACAAAGGACTGGTGGGTCTATTGCCTCCGAGTGTAGGTAGGAGAAATAGTCTTAAACTGTTTCATTAATCTCTTAAATTCCAGTGTCCAATCAAATAGTGTACATCTTCACCAGACGCCGGATTCTGCAGCGTCTGATCAGGGTCTACACTCTTTGCCAAGCCCATCCTATGTTTCCAAGATAACCATCTTTAGTTTTTCACAACAGTTTGACCTCACTGACTATTTTCATTCTAATAGTTTTCCCGACAAGTCAGTGATATTCACGTGCACTTAAGCATAGAACAGCTTTTCTTCTGAGCACCTTTGGGTCGATTGACAAACAATTCCCAGTGGAATTCTTTTCACGGACTGTTATAAGGCGGTTCTTCTTTGGCGGTTTATTTATGTTATTGTTTGTCACTGATTGTATGTATCGCATTTTGGATAGCCAGCTGGTATTGATTCCTGATCATTGCTTTACTTCTATTTTTTATAAGCACCAAGTTTATAATCATGGGTGTCTTATGCCCAACCTGGCTCTCTAATGCTTGACCATAGAAACACGATATAGATTTAATCGCCATTAAAAAGCGTAAGCTGGCCATTTTGTTTTCTACAAAAGCAAGTATTGACCTCAGTAGGGTAAAAAGGGGGGGGCCAATCTAGTCCTCAGGACTAGATTCCACCCTCTAACGTCATATCCGGCGGCCATCTTGGATCACGTGACATCCGGTCGGCCATCTTGGATGACGTATTTCCGACCGCCATCTTGAACCGTCGTCACATCCTGTCGGCCATCTTGGATGACGTCATAACGCGCCACTTTTATCGCGGTCGAATTTATTGGGGGGAAAAAAACGCGCCATTTTTTTTTTCGCGCGCTTTCGTGTGCTATATTTTCCATGCGTCTTCTAAGCGCAACTTCGGTCATTACCCCTTATGATCCCCTGTCTGGGGTTTAAGCATTGGGCGGGGGGGGGATGGGGAGGGGACCTTGTTTCGAGCCCTAGAGCGAAACTGTATTAACTCCTATGACTGTCGGATACTATAGCCGCGTTGATTGTTTTAACACCATCGCCTCTAGAGGAGTTTGGGCTTGTTGTCCTTCGCCTCCTTAATACATCAATTACACGATTCAATAGTATCTGATTTCACATTGAAATGCCCCATCCTATTATACTTTTTTTTCATTGATAAATTAACTAAGTACAAAGGTGTAGTAAATTATGTGACCTTGTAAAATTGTGAATTATTATAAAGGCGACTTTTGTCAATACTTAAAATACACAAGTGAAAGTATTGAGCAGACGATATTCTGTCACTTGGGCACTGGGGATTCTGTTCAACAACTGCACATATAACAAATGTTTTAAAAAGTTAAAAGAACACAAAATGACTGTTCAAGAAGAAATTAAGGAGGCAAGGATGAACATAGAATATTGACCAGATATCGGAAAGAAATATCAAATAAGACGTAACATTGCTTTTTTTTCTTTATTGGGTTTTCCAAAAAAATAGGAAAAAAAACACCATAGTACATGTACATATTTGACAATAATAAAGTGACATATTTTATGTCGAGTCCAGGTTCTCAGGTTTTTTTACACATTCTGTACAATTGTCCAGGGTGTTCGGCTTCTTTGTTTTTTCATCGTTTCTATCACAGCTGTGTCTTCCGGCGTAAAACCATCGAATCCACGTTTTCTGCCTTCGCGTAATAACTCATCCTTAGCTTTCAATGCGATCGCTTCCGATGGGCTCACTAAGTTGACTTTTAATCTGTCACTTCCTCTACCTTCCTGTGGATTGTTATTTTCCGCTATATTTCCTTGTTTTTCGGATTTTCTATCATAATCCCTGGTGTCTGATACTTCTGGCGGGTCGTATTCTTTTAAAATTCTGTCAAACAAAAATTTGCGTTTGTTGACGGCAGATTTCCAAGCTTCCTCGGTGTCGTAATCGTCGTAAAGTTTCAAATCGGATACCGTATGTATAACAGTAAGGTAAGTACGATCTTTTTTCATGGCTTCGAACCATAACATTTCGTTGACAAAAACGTTCGCCAGCACTTTTCTGTACGTGGGTAACATAATATCATACACTTTCTTCCTAGCTGCCTCTTGGTCTTTCCCTTTGTCCAGCATGTACTTGGCGACTCTTTCATTAAACTCTGACTGGCAACGCTCATACACCTCCTCAATCAATAAACGCCAAGCGTCATCTGAATCTGCTTCTTTACTGTCTTCTATTGTCTCCTCCTCCTCCTCCTCCTCCTCCTCCGCCTCCATTTCCTCCTCCTCATCCGTGTAATCCTGTAAACTCGTGTCATCGCCACCATTTTTATCGTCGCCTTCTTCCAGTTCTAAGGTTTCTCGACTCTCACTATCATCTATCGTGTCATCATCTTTAAAGTCCCCATGAACGGTTTTAACGTGTCGACGCATGTTGTCTCCCCTTTTGAACTGTTTGGAACAAATTTGGCAAGCATACATGATACTTTTTCGTTATTTTTGTGTTATAATATATTAATTTGTCCTGAAATGCTACTCGATGTGGCCGCTTCGGAGATTTTCGCATAAATGAGGAGGAGGAGGAAGATACATAACATTTAATTGTATAAAAAAAAATCCGGATGAATCCTGCCCAAACCGGATCGAGACTGTTCTCAACCATTATGACTAGGTCGAAACATTGAGCTCCCAGCTAGCACACACACATAGCCTCCATACACCCAGATATGGGAAGAGAAGAATGCGGGGGTACTGACTAAAGACGGTAAGAGGAGATAGTGAAGAGGAGGTAATAAGGTAGTGAGGAGGCGATGAGGAGGTAGTGAGGGTGCCCGGGAGCCAGTGACTGTAACAAGCATGCTAAAACAATAGGCACAAATATAGCCATGGCGTCCGCCAAAGTGCCCTTGAAGCGATGAGGTAATGAGGAGGAATTGAGGAGTGAGTGAGGAGGCTGTGAGGAGGTAGTGAGGAGGATGTGAGGAGGTAGTGAGGAGGTAGTGAGGAGGCAGTGAGGGGTAACTGGGGACAGGTGAGGGTAACAAGCGTTAGCATAATGAGTGATTGTTGAAAATGTTTTAAAGAGACGATAAGGCAACACCGAACATGCCCAAACTCGTTCTCCATAGTAAGAAACGATGAGGAGGTAGTGAGGAGGCGTTGAGGAGGTAGTGAGGAGGTGGTGAGGAGGTAATGAGGACGTAGTGAGGAGGCATTGAGGAGGTAATGAGGAGGTGGTGAGGAGGCAATGAGGGTTACCAGTGCAAGTCAGTAACCTGGAGGCAGTGAGGGTAACCAGGACATGCGTGTTGAATGAATGTTGAAGATGTTTTAAAGGGTCCATAAGGGCAACACCGAACATGTCCAAACTCGTTCTCCGTAGTAAGAAGCGATGAGGAGGCAGTGAGAGGTAGTGAGGAGGTAATGAGGAGGCGGTGAGGAGGTAATGAGGAGGCGGTGAGGAGGTAATGAGGAGGCGGTGAGGAGGTAGTGAGGAGGCGGTGAGGAGGTAATGAGGAGGCGGTGAGGAGGTAATGAGGAGGTAGTGAGGAGGCGGTGAGGAGGTAATGAGGAGGTAGTGAGGAGGCGGTGAGGCGGAAGTAAGGAGGCGGTGAGGAGACGATGAGGGTTACCAGTGCAAGCCGGTGGAGGCAGTGAGGGTAACCAGAGCATGCGTGTTGAATGACTGTTGAAGATGTTTTAAAGGGACGATAAGGCCAACGTCGAACAAGCCCAAACTAATTCACCGTAGTAAGAAGCGATGAGAAGGTAGTGAGGAGGCCGTGAGGAGGCAGTGGAGGAGGTGTTGAGGAGGTAATGAGGGGCAGTGAGGAGGTAGTGAGGAGACGTCGAGGAGGAAGTAAGGAGGCGGTGAGGAGGCAGTGAGGGTTACCAGTGCAAGCCGGTAACCTGGAAGCAGTGAGGGTAACCAGGGCATGCGTGTTGAATGACTGTTGAAGATGTTTTAAAGGGTCGATAAGGTACCGAACACTCGTTTTCCGAAGTAAGAAGCGATGAGGAGGCGGTGAGGAGGTAGTGAGGAGGCATTGAGGAGGTAGTGAGGAGGCAGTGAGGAGGTAGTATTGAGGATAACCGGCAAGAGCGTGTTAAAACAATAAACGCGGTTATAGAGCGTATCCGGCAGTCATAGGAGTTAATACAGTATCGCTCTAGGGCTCGAAAAAAGGTCCACTCCCCATCCCCCCCCCCCGCCCAATGCTTAAACCCCAGACAGGGGATCATAAGGGGTAATGACCGAAGTTGCGCTTAGAAGACGCATGGACAATATAGCACACGAAAGCGCGCGAAAAAAAAAATGGCGCGTTTTTTTCCCCCCAATAAATTCGACCGCGATAAAAGTGGCGCGTTATGACGTCATCCAAGATGGCCGACAGGACGTGACGACGGTTCAAGATGGCGGTCGGAAATACGTCATCCAAGATGGCCGACCGGATGTCACGTGATCCAAGATGGCCGCCGGATATGACGTTAGAGGGTGGAATCTAGTCCTGAGGACTAGATTGGCCCCCCCCCCCCTTTTTACCCTACTGACCTCTTATGTCATTCGGTCAGATAAGCATGATACCCAGACATTTAACGGTCTTGTCCAGAAAAGTATTTTTCATCACGGCTTTCTTTCTCTGGTGATTTTAACATAATTTAGAAATCATATGTAGACCACCTTTTATTGTAGTAAGCTGCTGGCATTTACTTAGGCGGCAACTGGTGAGATTTTCTCCTCTCTTGCTATCGAATGCTTAACCAGACGATCTAATGCTTAACCAGCAAATTTTGGCAGATGAGGAGTTCTTCGCAGAAATTAAAACTCCAAAACCTGTTTAATTTTATTTCAGGCAATTACCGGACCATTGATAAAACAAACACAGCGTAAAAGTCCGTGAAAATCATTCGGTACTATGATTCTGGAGACTGAAAATGTTTCCATAAAATACTATGTCATTATCGAATCGATAGCGCACCGCTTATCAGGTTGGCTAAAAATGGTTCCGTAGAACAAGGTGCGGGTGATTCTGGGGCCGTGGAGATGAAAACAGATCCGCTTTATAGATGCAAGTTTTGTTATCATTTCTATAGATCTAATGCGTAACCAACCATTTTCGACCTTTTCCGTGGTGATTTCTCGCTAGTGCTGCATTGACAAGCAAAATATCCACAACACATATAACCATATATGTTTATTGTGTGTGCATGTTAATACGCTAAACTTGTAGCAAAGCGCAGTAATAAATAAAAGGCAACAAACACCTCGAAAAACCACTCGTTTTCTAAGGCTTGAGTTCACCCTCAGCAGGAGAAACTAAATTTAGCCAAAATGTGTGAAGTACGGGATTTGGTATTTACTCCAAAGATGCCGATATCAATGGGCTCCTGAATGTAATTCGCCGTTTTTTAAATAACTTCCTCGTAAAAATTATATAACTTATGAAACACAGAAACTGCACAGTTTCTTTACCTTTTTTAGCGATCTAATTCCTAACCGGATGTCGCTCTAATTGCTTCACGTTCTTAACCAATGGTTACGCATTCTATCGTTCCGTAGGCGTGTTGTGGGTACTCGTTAGAATCGCCTAACGAGCACCCACAACCTATATTTGAAGTATAAATAAGAAAAAAATCACGGATTTTGTTGCCATTTTAGAGTAGTGAAAAATTCACTTTGTCACACGGGTGAAATATTGTAATGGGTGCACAGGTTGGTTTGGCTCAAGTCCGTGTTAAAGCCCATTTATATAGAGGAGATTGTGGTTTGCAAGGAATGTAATACACCGATGTCTCTTTCGATCAGAAATAAGACAAACATGTCTCATATTTCCGTCTGAAAAGTGCACTGCTGCATGAGTGAATTATCATGAATACATTAGGTATATCGCGAGCATCCTGTCCTACTTATTCCATCGCATGTCCGTCATAATTATTTTGTGAAGCAATAAAATAAGACACCACATATTGAAAGTTACAGTAACATGCTACCGTTTACAATATTTTCTCGATAAATATATGTCTACGGCTGTAGTTTGGAAGTCTTTGCTATAATTCACGAAAAGAATTACTCGTCAATGTAAGATAATGGAATCTTTGATGTCTCTAAATATGGCAGTTTTCTTATGAATACATATATTTGTTATATCGATATATTGATTATTTGAATATAAATTGTGGAACTAGCTAGAGGCGATGCTAATGGGTGCCAAAACATTATATGTTTATGAGCAGAACCATGCCGAATAAGGTTAAAACCAATCTTACCAAACAATGTGGCGTGTCCCATGATGTTCATTGCATGAACGCGTAAAGATTTGACAGTTAAAAACACATCGTTTGTGTCTTACGTGTACTACCTTGTCAGTCAAATACAGTCTATCTTGTAGACCCTTCTTGCCATACAAAGTGGAGTTTCCCTGGGTGTTCACTGCGTGGTCGTTTACTCATACTGATTTGGCAGTTAAACACAACCTCGGTTTTTATCTTACCTGTACAGTCGAACTTCAGTTACTCGTTTACTTCAGTTGCAAGTTTTAGATAATTACAATTTGTTTGAGATAGGGTTAGTTTGCGCCACTGATACAGATAAGTTGCGTATTTTGCGATAATTGAAGGATAGTTTTCCTTATTTCTGCATATAAACCTTTGTTGTGGGTATTCATTAGAACCGCCTCGCCGAGGTTTTTATGGAGAATTGACAAACACTATCATACAGTTATCACAACATACCAACCTTATCTGTTGATATGCTAAATAAGTCAGTCTGTTCGATTTCCTATAAAGCAAAGGTATAATGTTTGTACTCATTAGAATCGCCCGCTCTTGGAGGCGTTCAAAATGAGTGCACACAACATACGTTTCCACGATAGAATGAGAAAAGGTAACGAAACTAAAATGTGTGCGCAGAGTTCCTACATGTAGCCTGTCCGGCAACATGTCTTGTTTTGTAGTTTCAACAAAATTTAAAATAAGTGGCATAACTCTTCAAATGGGTCTGCCATATCGTTATCAATACTGCGAACAAAGTACACTATACGGTACTTTCGTGCATTTTGCTATAATTGCTAACGACACTAAACTGCTTAAGAATTTACCCAAGGGAATAATTTTATAAATATTGTGATTCCATTGATTGCATTCAAGACGAGACCGCTTCTAGTGGTTTTATATATCTCCTGGTTCTACTCCGACTTCTGTATTAATTATAAGCCCAGTACTGCGTAGTTCACAATGCAGGCTAACGCCAATATTTCTCTCCAAAATTATTTTTGAAATACACTAACATCGCGTTAACAATTCCGTGTAATGAATATCCATATAACACCCACCCCACCCTACCCCCCCCACCTCACCCCAACCCTCCTCCCACACACGCACACTTTCAGCAGCGAAACGTTAAGTAAACCAGGGTATACATTATGTTCATTATTCTTGCTGAAATGAGGCCGTGCTCTAACATAGGTTGTGTGTACTCATTGAGCCGGTTCTGTGCCGAGCACGCATGTTTATAGCTGAAAAATATACGTGTCCATCAGAAACATGGATTTAATAAAATTATATTGCATGGCTGTGTTATCCGGATGGACTTTTTGAAGTGAACTCTTCATTTTTTGGAATTCATCACGAAAACATGCCTATATAAATTTTACTCCCTTAAAGCCCACTTTTATGTAGTGAAACTGGGATATAGAGGAGTATACATCCTTTTTCTTGCACAGCATCCCCGAAAAATTTCTTTTTACTTTATTTAACGTTTTTCTTTTCTTTTCTTTTTTTGCGCACTGTTCTTATGTAGTTTGCCTGGGTAAGAACACTAGGGTAAGAACTGAAGTTCTATCCCAGGCTAAAACCACGGATTTCCTTATCTGGTGTGCAAGAAAAAACTAATACAATCAAACTCCATTGACTCGAACACTGAATGTTACTAAGCATCGCCATTAAAGGAGACTTAATGGGAATAAATTTGGCGATATCTGTTTGGTTTCTTATAAAATAAATGTGTGTTAATGGGAATCAAGTTGGCGATATCTGTTTGGTGTCTTACAAAATAAATGTGTGTTGTGTGTACTCATTGGAATCGCCTCATCGAGGCTATCGAGGCGATTCCAATGGGTACACACAACATACATTTGCAAGATGTAAGACGAACATCTCCCTAAATTATCCCTGAATATTTCTAATCCGGAGGATTTCCTAGGGACTCAAGAACGTTTTGTTTTATTTGAGGTTATCCCCGCCAACACTGTATATGTTATTTTGGAGACGTTGCTTCCACTTTTGTGGGACTTTTACCTGACATTGAGATGAAATCACATCTTAAGCCCTGTCGCCCAATGAAACCAAAAGGGTTTATAAGCATGGACGGGCCGACTCGCACCGCTTTGCCGGGGCAGGCTTAGATCCTAAAAGCGGTTTACCAGTACTCGTGTGCGGGTCAGTTTCAGCTCTGCGTGGAAGCATCATGCAGCCCATCTTTTTCTTCAAGCCCCGATGAGCGAGGGCCGTCCAGAACGGCTTCAACTCAGCCATGGTAAACGAGCTATCTGTATTTTGACATAATGAACTTAAGACATAGCTTTTCAGTTGTCATGGAATGAATAAGCACTATGTGTCCCTTATGTCCCCATGTAGTTTATTTGTGTCAAATCAGTAAAATTGTAAGGTCAGTGAGGTCGGAAAGCAAGTGTCACCTAAGCAAGGGAGTATTGCATTTACAAGTAGTGCTTTACAAGCTATGACTTCCATAGTTGGCACAAACAATTTTGTCAGTAGCTTTAAAGTGGCACTTCTTGTTACCTAGTCCTGATACAAGGAACAGGCACTTGCGTATCGGAATTTCCGACAACTCCTTTCTTCTGGGATCCATGTCTGATGGTCTAAACATTCTGATTCATTATTTGTTGTTAACGGATTTATGATTTTGGATTATGACTGGAGTAGTGTGACCACGACTAACTGATAAACATACAGCACCACTTGAATAATCAAAGAGTGCTTGATTAAGACAGGTGCTTGCTTAATAAGTTGCGTTTTAATGGAATTATTTTGCATAAGAACCGAATGCATAGGTTGTTTGCTTTTATAGGTGGCCACCATGACAGATTTAACTGTTTACTTCATATGCGGGAGAAGACAGAATGTACATTCGAAGGCATTACGAAAACACGCCTATACTAATGCATAGTAAATTTTACCTCCGAAAAAGCGAAAATTTTAAGGTGAAAAACGTTGATATTTTTCTTATTTCTGCTCAAAATGTAGATTGTGGGTACTTGTCAGAATTCTAACGAATACCCACAATCTATATTTTAGAGCAGAAACAAGAAAAATACGGTTTACCCCTGTAAACCCCAGTTTTACTATATAAAAGTGGGGTTCAAGGGGGTCAGAATTACATAGGTTTGTTTTGGTGATGGAAAGAAGGTTCATGTCCTCACGCTTTGCCTAGAGTTTTGTATGTGTCAAGAGTGAGTGAGTGAGTGTGAGCTTTACGTCCCACCAACAGCTAATGTCATACGGAGACGGGACCTCGGTTTAAAGACTCATCCGAAAGTCGGGAGAAGCCCGGGATCGATCCTGCGATCCCTGGTTTACAAGGCAATTAGCGTATCCACTGCACCACAGAGGCTTCTATTTGTATGTGTCAAATTCAAATAACATGTCGAAATATAAAGCAGATACAGTAGAACTTCGATGGCTCGTTTACCATGGCTGTGTCGAACCCATTCTTGAGCCCCAAGCGAAATCCTCTACATAAGAAATATTGGGGGATACTTAAGGAGATTTTAGTCTTTTATCTTGCAAATGTATGCTGTATGTACTCATTAGAATCGCTTCGATGGGGCGATTCTAATGAGTACACACAGCATACATCTTCATTATAGAACACCGAAAAGATGTCTAAAAGTATCTCGTTATGTTTCCTGACAGTAACCTCAGTGGCTCGAACTATCCCTGTCTAGAACAGTTTTTCGAGGTCCTTAAAGGTGTTCGAGCCATTGAAGTTCGACTGTGTATCCGAATCTCCTTAAAGGTGTTCGAGCCATTGAAGTTCGACTGTGTATCCGAATCTGTTGTATCCTTGATGTCAAGTTTTTATAGAAAAGAGTTTAACAAACATAAGTTTTCTATATTTATTGGCATTGTACACCCGCCTCGATGAGACGGTTCTAATGAGTATCTACAATCTATATTTGAGCAGAAATAAGAAAAACTATCCCATTTTTTCATCTTAAAAAAAAATTCGTGTTTGTTTCTGCGGTTAAGTTTACAAAGTATTTGTATAGGCGTGTTTTCGTAATGAGCAGTTCCAGTGGCTCCGTCATCACTATAAAGGTTATTTTAGAGACGTTGCTCCCAATTTTGTGGGATTTTTACCCGACACTGAGATGAAATGACATCTCAAGCCCTGCCGCCCAATGCAACCAATAGGGTTTATAGGCATGGACGGGCCGACTCGCACCGCATTGCCTGGGCAGGCTTAGATCCTCTAAGCGGTTTATCAGTACTCGTGTGCGGGTCGGTTTCATCTCTGCGTGGAAGCATCATGCAGCCCATCTATTTCTTCATGCCCTGATGGGCGGGGGCTACCAGTGGCTCCGTCAGATAATGAAGAAACACTACAAGAACAAGCACTCAAACTAAGGCTATGTCTTGCCTGTGGAGGAGGTGGGATGGGTCTGTGAATCCGAATACAGTTCTTTAGAACTGGACCAGCAGTGCCGGGGCTAGGAATAACGCAAATATTGCCAGCTGTACGAATAAACGCAAGAACGAGTAAAACTATAGATCCCTTTATCGTCACATGCTGAAAGCAGCCCATCGCGATTGGGCACTCATTGTTGAATTAACGATGAAACAAGCTAATTCAACGTTGAGGCAACGCCGTGAGCTTTGGGGGTGGGGTGGGGTCACGATAAAAATATGGTTTTGATCAGGAGAAGCTGCACTGCATTAAAGCGACACACAACAGAAATATAATCCATAGGACAAACATTATTCAAGGCCCTGGTACCAATAATTTGATTGCAAATGAATTCCGTTGTATTATAGAATTATCCGCGCCACATCACAAGAAAACGTATTTTCGAAGTTTGTGACCATGGGCCAGTTGCTAAAAGCTAATGACATCTTTAGTGAACGTATCGTTAAAACTTTGACCATTAAATATGGCAAATATACTAATATTCAGTGAATAGGTTAGCTACGCCGGCCTCGGTAGCTGAGTCGGATGCGCGTCTGGCTGGTGATCAGGAAGACGCGGGTTCGATGCCTGCCTGGGTCGGCAACATACTTTCGTGGAGATTGTTCATGAAATTTTTTCTACGGTCAACTCCTTCCTTCCGCTGATTAAAGAAGGGCAGTTGTCAGTTTCTGTAGAAGGAATGTGCAGTGTACTGATTAACCGCTTCTGTATAAGCCTGCCCAGGAAAATTGTGGATAGGTAAACTAACCGACTCAAAAAATAACCTAAATAGTGTTGAGTGGGCCGTTAAACTCCAATATAAACAAACAAAATCCAAAAGCTACTCACATTTTTCAGCGAAAAAGACTAAACAATAGATATTGTACCAATGAAACCAATAGGGTTTATTAGCATGGACGGTCCGCGGTGCGAGGCGGACCGTCCATGCTAATAAACCCTATTGGTTTCATTGGGTGACAGGGCTTGAGATGTCATTTCATCTCCATGTCGGGTAAAAGTCCCACAAAATTGGAAGCAACGTCTCCAAAATGACCTTTACAGTGTTGACGGGGACGTTAAACCTCAAATCAAACAAACAAACAAACTTGCTAGCGAGAACAGTTTGACCACTGACGAGCTTGTTATGCTAATGATGCTTTGAGCAACTAGACCTAGTTGACATTAGAGAATAGCAATAGTCTCAAAAAGTTACATTACGAAACTACGCCTATGCAACTACATTGTAAACCTTTATCGCCGAAAAAGTGAAAAATTTAAGCAGAAAAATTATGATATTTTTTTTTGTTTCTGCTCAAAATATAGATTGTGGGTACTCGTTAGAACCGCCTTATCGAGGCGGTTCTAACGAGTATCCACAATCTGTACTTTAGACCAGAAATAAGAAAAATAAGGTTTACCCTTGTAAGCCCCAGTTTTACTATATAAAAGTGCGGTTCAAGGGGGTCAAAATTATATTAGGCGTGTTTTTGTAATGAATATAAAAACTGGAGGTATTGTTCTGTTCTTAGTTGCTGATCAGACTGCACGGATGCGCAGGCTTATCTACACCTTTGCTATCAGCAAATGAAAAAAACATAGGTCAAACGTCAAGGTCAATGTCACGAGGTCAAATATTATGCTACCACTGGAAAGGTCTTGTGACAAGGAATGCACATGTGAAATATGAAAACCCTATTATCATTCAAAAGTTATGCCCAATGTTAAGGTTTTTGCGAACAGAGAAACAGACGGACAGACAGGAAGACCAAAACCTATATGCCCCCGAATATTTGATTCCAGGGGGCATAGAAACAGGTTTCCTAATGACTTATCTATCTTATACCACAACAATTTATTCACCATGGATATTTTTACAAGGGACACCAACCGACATACCAATGCAGCATCAATTCAAGTTAAAGGAGGATAAAATACATTACGAGAACACGCCTATATAATTTTGACCCCCTCATACCCCACTTTTATACAGTAAAACTGGGGTTTAAGGGGTATACATTTTTTTCTTATTTCTGCTCAAAAACATAGATTGTGGGTACTCGATACAAACGCCTCGTCGGCGGTTCTATCGAGTCCCCGCAATCTATGTTTTGAGCAGAAATAAGAGAAATATCACAATTTTTCATCTTAAAATTTCTAGTTTTTGGCCAAAAAAACGGCAATTTATTTGTATAGGCATGTTTTCATAATGAATTGTAATGTAATCATTCATAAATGGCTAGAATCTTTTGTCGACCAGATTTTGTTTGTGGAAAGTATAAAAGCGATACGTACCCGAATACTGTTAAGACGTCTGAAAATTAAATTGAATTCCTTTGAATAGAAACTCTGTGGACTTTGATATATGTACCAGTTTACAACAGCATGACTGTTGCTTTGAAAGGAATAATTAGATATTGTCACCATACACAAAACAAAAGTATTAAATGTTTTATTAAAGAGTAACGTTTATTTGAGAGTAACGTTTAATTCCATAAGTAGAGTCATGTTCATCGAAACAGTATTGATACTAGATCGCGCAGATGTTGCCTAACGTGAAATATCCATTTTTCCGTTCATCGAAATGTCTGGTACAACTCCCAATTGAATGATTAAGCGATGGCATAGAAAAGTAACATTCATACATTTTCCAAGCACCAGTCAGAACCAATTGATCTGTGTATGTTTGATGTCACCGAAGACTTCTCAAACGAGTGCAGCCGTGGTATGCGTCTTGCTGGTTACAAATTTAATAAGTCTTATCATCAGACTACTTCGGTTGTGTAGCGCTTGAGGGCTCCACTAAATACAACAGTCTTGATCAATATTATATAATGTTTGTTGTTGTGGTTTTTTCAGTACACCTTCCATAAATGGGTACATGTACCTACGCTCAATATCAAATTAAATTATTTCCAACTCTATTTGCTAATTGAATTTTTGTATCGATAACGTTTGCAAGCTTAACCCTGATCTTGCTGTTTACGACAACCCCTATCTTTGCAAACAGTGTAGATCCAGATCGGAAGAAGCCATCTGATCAGAATCTACACTGTTTGGCATTCAGTTTATGAATGTGCAGCAATAAATTACATCAAGTAATTTGATTGGCTGATAGACAGAAATGGGTGTGGCTTAATTCAATATTCAGCAAGATAAGGGTTAAGTTCATTCATTTCTAAGCTGCAAGTCTAACATTTAACGACTGGAAGGATGAGTATTTTCCGGAAAGAGTAGATTCAAGGTAGATTAACGATAAAAGCCGAAGCAATAAGACTATTCTTACAAAGGGAAGATCGAGTGCACAAAACGTACGTTTTCGATATAAATAATAACTAGAAACGCTATGCCACAAACTATATGTAGAAGCCTCCGTGGTAGTAGCGGTTATGATGCTCGCCTTGTAAACCAGGGGTCGCAGGATCGATCCAGGACTTCTCCATACTTTCGGATAAGTCTTTAAAATGAGTTCCCGTCTCCGTATGACCTTAGCTGTTGGTGAGATGTAAAACTCAAACACTCACTCATAAACTATATGGGTATAGCTCAATATCTAAAAAAAAATGTAAGGTCGTGCGTTTTACGGAAATCTGTCAAAAGTTAACAAGGTCGTCTAAACATTGATTCTAAACTGTGCAAAATATCAGGATCATAGCACTAGCGGTTTTCTAGACACTTTGTTGATAAAGACAAAAGGGGCATAACTCCACCATTTTATTCCTATCGAATTAGTTCAGAAGTTAATCAGGCCATTTAAACATTTATCGCAAATAGCTAGCAAAATGTTAAGATTCTACTTTAAACGGTTCTCTAGATATTGTGTTGACAAGATTTTCAAACTGCTGTGATGGCTCATAAGTCAAAAAGGGGCAAAACTATGTCATTGTTTTATGGAATTCGCTCAAAAATCACTTTGGTCTTCTACATTGTCTGCTATATATCAGGTTCCTACGCATATGCGTGTTCATAGATATCGTGTTGACAACGTTTTCCCATTGTAATAGAAGCAACGTCGAAAGGCGACATAAATCAGCCATTTTTACAAAGTTCGGCATTTAAATTTAAAGATTGATCCTAAACAGAATGCACGGGCCACCGTGGCCTAATGGATAAGAGCGCTGACTCTTAGTCATTAGGTCTCTCACCGCCGTGGGTTCGAGCCTCGCTCGGGTCACGTGTGAGACGCCAAGTTCTGCAACGGAAGGTCAGGTGGTTTTTCTCCGGGTACTCCGGTTTTCGCCCATTTATGATTAACGATCGGCTCGATATGAGTGAAATAATCTTGAAAGGGCCGTAAACCCCCCCCCCCAAAAAAAAAAAAACAATAAATAAATAAACAGAATGCAAAAATATCAGGAATAATGAAGATATCGTGTTGACAAGGTTTTCCTTCGGCTGTTGTTTCAATAGCAAAGTTCGAACTCCGTCAAAACTTTACAGAGCCCTTCCAAAAGTTAATCAGGCCCACACTCATCCTTAACGGTTTGTCAAATACTAGCTGAAGCTGTTCTCTAGATATCATATTAACATTTTTTTCTATTGCTATAATGGCAGAGTCGAAAACGGGACATAACTCTGCCATACCATGTCCAACGGAAAAAAATGCCCGTTCGCGTATTTTCTATATTCATGGCATGCTTAAAATATGAAGCAACTCCTTCACCAGAGAAGAAGATTGCATACAAAACCTTCTTTGTACTCAAAGAACATTTGGCAATTATTGCGCGTTTGCTGTGTTAGGTGGCCCAGATCTTGCTGCTAACCTTTATGACGGGTTCAAAATAATGGACCCAGGTTTCCTCACCTGTGACGTCATTGGCAAACTATTTTTTGTCATATTTCAAAAATGTTTATTGCAGCTTTTTTTGGCCACTTTAACCTGTTGCCTCTTTTGTTCATCAGTCAACAGATGTCGTACCCATCTAGCTGAACTCTTTCTGACTTCCAAATGCTTCTTCAAAAGATATTGATATGCCTACCTTTCTTGCAATATCACGAACTGTAAATCTGGCATCTCCTTCAATGATTTCCTTTATTTTGGAAAACTCTTCTACCAACGATTTTTTTACTGTAGTGGTCAATGATTGCGTGTATTGAAAAGTCAATTTGTATGTCTTACACGAAATCTAACATGTACATTTATACACCGTTGTGTAGGTATTGAAAAACCCTTTTCAGGTATGTATGGGTTTTCATCGAGCCTCACGTGGATATCGAGCTACAGGACAATTTATGCAATTCTTTTCGAACATCCCTCGTAGGTAGTGGGTACTCGTTAGAACCCGCCTCAATGAGGCAGTTCTAATGAGCACCCGAAGACATAGGTTGTTGGTAGTCGTTAGAACCGCCTCAATGAGGAGGTTCTAACGAGTATCCAGAACCTATGCTTGAAGTATAGATGACAAAAAATCACGGATTTCCACCAGGAAAGTTTCCATTTTGGAGATGTAAAAAATGCACTATGTCGTACGGGTGTGTTATCGTAGTGTTTACAAGTTGCTGACTGTGGCTTGTGTTGAGCATGAAAAAAAAGTCGTGTGTGTGTGTGTTATTTTTTTTTTTTTTTTTTTAGAATTGAAGTCGGATCTCAGAAGTATGAAATGTCCATCAAGTTAACAAAGTAGAAGTAAAACAAAGATCAGGAATCGATACAATTAACTTACTCCACCAATCAAAGACACCAAAGGGAAAGAAACACAAACATTGAGCGACCAGACCATAATGGAAACCTAAACAAAGGAAGGCCATAAGGACAGTTACTTTCCCACAAAATGGCCATATGGCCATCCAAAATAAAAAGACACAAGTGATACACACAGTAAGTAACAAACAACAACATAAATAAACCGCCTTGGAACGGTCAGTGGAAAGATTTCCACTGGGGGGCTTAAATCGATTTTACGTGACCACAATCCTCGCCCTTACTTCCGTCGCGATTTAGACAAATAATTTGTTCAGTCCGCATGAAGGCCTCCTATAATGTATAATGAACACCCTATAAATCACAGTCTATACTGCAGAAAAATAAGTTTGACAGGGGTATACGATACAATAGGTTCTGGTTACTAGTTAGACCTGGCCTCATTGAGGCGTTTCTAACGATCATTTACAATCTATGTTTGACCTAGAAATTAGAAAATAATTATCTAAATTTTCATCTAAAAATGTAAGTTCTAGAGATATGAAAGATGTTTTTAAGGGGAATGGGAACACCTGGAAGATCTTCCGCCATTTTTCAAAGGGAGACCATTTTCTGGACTTCCTGTTCGCTTTTCTATAAGCCCTGTTTTTCAGTTTAAACATATTTTATTGCTTTTCATCTACAATGAAACAAGCAAGTGGGTTGGGCCACAAGTTCTAGCAACATTAATTACGGCCCTCCCCGTATACACAATTCATTTACAAATTTTGACGATGGCTATGACATAATGCTTCAAGACAAATAAACAACAAGAGTATTAATTATGGTAGCAGAAGAGTGATATAAAAGTGCTTTAGGAGAGAGAGAGAGAGAGAGAGAGAGAGAGAGAGAGAGAGAGAGAGAGAGAGAGAGAGAGAGAGAGAGAGAGAGAGAGAGAGAGATCTACCGAGCACATTCATCAATTGTCAAACAATTTGCAATTTTACAATGACATAATACATCACAAAACCATGTTATATGTGTAGGGACTACATCAACTTCAATCAAACCGACCTGTATTCTTAATATAAAGATGTACTAAATTGAATAAATGCTGGTTTTCTTCGCTAGACAATTCATCTTTACCAAACAATAAAGTATTACAGCTGAGAGGATGAAATGCACGTGTTGCCTCAAAAAGAGTCCGACGTTCATTTGAAAAATTGGGACACTGAAAGAAAAACTGATCTGCGTCCTCTCGCGCATAGCCACAAATACATGCGGCGTTTTCAATAAGATGGTTAGCGAAGAGATCGGAGTTTAAATTACTACATCTGTCTCTAATTCTGGCATGTATTATTGAGAGTCTTCTGTTACCATGTATACAGTGGTTTGGAACTGTATTAACTACAAATAAATTGGATAAGATTAGTTTTTTAAAAGACGAAACAGATGTACAATTACGAAAGTATTCAGGTAGTGTATTCCAAAGAGAAACAGCTGATGGTACAAATGAGTTAGAAAAAGTTGCATTCCTTTGGCTTAAAATTTGAAAATCCTGAGCATTTCTTAGAGCATATGTTGTTTGCGTTCCAACTATCGGAGGGAACAAGTTTAGGAAATAATCTGGAGCTATTCCATTTTTACTTTCAATATCAATATATATTTCTGATAGCTGCGACGGTCATTTAAAGATAACAAACCTATTTCTTTAATACAGTAGAATCTCGGTGATTCGAACGCCGATTTTTCGAAAATACCGATTTTTCGAAGACGACTGGCGGTCCCGACATTTTTCTCTATAAGTTATTGCAAAAATATTACCGATTTTTCGAATTTCGATTTTTCGAAAAATTCGATTTTTCGAACAGTTTCGTCGGTCCCAATCAAAGAAATTCTTATTAAAATCCCCTTTTTAATTCGAAATATTACTTGGCTATTCAAAGTCACACATCGCAATTTTGCGGCGAGTTCGATTGTTACACTTCACACCCGACTGACTTCAAGAATTAGTAGATTCAGGTAATTAACACCGGATTAACGGCCACACTACAGGTGATGATCCTTTATTGAGTAATTGGTGGTTACAGCGAAAATTACAATTCTGATAAAACTGAAAGTAGACGAATTTCCTGAACACTTATGAACTTTTTTGAGAGTGAATATAGGGGCAAAAAGCGAAACAAAATTGACTAGAAACCTGAAGTTAGGCCTTTTCGATTTGTATCAGCCAGTTTATTACAGACTGATACAAATCTTCGCTAGCTGTCAGTGTTTGTCAGTTCTGTTGTTCTTTTTGCGGGGTTAAATATTTCGTCAGTAAAATGGTTTAGTAATTTGCATTCAACCTTCATTTTTGTTATTGTTGATGGCTGTAAATAAAAATGTAAGTTCAAGTTTTATTATTATTTCCTGCTTTCGTAGCCCTGTCAAGCATAAATGACGATGAGATTAACCTTCACGTACCTCATTTTCTTTAATGCTTTGGCAGTTATTACCGTTTCTTTATCATAGCGCCGAAATGAAGTTCGAATTATAGTCATTTGAATTGCATTGAATAAAAAATCCGAACATATCCGAAAATTGCCGATTTCGATAATTCGAACTCTCGATAATTCGAAGGAATTCCTGCGGTCCCTTGCACTTCGAATTATCGAGGTTTGACTGTATATAAGTTGTAATTTGAAACTGAACGAGTTAAGCCAGTTACAATTCGAGCAGCTTCGTGCTGATTTTTTTCTAATAAGTCTTTTTCATATCCGGTACAGCTATCCCATACAACAGAAGCATATTCAAGAACTGGCCTTAAAAATGATATATATACTTGATTTAAAGCTTTTCTGCTAAGCGTTTATTTCAATCGTCTCATAACACCTACTATTTTAGAAGCTGAAGAACTAATAGTATCTATGTGTTGGTGCCATTTAGCATTACTTGACAAGGTTATACCAAGATGTCTGTGGTGAGTCACAAATTGAACTGGGACATTATCAAAACTTAAACTTGGGACCTCTATACCTGTTTCCAGGGTGAACAACATAGCTTCTGTTCTGCTCGGGTTAAAACTAACTAACCATTGTTTGGCCCAAAGGGATACTACTTTTAAGTCGTGGTTCAATATACCTTCTACACCAGTTAAATTTCGGGCCGTGAACGCCAAAGACGTGTCATCAGCAAATAACCGAACGACACTCAGAAGATTGTCAACAATATCATTTACGAAGATCAGAAAAAACAGTGGGCCAAGGACCGATCCTTGTGGTACACCAGCTGTAGTTTCTTTACAATCTGAGAAGGAAGAACCTACGAAAACTTTTTGTTTTCTATGAGATAAATAATCACTGATCCAGGTCAGTAGATCGCCGGAAATTCCATGTTGTCGTAGCTTAAATAATAGCCCTTTGTGCCAAACACGGTCAAATGCTTTGGAGGTGTCGCAAAAAACCATACAGGTGTAGTGCTTAGAATCGATACTTTGACATATTTGGTGATACATATCAATTAGTTGGTAAACAGTGGAGTGTCCTGCGAGAAAACCGACTGTTTAGGATAAATTAAATTATTTTCTAAGAGAAAATTATAAATATGTTTATAAACTGTTCTCTCCACTAATTTACCAAGGCAACTTAACAGAGCTATAGGTCTATAGTTAGAAGGCGAACATGCCTCGCCTTTTTTGAAAAGAGGCATTATAATGGATGATTTCCATGGTTCTGGAAAAGCACATTCCTCTAAAGATTTATTAAATAAGATACCCAATGGTTTAGCTATTGAATGTTTAACTGCTTGCAAAACTTTGTGACTAATTAAATCTTCACCTACTGCTTTATTCGGGTTGAGTGTTCCAATCATATCTATAATTTCAGATTCCGTAATTTGTACATTCGATATTGAATTATTAGTTTTTGAACAAAATTTGGTAAAGAAGTATAAGAATCATCTACTGTGGATATTGATACGAAAAAATCATTTTAACAATTTGCTTTTTCTGTTTCAGTGAACATATATTGATCTGAGCCATTACTCGTTGATTTTAATGGCGGAATATTTTCTGCATTTTTATTTGCTTTTATAAATTGTCTTAGTAATTTCCAATATAATTTCGGATTGTTCGTACTTGAATCTACAATAATTTGCTCCATGTTGTCATAAAATTGCTCTTTTGCGTGTTTCTTTTGGTCATTTACATTATTTCTCAGCGACTTGTATTTACTCCAGTCCTCCAGTTTTCCTGTTTTAAAGCTTTTTTATGTTGTCGATTCCTTTTTCTAGAAGTATTTCTAATTTTCGAGTCATACCAAGGCTTGTCATTTGGTCGTATGGTGACCAGTTTATGAGGAATTGATTGGCGAATAAAATCTAGAAATTTCTCAGTAAAAAGTCTACAGGCTGCGTTCATAGTGTTCGACCTAATGAAAGACCAATCCGTTTCGTGAATATGTTCATTAAGTTTATTAAAATCTGCTTTGTTGTATAGCCATACTTTACGTTTGAAAAAAGGGTAATTAATATTGTCAAACAACAAATATGTGAAAGTGCCACGATGGTCGCTAATATGGTCAGGTACTAAGTAAACTCCAGAGTGCAATTCTTTGCAAGAACTCGAAATGAGTATAGGGTCAATTAAAGATTCACTTTGATCAGTGACCCTTGTAGGTTCGTCTATTAAATTCTTCATGTCCTTTAATAGTATTATATTTCTTAAGTGGTTATTGTTTGCATTCAATAAATTTTCATTTAGGTCTCCAACAATAACAATGTTTGGTGAAATATCTAACGCGTTACCAATAGATACGTTAAAATCATTCCAAAACAGAACAGGGGTATTTGGTGGTCTGTAAACGTTACATAGCAACATAGAACACCCCATGAATTTTATTTCAAGCCAGATCGACTGCATAGAAACATTTTTAAGTTGTGGCTGTCGACTACTTACTAAATTATTTGAGACATATACTAATAATCCTCCGGACTGGGCTGTTGTATCTTTTCTATAAGGAACATTAAAACCTTCAAGCCTGATCGACTCATCTTGTATTTCATTGTTTAAGTGTGTTTCGCTAAAACACAAGATATCGAAATCCAGGAAATAATCTTTAATATATTCGTATTTATCACGGATGCTCCTTGTATTTAGATGAACAATTGATAAGCTAGATTTTGATTCTGAATTATTTATAACCGGACCAGGATTCTCTGCGACATCTCCAGACAATAAAAGCAATAAATTAGCAATAATTATAATGGAAAGATGGCTCTTAAAACACTTGAAATGCATTTTGATGTAACAACGTATAAACCGGATTGAAGCATCGCCATTTTGGTTAGATTTTGAGGCTGTGTCCAAATTGAAAGGTGAATACAAATTGTTACTTAGAAGACAAAACTTATTGTAAAAACTTCCGATACTTACTCGCCATGCATTTACATCATTACCTATTTGGGCACAGAAACAATCTTGTAAGCCCTGTGTGAGAGGTTTACTCCTAAAAGAAAGAATTTCCCTATTGCAATGGGAGACAAAAATACTTTTGCAGGAGTTGCACCCCTGAATGTCTTCCCATTCCCCTTAAAACACGGATGCGATATCGAAAAGAAAATCATGAAAGCATTTCTAAGACAAGAGATCTCTATTCCATACTGGATGATGACACTGTAATTTTCTCCATTGTATTGTCAGGCAATTTAAAGTTTCTGTTAATCAAACCGAAATAAGCTACGCCACGTGGAAAAGAATCATTTGCTCAACTGTTTGCCCACCGGTCAAACCTGGATTATTTAAAGTTTTGTACTGCCTTTAGTACGCCCTAGAAGCGAAAATGCACGTGTTCCAGTGAGGATGCGCAAACTATCCAAAAACAGTTGACAAGTATATTTAAACCCTAAAAGAGTCACATTCATTTTTTCAGGATTCAATCTTTAAGATACATGTAAACAATCTATTTGTAATTATTTTCTTCTCAGAGTATTATCGAATCTTCTTGTCGCCAGAAGAAAGAATACGATGTAAATACCATTGTGCGAGCTTTTGTTTCATCAAGTACCTAATCAATGGGATTCTGGGATCGAATACACCTTCAAGAACGGCAACCCATTTTAACGGGTACAGACAGTTTATTATGAATATACCTTCAGCGGAGGTGCATGATTCCCCCAAAAGTCTCCCATGTCAATAGGGGTCAACACTTATAGGGAAGAATTTGCTACTCAGGAGCAAATTCTTTCCTTTAAGGGTTGACCCCTTTTTCCGTGGGATAGAGCTTATAGAAAAGCGAACAGGAAGTTCGGAAAGTTGCCCCCCCCCCGTCCCCCCCCCCCCCACACACACACTTTGAAAAATGGCGGAAAAATCTGTCAGTTGTTCCTATTCCCCTTAGTGCCTCCTTTTCTTTATAATTAGATGTTAAATGAGACTAGTTTGGTGCCTTATAAAAGCATACCAGTCCTGCAAGTGTTTACACTTTTTTAACAAGATTCATGTAACTGAAAAGTAAAATCGAAGCATAAACGGTACTTGTGGGTCGAGTGTACCTGCGTGTAGGCTGGAAAATTGTCATGAACGGGCAATTTAGACTATTTCGTCCCACTATTTTGGCAAACAGTGTAGACCCTGATCAGACGTCCTGATTTTTTCCGATTATTTTTTTCTTTAACATTTTTCTTATTCCTAGTCCAAGCATGTATTGTGGGTGTTCGTTAGAACCGCCTCATTGAGGCAGTTCTAACAGGTACAGACAATTTATGTTTTGAATAAAAATTATGCAAAATAATGAACATTCTTACATGCTTTTCAATGAAATATAGAGATTTCTCAGTGAAATCGAAAACACTGCTTCAAACAGTGACTGATATCAATTTTATTTTTCACTGTTTGGGACTACTTTTTTTCTCAAAATCTAATTCTGTGGTCAGTTTGTTTCATTGTCAGATGATTAAAAATTAATGAACTGTATTAGGATTGACGCTAAGCGCGTTCACACGTCACGATGACGTTAATGACGTCATTTTCGATGCTGACGTCACGCATTTTGTCGCGCGTCGTTAGATCTTCTTTGGGAAACTAATCTCTCAATTATTTCAGTAACCATTCAATGGCATTCATAGAAATGCCATCCCAGGCTATTTCGCAGGTGCAAACTTTTAGTTTACACCCAATATTATACCCAATAAATACGATTGACGCGATTAGTGAAGCTAAATATTGCCGTTTTGAAGCATTTAAGAAACAGAAAATTTGATTTTTTTAGTGTAAGATCAAATTTTATTTCACTCATGAACACCAAAACTGGTATTTTCACTCGTGGCTACGCCACTCGTGTTCATTCGATGAAATAAAATTCGATCTTACACAGAAAAAAATCAAATATCCTCTATTTCTTTCTTAGTTGCGAAAATGACATTTGATAAAAAACAAAATGTCGTTTTTTATTTCTCATTCAAACATAGACGGTAGGTACTCGTTAGAACCGCCTCAATGAGGCAGTTAGGCAGCTATAACGGGCACCCACCGTCTATGAATAAGCAAGAATAAGGAAAAATGTGTTCCCCTCAAAATAACACTTTCCTCTATATAAAGTTTGGTATGCATGGATATTAATTTCTCGGGCTTCTTAGGTGATCATGTAAACACTACTTTAAACAAGTTCATGTAATGAACAGTATGGAACACACTTGAAAATCGAAATAAACGGTTTTCGGTGGTACATGTATATACTGTGGGCACTCGCTAGCGTGAACCTCAATCTATGTTTGCAGTAGAAAAAAGAAACATTACGAAAAATACATTGTAACCTTTATCGCCAAAAATGAAAATTTTAAGATGACAAATTGTGATATTTTTCTTATTTCTGCTCAAAATATAGATTGTGGGTACACGTTAGAACCGCCCCAAATATAGATTGTGGGCACTCGTTAGAACCGTCTCATCGAGGCGGTTCTAACGAGTACCCACAATCTATATTTTAGAGCAGAAATAACAAAAATAAGGTTTACCCCTGTAATGAATTTCAGTCATGAAATTGGGGACTGCATGCCCACAAAGTATCACACGGCTTTGATAATAATGCGGAAATTGCCAACCTTTATACTAGATAGCTTAACTTTGCCAGCTCTGTTAATTTGTCAGATGTTTATAGAAAAAAAAAACACAAAGAAATGCTGAACATTACGAAAACAAGCCTATTCAAAAATATTGACAATTTTACCTGCAAAAAAATGAAAATATTCAGATAAAAAAACTTGATTTTTATATTTCATATTTCTTCACAAAACACAGATTGTGAGTACTCGTTAGAACCGCCTCGGCGAGGCGGTTCTAACGAGTACCCACAATCTATGATTTTGAGCAAAAATGAGAAAAATAATGTATACCCATGTATACCCGAGTTTCGTTATATAGAAGTGGGGTTTAAGAGGGTCAAAAATATATAGGTGTCTTTTCGTAATGAGTTATATCTCCCCAGATATAATGCTTTAAAATGTATAGAACACATTATTATTATTATTATTATTATAGAACACGTAGCTGGCCCCCGCCCATCGGGGCTTGAAGAAATAGATGGGCTGCATGATGCTTCCATGCCGAGCTGAAACCGACCGCAAACGAGTACTGGTAAACGGCTTAGAGAATCTAAGTCTGACAAGGCAAAGCGGTGCGAGTCGGTTCGTCCATACCTATAAACGCTATTGGTTTCATTGGGCGACAGGTCTTGAGATGTCATTTCATCTCAATGTCGTGTAAAAGTCACACACAATTGGAAGCAACGTCCCCAAATTGACCTATACTGTGTTGACGGGGACGTTAAACCTCAAATCAAACAAACAAAAGACCACGTAGCAAGATGCTGCATTCGTACACACGTTCTAAGTACCCACAACCTATGTCTTGGAGCAGAAATAAGTTATTAAAATAGTGTATACCCCGTAAACACAAGTTTTCTCCATATAAAGTGGGGTTTAGAGGGGTGTTCATTTCACGGACGTGTTAACATGATGATACGTATTTGTATACAAAAGTGATTTCTCACGTAGGTCAGGATACTGGGTTTCTATATTTTAAATATAAATTAAAGGCAAACCTTACTTTTTGGAACATTTTTTTTAGAATATTAGTCCCACAAAATTTGAAGCAAAGTCACCATAATAACCTTTACAGTGTTGACGGGGACATTAAACCTCAAATCAAACAAACAAACAATTAAACATTACAACGCAAATTCTATTCAACTAACTACATGCATTGTGTTTGACCCAATCACGGTCAGACATTATGCTTTCCTCTTTTAATAGCATGCCGGTGGATCGGGGTTCAGGCTCCATGATTCTATTATGGCCTTGGCTTAAAGCTATTTATTAGTTGGTCGGAGCCGGAACGTCTATGTCTGTTGCTTGGTCCAACGGAGCTCAACTGTTGGTTTTCGTTTGCTCTAGTGTTCCTGTGGCGTTGTGTACAGCAGTCCTCGTCATTGTGTCAAATTGGCTTTTCTTTGTTTACCGAGTTTATTCACTGATGAGTTAGAAAACCTTCACGCGGACCAAAGAATACTTGTTTGAACCACAGTTAAAGTGAGGGTGAGGGTTAGGATTCCGTAATGTTAACTTAAACCCACCAGTAATTTTACTGACCGTTCCCAGTCGGTACTTTTGCTGTGGTTCCATCATGTTTTGTGTTGGTGGTTCTGATTCTTTCTCTAATCATATGTTATTACAATGATTATTCTGATTCTTCCCCCGTTTTGGTTGTTCATTTTTAGTTACGTTTGTCCTTCCAGTTTAATGTTTGTCATGTTGATGATTCTGATTCTTTCCCCCATTGTGTATATTGCTCCCCCATTATGTATATTGCTCCTTTTTAGTTAGGTTTGGATATTCTGAGTCACAACCTGTTTGGGAAAGAGCTGCTGACTCGGTTTACTTGTTGTCCGTTTTGTTTACTGTCATCACTCTTTCCCTTGTCATATTTTGGTAAGAAAATGGGATCTGATTTTATCAGTTCCGGATCGTTTCTCTTTTTAATTCTAATTCGGCACATTTGGCACTTACATGTCATGATGGCAGTGTATGAACTACATGTATTTGCTTTCAGACATGTCATAATGTAGAAAATATCAGCAATTTTCTTGCGAATGACCATATTTGGAAACGCGTTATGTCTTATGTAATTTCGTGAAACTTTCAGAAATATCTATATCTCACAGAGATTCCTTTCAACCTCTGGCGTAGTCTACACTGAATTCATACAAACTGCAAATGTTCTCCGGATCTTCTAGAGGAGTTGTCACAACTATACTAGGGACCGAATTGATTTTCATCATGTGAACATGTCCGTGAAATGAACACCCTCTTAAATCCCACTTTGTATAGAGAAAACTGGGGTTTACGGGGGTAAACATTCTTTTTTCTTATATTTACTCCAAGACATAGGTTGTAGGTACTCGTTAGAACCGCCTCACTGAGGCGGTTCTAACGAGCACTCATAACCTACGTTTGCAGTATAAAAACGCAAATATCATGGATTTTCATCTGAAAAGTAGCCATTTTGGAGATGTGAAAAAATGCACTATGTCTTACGGGTGTGTTATCGTAACGGTTGCCCATGATTTGGGTAGAATTTCCAAATGGTTACCGTATCATATCAAGTTAAGATTGGTGAAACTAAAGGTCCCTCCATAAACACATAAGTGCCATTGTTACAATCAACACATTTTCCACCATCTTTTCATAAGGAAGGCGTTTTAGATGCTTTCTTCTTTTTTAAACTACACGTATGTCTCTCTGAAATCGTGTTCTACTCTTAGTGGGGTGAAAAGGGGGTGAAATATCTTTAAACAGTTGCTTCGTGTGCAACAGAACACCCCAATTTACATGACAACCTATGATACAGCGTACAACCAATTCCACCTTGATTCAGAATGGTGACAGAAGTACATATAGCCCCTATGCTCTTATAAGAGTTACAGAAAATTATAAAGCTGGCAGCTATCAAATTCACATTAACTTTCTGCAACAATGATGCTAACATTTCGTCTGCCTCATTTTATAGTCGCTGAAAATTGGAAAACAATCCTTATTAAATGCCGTCTGCTAGGGTGCTTAGAGTATGAAGGGTTAATATCGCAAAAAGAATGACTGTATTAGCTATTCAAAGGCTAAATTTTGTAACTGAAATAGCAGTATGTGCAGAGTGCTGACATGGTGAAAAGTTGCGAAAACGACAGAAAGCCATTTATCGCTTAAATTGTTTGCAGAAACATGCAAAATTCGATGCAAACTGACAGCATAAGTGTATTAAAGATAGTTTAATTTTCATAAGTGTTGATTTATAATGCTTACGAAGAAAATGTCTAGACGCTGAACAATGAAGTTGTGCCTTTTCTTTGCTGTCAGTAGGCGGCATGTTTGATTTAAAACCTATTGAAGTAGTCTCTTCGACCTAATCATTCCGGTAAATAGGGGGTTTAGCTCAAAATTATTTACTGGATAGCATACAGTATTGAGCCTGACGAGGCGGCTTCATTTGAACATACACTGTTCATCACGAAAACACGCCTATATACATGATTTAAAGGGGTGAAGGCCCAATCTGTGCCTGCAGTGTTCGGCGGTCTACCTGTTTGGTTTTTGTATGTTTGTTTATTTGTTTTGATATTTAACGTTCCCGTCAACACTGTATAGGTCATTTTGGAGGCTTGGCTCCAATTTTGTGGGACTCATATCCGGCGTTGAGATGCAATGACATCTCAAACCCTGCAGCCAAATAAAACCTTTAGGGTTTTCATATATGGACGGTCCGACTCGCACCACCTTCCCTGGGCAGGCTTACATCCCCTTAGCGGTTTTCCAGTACTCATGTGCAGACGGTTTCAGCTCTGCGTGGAAGCATCATACATCCCACCTATTTCTTCAAGCCCCAATGGGCGGGGGCTAACTACCTGTTTGGGTGTTTTTCGGATAAAAATATCATTGAATAGTGTTATCTCTCATATCAACCTAAGAATTTGACTCTGAGGAGCAAATGTTATCTTTTAAAAACAGACCCCCTTTTTCACATCACGAAAACACGCCTATATAATTTTGACCCCCTTGAACCACACTTTTATATAGTAAAACTGGGGTTCCCGGGGGTATGCCTTATTTTTCTTATTTCTGCTCTAAAATATAGATTGTGGGTACTCGTTAGAACCGCCTCGATGAGGCGGTTCTAACGAGTGCCCACAATCTATATTTTGAGCAGAAAATTAGAAAAATATCACAATTTTTCATCATAAAATTTTCATTTTTTCGGCGATAAAGGTGGCAATGTATTTGTATAGGCATGTTCAGGTAATGAGAAGGGAAGCGAAAGTGAAGGCATGAACGATTCCTCTTTTGCATAGAGCATCGTATAGTTAATACTCCTCTTAATCCCACTCTATATAGAGAAAGGTGAAGGGAACAGGCCATCACGTCATTTAGTCCGTGTACTGAACACCCCGCTAAACGCAAGTTTACATAGAGAAAACTGGGGTTTACGGGCGTATACAGTAGAACTTCGATGGCTCGAACACCGATGACTCGTTTACCATGGCTGAGTCGAACCCGTTCTTGAGTCCCTAGGGAATTTCTGTACGTAAGAAATAGGGGAGTAAAAATTAGGATATTTTCTTTTATCTTGCAAATGTATGCTGTGTGTACTCATTAGAATCGCCTCGATGAGGCGATTCTAATGAGTACACACAGCATACATTTTTCATTATAGAACACATAAAAAATGTCCTGAAGTATGTCGTTAGCCTCCTGGTAGTAGCCCTCAGTGGCTCGAACTACCCCTGTCTCGAGCATATTTCATGGTCTCAAAGGTGTGCGAGCCATTGAAGTTCGACTGTATATTATTTTTCTTATTTCTGCTCTCTTCTCTAGTATAAATAAAAAAATATATATATCAAGGATTTTCATCAGAAAAGTTTCCATTTTGGGTATGTGAAAAAAGCACTATGTCGCACGGGTGTGTTATAGCAATGAACAGAGATTATTCACCTGTTCTTGCTCAAACACATAACTTGTGGGTCCCGTTAGAACCGCCTCAGTGGAGCCCAACGAGCTATGATTGCAGTAGACATAAGAACAAATACATGTATAACGATTTTGTTTTCTTGTTCGCATCACGAAAACACGCCTATATAATTTTGACCCCATTGAACCCCACTTTTATATAATAAAACTGGGGTTTAGAGGGATATACAGTATTTTCCTTATCTCTGCTCAAAAACATAGATTGCGGGTACTCGTTAGAACCGCCTCGCCGAGGCGGTTCTAACGAGTACCCATAATCTATGTTTTGAGGGCGAGGCGGTTCTAACGAGTCCCCACAATATATGTTTTGAGCAGAAATATGTAATATATCGGGATTTTTATCTGAAAATTTCATTTTTTTTCGTGGTAAAATTTACCAATATATTTTAATAGGCGTGTTTTCATAATGGTGAGACTAATGCTTTTCTAATGCGTTCCTTACGAAATCACATTTGGCCCCCGCCCATCGGGGCTTGAACAAATAGATGGGCTGCATGCTGCTTCCACGCATCGCTGAAACCGACAGCACACGAGTACTGGTAAACCGCTTAGAGGATCTAAGCCTGCCCAGGCAAAGCGATGCGAGTCGGCCCGTCCATGGCTTATAAACCCTGGTTTCAAGCCGTGCCGGCTTGAGATGTCATTTTATCTCAATGTCGGATAGAAGTCCCACACAACTGGAAGCAACGTTTCCAAAATGACCTATACAGTGTTGACGAGGACGTTAAACTTCAAATCAAACAAACAAACAAAAGCACATTACAATAACACACCCGTGTAATATTACATGTATCTCCAACTTAATACTTTTCTGATGAAAATGTGGGGTGTTTTTCTTATTTATTCTTGCACACCAGACAAGGTAATCCGTGATTTTGCCCTGGGATAGAAATTTCTGTTCTGACACTGGTGTTCCGACCCAAAATCGAATATGGTTGATTACGGCCTCGCATGCGCCGTCGTTAAGGTTGGCGTCACAGCACATTTTGTTACGTCACTAAACATTCCTGTAGTGCCATCACAATATGGCGGACGGCGGTAACCGAAGTGACTGCACAGCTTTCAAAGTCCCCACTAAGAAATGGAAGGTATGCAAGGAAAAGAATCCAATATAGGTGTGAGGGTTGGATAGAAAAATCCGTCCCTCCTGATCACTGCCGGCATCACTCGGCAAGCCTCGTGATGTCGGACAGTGTCCCTCGGGACGGATTTTTCATTCCACCCCTCACACCCATATAAGATTCATATATTCTCCAGAAATAGATCGTAGGTGCTCGTTAGAACCGCCTCATTGAGTAGGAGTACCAACAAACTATGCATTGGGGGATAAAATGAACCTCTGTAATTCCCAGTTTTCTCATTATAAAGTTGCGTTTAGAGGGGTTTACAAAACACAGTCTTGTTAATTCAAAATGTGCTTGGTATGCAAGTATAAAAGGACACACAACAACACTAAGAAAACTCGTACGTATGAGAACGCTCCTCTTTTTGGCTCTTTAATGCCATTTGTGTTGAAGAACGTTGCTGTTATTAGTCATAAAAGTAATATGACTAGAAGTGTAATAACACATGGTTATATCGCCTAACGCCATGCCAGCCATTTATTGTTGTTGTTGTTGTTTTTAGCTCACCTGAGCCGAAGGCTCCGTGGAGCTGTTGTGATCGGTCACCGTCCGTCGTCAGCGTCGTCGTCCGTCTGCATGTCCGTCCGTTCACAATTTCTTTAAACAACATATCCTCCTAAACCACTGAACAAGTTCTGACCAAACTTGGCAGAAATGATCCTTAAAGTTGTTCAAAGAATTTAATTCCACGCACAGAACTCTGGTTGCCACGGCAACGAAAAAGGGAAAATAAGAAAAAAAAAACGTTTAACAATCTTCTTCTCTGAAACCAGAAGGCCTAGGTCTTAGATATTTGGATGAAGCTCCATCTAGTGGACCTCTACCAATATTGTTCAAATTGTAGCCCTGGGGCAAAATACCCCCGCGCCGGGGCGCACTGGTTTTACATAGGCTTACACTCGTATAGGGAAAACCTTTAAAAATCTTCTTGTCTAAAACCAAAAGGTCCAGGTCTTTGATATTTGTTATGAAGCTTCATCTAGTGGACCTACAACAAAATTGTTCAAATTATAGCCCTTGGGCCAAAAATGCTCCTGCGCCGGGGCCCACTTGTTGTACATAGGCTTATATAGGAAAAACATATAAAATCTTCTTGTCTGAAACCAGATTGATATTTGGTATGAAGCTTCATCTAGTAGATTGTTCAAATTAAAGCTATGGGGCCAAAAATCACTGAAGAGATTCTGACCAAACTTGGCAGAAATGATCCTTAGGTGGTCCTCTCTCAAAGCTGTTCAAGGAATTCAATTCCATGCAGAACTCTGGTTGCCATGGCAACGAAAAAGGGAAAATAAGAAAAGCGTTTAACAATCTTCTTCTCTGAAACCAGAAGGCCTAGGTCTTAGATATTTGGAATGAAGCTTCATCTAGTGGACCTCTACCAATATTGTTCAAAGTGTAGCCCTGTGGCCAAAAATACCCCCGCGCCGGGGCCAACTGGTTTTACATAGGCTTATATAGGGAAACCTTTAAAAATCTTCTTGTCTGAAACCAACAGGCCCAGGTCTTTAATATTTGGTATGATGCTTTATCTACTGGACCTCTACAGAGATTTTTCAAATTATAGCCCTGGGGCCAAAAACGACCCCGCCAAGGGGCCAACTGGTTTTACATAAACTTATATAGGGAAACCATTAAAAATCTTCTTCTCTGAAACCAGAAGGCCCAGGTCTTTGATATATGGTATGAAGCTATATCTAATGGACTTATACCAATATTGTTCAATTTGTAGCCCTGGGGCCAATAATGCACCAACGCCGGGGCCAACTGGTTTTACATAGGTTTATATAGGGACAACGTTTAAAAATCTTCTTGTCTGAAACCAGAATCCCAGGTCTTTGGTATTTGGTATGAAGCTTCATCTAGTAGACCTCTACCAAGATTTTTCAATTTATAGCCCTGGGGCCAAAAATGCTCCTGCGCCGGGGCCCAATGGTTTTACATAGGCTTAGGGAAAAGCTTTAAAAATCTTCTTCTCTGAAACCAGAAGGCAAAGGTCTTTGATATTTGGTTTGAAGCTTCAACTAGTGGACCTCTACCAAGGTTGTTCAAATCATAGCCCTGGGGCCAAAACGGTTTTATATAGGCTTATATAGGGAAAACATATAAAAATCTTTTGGAACCAGAAGGCCCAGATCTTTGATATTTGGTATGAAGCTTCATCTAATGGACCTCTACCATGATCGTTCAAATCATAGCATTTGGGCCAGAATGGCCCCGACCTTGGGCACACTGGTTTTACATAGACTTATTTAGAGAAAACTTTTCAAAATCTTCTTGTCCGAAACCAGAAGGCCCATGCCTTTGATATTCGATGTTAAGCTTCATTCAGTGGACCTCAGTTTAGATTGTTCAAATTATAGACCTGGATCCAAAAATTGCATCGCCCAGGGACCTACATGTTAATCTTTTAGCTCAGGTGAGCGATTTAGGACCATCATGATCCTCTTGTTTTTGTTTGCGTGCTTGTTTGTTTGTTTTTGGTTTGTTTGTTTCTCTGTTTTTGTTGTTGCTCTTTTTTTTTCTTTTTTTTTTTTTTTTTTTTATAATTCTTCTGAACTTCTCGCAAAAGTTCGGTTAAAAATCGTTACATGATGATAAAAAGAATCTTACACTCCTGCCCATTTCATATTGAAATTACGAAACTTGCCGGTGACTCGTTTTATAACTTTCATTTGAAATGACCAAGGGGGTACTCCAAGCATATGCTGCGGTTGCCGACTCGTTTGGTGCGTTTCGGAGCATAAAAACGAATAAAAAACGTCTACTCTTGTAAACATCAGTTTTCTCTATGCAGATTGGGATTTAAAAATATTCTGTAAGCCATAAATGCTTGCCACATACATTTTCGACAACACAAAGAACACGAATACGACAGACAGATATTGTCTAGTAAGTTTATCTGCGAAGATTTTTTACCCTGTCTGTGACATTTATGTTCTCTCCCTAGCGTCAAATTATGGATAGCAAATTCAGTTACCTACAACAATAAACCTACACATATACAGTGAATGTCTATAACCCTAACACGGATAGTTCGATTACCGTGGCTAATTCGAACTAATTTTGAAGTCTCCTAGGAATATTTCCCAAAGCTCCTGATATCCATATATTCAGGATAATGTATGTTTTTTTTCTTCTGATTTTATGTTAAAAAGGTATGTTTTGTGGCCTCATTAGAATCGCCTCAATGAGGCGATTCTAATGAGCACACACAACATACCTTAATTTTATAGATGATAGTAAAGATATCCGTTTGCTATACCCAATATGGTCAACACTTGGTACTATGAGTAAACCTCAGTTACTCGAACTACTCCTACATCGAACAAATTTAAATGGTCCCAGAGAAGTTCGAGGTATTGAAGATTGACTGTACATGGCGACGGATGTTTATCGACATTCTCGGGACAAAGCAAGGAGAGCTACTGTATATCCTTCCATTAACATAGACAGATTAATAGGCTTGATTCTAACCTTGAAAATTCTTAAAACATGGTATCTATACCTTGAAGTACAGCCCCTGCCCATTGGGGCTTGAAGAAATAGATGGGCATGATGATTTCACGCAAAGCTGAAACCGACATCATACGAGTACTGGTAGACCGCTTAGAGGATCTAATTCTGCTCAGGCAAAGCGGGTCGAGTCAGGCCGTCCATGCTTATAAACCCTAACGGTTTCATTGGGCAACATGGCTTGAGATGTCATTTCATCTCAGTGTCGGGTAAAAGTCCCACAAAATTGGAAGCAACGTCTCCAAAATGACCTATGCAGTGTTGAAGGGGACGTTAAACCCCAAGTCAAACAAACAAATACCTTAAAACACCAATACATCCACAGAAGATATTGTAAAATATCACCAAGAAAACACACATATATAATCTGACCCCTTTAAACCCAACTTTCATATAGTAGAACTTGGGTTTACAGGGATAGTCCTTACTTTTCTTATTTCTCCTAAAAATCATAGATTGTGGGTACTTGTTAGAACCGCCTCGCCAAGTTTGGGGCAGAAATATGAAAACTATTAGAATTTTCATCTGAAAATTTTCGTTTTTGGGTGGTAAAATTTTGAATAAATTGGAATAGGCGTGTCCTCGCAGTTATTGCTATTCTTACTTTTCTCTAGAAGCCTCTGAACAGGATGGATGTAATGGTCCTGAACGGGGACTTCAGACTATTTTGTTTAATCCTTAGTCCCTAGTCTGATGAGGCTTTCTACGTCTTCTGATCTAGGTATACACTGTTTATCTAACTAAGCACAAGAGAATTCTGGCGTAACACCGGCTATCATCACGAAAACAAGCCTATATAATTTTATAATTTGCCCCCCCCCCCCGCCTTGAACCCCACATTTATATAGAAAAAAACTGGGGTTTACAGGGGTAAACTTTATTTTGCTTATTACTGCTTTAAAAAATATAGATTGTTGGTACTCGTTAGAACCGCCTCATCGAGGTGGTTCTAACGAGTACCCACAATCTATGATTTGAGCAGAAATATGAAAAAAATACGATTTTTTTACTGGAAAATTTCATTTTTTGGCGGAAACATTTTACCAATATATTTGGATAGGCATGTTTTTGTAATGATTTATTATATCTCATCATGTTAACAAGTCAGTGTAATGAACACCTCTCTGAACCCAATTTTATTTAGAGAAAACTGGGGTTTACGGGGGTAAACATTTTTATTATTTCTTTTTATGACTTATCTCATGACTAGTTGTGATATTTTCCTTATTTATGTTTCAAACAATGATTGCGGGAACTTGTTAAAACCGCCTGAATGTGGCGGTTCCAACGAGTTCATGTATTTATTTGTTTGTTTAAGGTTTAACGTCCCCAGTCGCTTTCAATTTTGTGGGACGTTTATAGTAGTCGCAGATAAGATTGACTAGGCGGAGCTATTCAGGTGTTGTCAATGGCCATATTCGACTGGGAAGTTTCGTGAAATTTTCGTGAAATTCCACACAGGAGTGTGGTGTTATCTTGTAATAGCCGATCACATGGTCCAATCAAATATGAGTTATTTTTCAAATACATAAGCGATCGTGGAGCACGATTCTATTCGAAGGAAAAGTCGAACCTTTCGTGCACCACGGTCGCTTATGAGCTATACGCAAATAAAATATTTGATTGGACCATGTGACCAGCTATTACAACTAGGAACCACACTCCTACGTGGAATTTCACGGAAATTTCACGAAACCTACCAGTCGAATACCGCCAATATTTGTCAAATTCGCTGAGGCCACCAGACGATTCGGTGGAGTGCCTTTCGCACGCTTTCTTCAAGCGGACGAAATGGTCTTATACGCCACAGCTATGCTTGTGTTACAGTTGAATTCACACAATCTGCTGACTTGGCTTACCTTTTTATTAATGGGATATTCCCAAGGCAGGTACAAACGATAGCTCCGCCTAGTCAATCTTATCTGCGACTACTATACCTGACACTTAGATGAAATGACATCTTACGCTCTGCCCTCCATTGAAACCAATAGGGTTTATATGCATGGACGGTCCAACTCGAACCACTTTGCCTGGGCAGGCTTAAACGCTTTAACCCACTGCAGGCGGGAAACCCCTAAAGGAATACCTTGGTAAACAGTGAAGGCCCAGATTAGACGCCGCGAGGCGTCTGATCAGGGCCTGCACTATTTGCTAACATAATTGAACAAAAACTAAAAAATAGGCATGCCACCCCTTACCTGACAAATGAACTTGTCCAGCATATTGCAAATGAATAATCCACTAATATACAATGGGTTAAGCGGTTTTTCAGTACTCATGTGCGGTCTGTTTCAGCTCTGCGTGGAAGCCTTATGCAGGCCAATCTATTTCTCCAAGCCCCGATAGGCGGGGCCCCTCAGGTACTTATAATATATGTTTTTTTTTTTTTGTTTTTGTTTTTTTTTTTGGCAAGAATGAGGAAAAAAAGACTGTCAGAGGATCTTACTATATCCATTTTACTCATTACGAAAACAAATCAGTGCAACAAAGCTCATTATTCATATTTCCAAAATGGTTACTTTTCTGATGAAAATCTGTGACATTTAGCTTATTTATACAGCAAACAAAGATTGTGGGTGCTCGTTAGAACCGCCTCAACGAGGCGGTTCTAACGAGTACCCACAACCTATGTCCTGGTGCAGACATAAGGGAAATGAAATATACCCCTGTAAACCTCTCTATATAAAGTGGGGTTCATTATTGCCCTTTGGGATAATTGATTACATTGTGTGGTTTTGAAAATAAGTGAGGGTCACTGATATGGCCTAATTGGCCGAAACTAGCTAGTTTGGCCATGGAATACTTGTACGCTCCATACTTTTCTGTTCTGCGGTGAATTCTTTGCTTCCAACTGTTAACCCTTTTATAGAACATATTTAATGTTACTACAGCTGGTACTAATGGAATGTGTGGCGGCCGTTAAATGTATCCCTGTCCTTCATCATAGTCTTGTCCTTTGGGAGCATTGATTCCATTGTAGAGTTTTGAAAATATTTTAGGGTCACTGATGAGGCCTAATTTGCCGAAACGAACTAGTATGACCCATATTTTTCGGTTCTGCGGTGAATTCTTTGCTTCCAAAAGTTAACCTATCCATAGAACATATATAGAGGGTGGTTCATTACAAAGACTTGCTAACGTGATGGAACTGGGAGCGAATACATAACCTGAATACCAGTCAAAAAGTCCAATGCCTCTTACACATGATACAAATCAGCATCACAGCATAGTATACTCAATTTGAGGTTTCTAGCTTTTTATAATTCCAATGAAATATTAGACAAAACTATAACATTGGCCTATATTTAGAGAAAGAAGATTGGTAGAACAAATGTTGAGAAAGATCTTGTGCGCGCCATGGCACTGAACGCCTTTTGATATGCCACTCTGCCTGTAGTCTTTTTAGCGAAATTTGATATTTTTTGCAAAATCCCATGGTTTTTTTTTTTCTTTTTATTATTGTTTGCTTGCTTTTGTTTTGGATTGTGGTAAAAACTATATACATGATTAGCGTTTTTAATAATACAAGACGGAAATCGAACAGTTGATCACCTGACTAATCAATTACCACAAGTGTCCTAATACATTGTAATCAATGACAGAACAAAATTAATGAACAAATTAGCGGAGAATGCCCATTGTCTTTTACAGAATATATGCCATCATTATCGTCCTGCATACCAAGTTTGGGGCTTCTAGCCTTTATAGTTCCTGAGAAATGCTGTTGAAAATTTAACATTGACCTATATGGAGAGAAAAAGAATGAAAGAACAATCGAACAATTAAGTTAGGCACGCCCACTGTCTCTTACACAACATAGATAATCATTATTGCAATACATACCAAGTTTGAGGCATCCAGCTTACACAGTTCCTAAGAAATCGTTTCGGAAAAATTTAACATTTGCCGTATGGAGAAAAACAATGAACGAACTGAAGAACAAATAAGCTGAGAAGGCACATTGTCTATTTTAGAAATAGATCAGCTCTAGCTGTGATCACAGTTTGGAGGTCAGTTGTAAAGTAGACAAATCACGAACGCGAAGCGCGCGTGATTTGTCTACTTACAACTGACCGACAAACTGTGATTTATTACTCAACAAATTACAAACTAGAGCTGATCTATTTCGATTCTAACACGCTGAAAATCGGCAATAATGCTATTGTTTCCTTCAAAATCTCACAACTTTTCGCCATTGTTAGAAGAAATCCCGCTAAAATTATCGACTGAAACACATGCATTCGTTTTCGATGCGAGGAAATGACGTTACACCGTCAAACGTCAAGGAAATCGACTAGTGACGTCATAAATTTGCAGTTTTAAATGACGTTTGAATTCCGCTTTTATCCTTTTTTTCAACTAAACGAGTTGAGGAAAAGGGATAAATGCGAGGCTTCAACGAGTTTAATAAATTTAATTATACACCAGCAAGAATGCAAGATTCTATTTATCATATGGCATTTAAAACGCATTTTATTCACGACTGTTTAAAGGTGCAGTATTGAGCTATCCGGAAAAAAAGCTTCCAAAAATAAAATACGTATAGCCGGTATTTTTCTTTAAAATAATACAAATGAATGCATTTTATGCAAAAATGCGAACAATTAAGATGACAGGTAAACGAATTTGAGAGGGATTCCCTAACTAGGTTTCGAACACTATTTAGATCTATTTTTAGTTCGTGACAATAATAGAATCCCCATATATGACGTTATGCGACGTTCATTTTTGGCCTTGTTTGCTTAGGCCATGCCTGAATCGGAAAAAAATATGACGCTGAATACCATGCCATAAGTATTGACACTCAGAGACGATATTGTCGCCATGTATGTGTAAAGTGACAGATTTATTTTTAGAGCAGAAATTCCAAACACATGTTCAGAGCGAAGGGTAAACACGAATGAAAACGACCATTTTTGCAAAGTTCTGAAGCTGTATTTGGCTCCAAAAGTGTACACATGACAAAGGAGTATGCATTGAAGATAAAAACCAGAAAAAAAAATTTGAGACCTGGTAGCTGAATAATGCACCTTTAAAATCAAAGTACTGAAAGTACTAATAGAAGGTGATGGTAGAAAACTGTTAGTTTTTACATTGGGCCATTTCATTTCATTACCTTTTTTGATTTTTAAAACAGTCATGGTTTTATATGATTGTAGTAACGCGAGGAGCAGACAAATGAAATGTCAAAAACAAAATTGAGGATCGAACGCTACATGTTGTGAATCCTTTCTTGTGTCAATGAGAATAACTCTGGAGACAATTACATACATAGTCTCTAGCAAACAAGACTAGAATACTGTCGATGGCGCGCCATCGCAAATCCCCACGCTTTCTACATAGGGGCCAAGTACCAAAAACCCATCACCCTGGGCCCTAATTTGACCCCAGGGTCAAAATATTACCTGTATTATATTCTACTAATCATGCCCTTCAATTTGATATGCCACATGACTATGTTCCAAAAAACTTAAATTTTGACCCTTTGACCCCTCCCCCAGGGCTCCAATCTGACCCCAGGGTCAAAATTTTACTTGTATTGTATTCTACTAATCGCCCCCTTCAATTTGATATTCCATATGACAATATTCGGTAAAATTTGAATTTTGACCCCCTGACCCCCCCCCCACCCCACCCCCAGTCCGACCCCTTGGGCATGACCCAGGGGTCGCAGCCAAAATCTCGTCCAATATGTGTTACATATATCATTAATCATTACTTATGCAAAGTTTGGTTTTAAAATCTATAAAATTGACTTTGAAATTGAATTCAATTGATATATGACCTTTTGACCCCTCCCCAAGGCCCCTGGGGACGGGGCCAAAAATAAATGTGACGTTGCACGCCCTCATCATGTAAGGAAGCTGTGAACTAAATTTGGTTACATTCCGACCAGTGGTTAAGGAGGAGATAGCCGGACGGACGGACGGACGGAGGCGATAACAATATCCCCACTTTTTCTTCGAAAAGACGTGGGGATAATAATTTACTCAACACTATACGTTCTAGTAGCAAATGGCTTTCTAACACCAATATTCCGGGACACACACTGGTTTTTTATCTGAGGCTTCGATCAAAAGTTTAAAAATTTGTTGGTTGCTATGTTTTGTCAAGTGTTTGAAAGACGTCCGTCGACCCAGTGAAACCTGGATTAAACAAGAGGGGCATAATGGCCCTGGAACGCTCACCTAATCCTTATTGTACAGATAAAGTGGTAGGTAATATAAGGTGGAGTGGATGGTTTGAGCCATTTTGGTTGAGAGTGACTAAAGGAACATTCCTGTGAAATTATTTCAAAATCAGTCTACCTATTTAGTACTACATCACGTGAACAAGTCCGTGAAATGAAGAACCCTCTAAACCCCACTTCATATAGAGCAAACTGGGGTTATAGGGTGGGGGTTATACATTATTTTTCATAATTCTGCTCAAAGACATAGGTTGTGGGTACTCGTTAGAACCGCCTCATTAAGGCGGTTCCAACAAGCACCCACAACCTATGTTTTGATCATTGTTAAGAAAAATATCATAGCCATTTTGGGGATGTTAAAAATGCACTATTTCGCATGGATGTGTTATCGTAATTAGAAGTCTTATTGTTTCGTTTGGTGGCTTTTATGTTCAGTGGAGCGAAACTATTATGAGCAACTTTGTCAGAGGGTCACCCATGGAACATTCCTTCCACAATAATTTTCTTTCTGCATGAGGATGAAGTCTTTTCAAAATTCCCTTCTAAAGAGCTGACTTATATGTTACTACCTGGACATTTTCCGGACATCGAGGGTCATGTCCTAGTGAATGGTTATGAATTTGCTCAGCATCACGTGAACAAATCCGTTAAATGACCCCCACCCCCTTTGTATGGAGAAAACTGCATGGGGTTTACGAGGGTATACATTGTTTTTCTTATTTCTGCTCCACGACATTGGCTGTGGGTACTCGTTAGAAACGCCTTACTGAGGCGGTTCTAACGAGTACCCTCAACCTATATTTTGAACATTAGTATAAAAAGTATCAAGGTTTTTCATCAGAAAACTAGCCGTTTTGGAGATGTGACAAATGCTCTGTCACACGGGTGAGTTATCGTAATGGTCTAACTTACAATGCCTCGCTGGGCCCCGCCCATAGGGGATTGAAGAAATATATGGGCTGCATGATGCTTCCACGCAGAGCTGAATCCGGCCCACACACTAGTACTGGTAAACCGCTTAGAGGATCTAGGCCTGTCCAGGAATCGCGGTGCGAGGCGGACCGTCCATGCTCATAAACCCTATTGGTTTCATTGGGCGACAGGGCTTGAGATGTCATTTCATCTCAATGTCGGGTAAAAGTCCCACAAAATTGGAAGCAACGTCTCCAAAATGACCTTTACAGTGTTGACGGGGACGTTAAACCTCAAATCAAACAAACTCGCTGTGACAATTGGCGGGGGTGGGAGGTGGGGGGGGGGGGCAAGAATTGTCGTAAAATGACAGCCATTGGTTCCCTTTGACAATACAGAGCTAACTTGTATGTCACTATCTGGACATATTGTGAACATTGTAGGCATCGAGAGTCAGGCAGGTCCTAGTGCAACAGAGGGAAATGAATTAGTTTTAGTAATACTGTCACATGGTGACAAAGGGAGGATGGTTATGTGTCAGTGGTTCCCTTTGACAATACAGAGCTGACTTGTATGTCACTGTCTAGGCACCTTGTGGACATTGAGGGTGCAGCAGAAGGAGATTAATCGGCTCAGTCTTAACCCTATATAAAACCAGAGGGCTCCAGGCAGGTCCAGTTTTGACCCGCTGGGGTTATAGTTTGGACAATCTTGGTAGAGGGCAACTAGAGGAAGTTTCATTCCAAATATCAAAGACTTGGTCCTTCTGGTTTCAGACGAGAAGGTATTTAAAGGTTTTCAGTACGTAAGTCTGTGAAACCAGTGGGCCCTGGGGCGGGGCCATTTTTGACTCCAGGGCTTTGATTTGTATAATCTTGGTAGAGGTCATCCGCATGAAACTTCTAGCAAAATATCAAAGACCTGGGCCTTGGGTTTTTTAGAAGAACATTTTAAAGGTTTTCCATATATGGCTATGTAAAACCGGTGGGGCCTGAGGCGGGGCAACCTTTGGTCCAAGGGCTATAATTTACACAGCGTAGTAGAGGACAACCAGATGAAGCATTATACCAAATATCAAAGACCTGGACCTTCTAGTTCCAGATAAGAAGCTTTTTAAAGGTTTTCCATATATAAGTCAACATAAAACCAGTGGGCCCCAGGGCAGGGCCATTTTTGACCCAAGGCTATAATTTGAACAATCTTGGTGGAGGTCTGCTAGATAAATCTTCACAAATATCAAAGACCTGGGCCTTGCGTTTACAGAGAAGTTTTAAGATTTTCCTTATATATCCCAATGTAAGAGCACCGGGGGGGAGGGGGGGTTGGCACAAGGACTATAATTTGAAACTCTTGATATAGGTTCACAAGACGAAGTTACATACCAAATATCAAATATCTGAGATCTGAGGCTTATAGTTTCAGACAAGAAGATGTTTGAAGATTTTCCCGCGAGATGTCTATGTAAAACCAGTGGGCTACAGCGGGGTGGCATTTTCGGTCAGAGGGCTATAATACTAACAATCTTGATAGAGGTCCACTAGACGCAGCTTCATATCAATTATCAAACACCTCAGCCTCCTGGTTTCTGACAAGAAGATTTTCAAAAGGTTTCCCTGTATAAGTCAGTATAAAACCAAAGTGCCTCGGGGCGGGGGCATTTTTGGCCCCAGGGCTATGATTTGAAGTCGGAAAGTCCATTGGACTCGCTCATAGTGTGGCAAGGCTTTAAATGCCATTTCATCACAATGTTAGGTAAGAGTCCAACGAAATTCGAAGCACGTCGGTACAGTTTTGTTTGTTTGATTTGAGGTTTAACGCCCCGTCAACACTTTATAGGTCATTTTGGAGACATCGCTTCCAATTGTGTCGGACTTTTACCCGACATTGAGATGAAATGGCAACTCAGCCTCTGCCGCACAATGCAACCAATAGAGCTTATATGCATGGGTGGTCCAACACGCACCACCTTTCCTGGACAGGCTTAGAATCCGAACCTTTACGGTGTCTACCAGTACTCGTGCTCGGTCGATTTCAGCTCTGCGTGGAAGCATCATGCAGCCCAATCTGTTTCCTCAAGCCCCGGTGGGCGGGGCCGTTATACAGTCTTGACGGGGACGTTAAACGTCAAATCAAACAAATCAAATACACCTCAGTAAAAAAAGGGGAATATTCAGATACAGAAATAGAGGAAACAAAATCTGATATTTTCTGACCTCGGCTAAAAAAACAAAAAAAACAAGCGCCCACCGCCCGGAATAAATGTGTATTATCCCGTACTTTAAACGTTAAAGGAGTTTAAGTTATAAAGTTATATTTTCCCGATGGTTCACAAATATATCCATGCAACAGTGAATCGCACCCCCCCCCCCATCGGGGCTTGGAGAAATATATGGGCTGCATGATGCTTCCACACAGAGCTGAATCCGACCCGCACACGAGTACTTGTAAACCGCTTAGAGGATCTAAGCCTACCCAGGCAAAGCGGTATGCACGAGTCTGACCGTCCATGCTTATAAACCCTATTGCTTTCATTGGGCGAAAGGCCTGGAGATGTCATTTCATCTCAATGTCGGGTAAAAGTCCCACAAAATTGGAAGCAACGTCTCCAAAATGACCTTTACAGTGTTGATGGGGACGTTAAACCTCAAATCAAAACACATGCAACAGTGAAGGTAACTTCTCTTTATCCGCCCCCGCCCATGGAGGCTTGAAGAAATATATGGGCTGCATGATGCTTCCACGCAGAGCTGAATCCGGCCCGCACACTAGTACTGGTAAACCGCTTAGAGGATCTAAGCCTGTCCAGGAACCGCGGTGCGAGGCAGACCCTCCATGCTAATAAACCCTATTGGTTTCATTGGGCGAGAGGGCTTGAGAGGTCATTTCATCTCAGTGTCGGGTAAAAGTCCCACCAAATTGGAAGCAACGTGTCCAAAATGACCTTTACAGTGTTGACGGGGAAGTTTAACCTCAAATCAAACAAACAAACAAAATTTCGCTCTATCTGTAGTATAGCAAGTCGTAGTATTCCATTCATGCTGTCAACTCATTCATTGAATTATTAATCCGCGATCTAGATTTTGAGCGAGTTCAGTTGACGTACTAGAGTTAACAAGAGCTGACTTGCTCCAAAACGCGCCATGTAGGAATATTGCGACTGCGAGAGTTAGCTTGGTATGAGAGATGGAAGCCTTGCCTAGTAACAACGAATACGTTGGAAGGTGGAAAATTGTAAGTTAAATGCAATCCGAAAATCGATTATTTCCAACTTTTTGAAATTTTGGCCACGTGTTGGAAAAATCACGTCCAACTTGAAAACATTTTTATACTTTCGATTTACCCGAGGGCAAACGATGACATTTTCTTGACGTCAGTAGAGTTCTGAATCTGAATCGTTACTGGTGACGCATCAAATGAAATTTGATGCTTCCTGTCGCTTCTAATTGTGGGATCGAAAAGTGGGGCGTGGGGTGGTACAGTCATTATACAATTTTGTACAAGAGTAAGCCTACTGTCTCCCCTACTTTTCTTGAGTTAACTTTAGTTAGTCAACTGAACTCGCTCAAAGCAAACTAGGTCATGACAAAGCTGCGAATCGGGACCAATTTGAACCATAGGGTTAATTTTATGGCATTTTACTCTGAAGTTAGTTGTTTGTGTAATTGGCTTCCTCAGTTTGACAATCACATCATTTTCACTTATCAAATGATACATGAGCGTCTATTGATAAATATATGGAGACTTATTTTTCTTGAAGCATAGGAGTTATTCGTCATCGAGGTGGGCTCCAGTGTCGATTGACATAAGAAGGTGAGACCTGAAAGGGCATCACCTTCTAATAAGTTTATATTCATTTAATTAACCTACTATTATCCCCCTGCCGTCCTGGTTTTGTTCTTGCTAGACAGAACTCCCAAATCCCAAAGCAAGCTTGATTGAACTCAAGTTAACTCTAGTATTGCGGCACGAGCCATAACCCCCTTGTTTTGGTGTAACTATAGTTAACTCTAGAAAGTCAACCGAACTCGCTCTTAATAACTAGGCCAGGTCAGCTGCGAAACGAGACCAATTTCAAATCTAGATCAATTTTATGACATTTAACTCTGAAGTTCATTATTTGTGTATTTTGCATCCACAGTTTTTATTTCAATCTGCATATTATTTTCACATATCAAATGATACAAGCGCATCTCTTCACTGATTTATGAGGACCTATTTTTCTTGAAAAAAAGGAGTGATGCGGTATCAAGGGAATTCCCCGAGTGTTGCCATAAGAAGGTGAGACCTGAAAGGTCATCACCTTCTAAAAAACCAACAATATTCCGCCATTAGTAAAGGCGATGTCGTTGAGGACGTCACACGTGTAACGTTAAGTGACGTATCTAACTAATCTGAATAGTTAATCCACTAGTGGATTATCGAATTTATTACATGACGTCATAACATTATCAAACGCGACGTAATAATATAATAATATTATTATGATAAAATAACCTAAACCTCTATAAACCCCACTTTTTTCTGTATATAAAATGGAGTTAACAAGGGTGTTCATTGCACTGACCTCTAAACGTAATGTTTACATTCTGAGTCTTTGTTTCTACATGTTCCAACAATAAATAAACTCATGTCAGTTTACTTTAGCATGGCACGAAAGCCTTTTATGTTTATTGTGCGGAACATTCCAATAGCTCAAAAAAGTTTCGGAACTTACATGTTATATTTGAGCCAGTTTTCGTCTCCCATGAGTAATAAATAGCCTATCTATATGCTATATACAAGCTAAACATAAATGGCTAACGGAAATATAAATATATAAACAAAGATGGCATGTCTCAGCAATCAAAACACACTCAGACTGTATATATAATGGATTTTCGGAACAAACAGCACCAATTCATTCCATGGACTGAATAATATGTCTGTATTTGTTTGTTTGTTTGTTTCATGGTTTGTTTGAGTTGAGGTTTAACGTCCCCGTCAACACTGTAAAGGTCATTTTGGAGATGTTGCTTCCAATTTCGTGGGGGACTTTTACCCGACATTGAGATGAAATGACTTCTCAAGCCCTGCTGCCCAATGAAACCAATAGGGTTTATAAACATGGACGGTCCGACTCGCACCGCTTTGCCTGGGCAAGCTGAGATACTCTAAGCGGTTTACCAGTTCTCGTGTGCGGGTCGGTTTCAGCTCTGCGTGGAAGGATCATACAGCCCACCTATTTATTTAAGACCCGATGGGCGGGGTTTAATATGTCTATCTGCCTCACAATCTACTTCATTACATTTTGTAGGAATTCGTTCATCAGTAAATTCAGTCTGTTCAAGGAATTACACTTTATTTTATAAATAGCAGTTAAATCAATTCATATCTGAAACAAATAAAAAATGATTTTGTTTGATTTGTGGTTTAACGTCCCCGTCAACACTGAATAGGTCATTTTGGAGACGTTGCTTCCAATTCTGGGGGACTTTTACCCGACATTGAGATGAAATGACATCTCAAGCCCTGTCGCCCAATGAAACCAATAGGGTTCATAAGCATGGACGGTCTTACTCGCACCACTTTGCCTGGGCAGGCTCAGGTTCCTTGAGCGGTTTACCAGTACTCGTGTGCGGTCGGATTAAGCTCTGCGTGGAAGCACCATGCAGCCCATCTATCTCTTCAAGCCCCGATGGGCAGAGCCGTGCAAATAAAAATGATATCAATGACTAGTGAAATGATATCGTAGCATTGCACTAGTGACTGATACCATTTATCATGTTTATACTGCTTGTGGTTACTTAATTTGAAAGTGTTGACAATAACATGTAACCGTTTGTACCCGGCAAGTCATTGTCTTTGCTACAATTTCTAAAATAATTTTTCAGTCAGACAGAATGTACGAGGACTGTTCAAATATGAATGCAACTAAGCACATAAAAATGATTCCGTGATAGATTTCGATGAAAAATTTATTTTGTCCCCTCAAAGTATTCCCCTTTAACAGATATACAAACGTTCAGTCTTCTGATCCAATCATTGAATGCATTTTGGTAGTCTTTTCAAGGTATACTATGAAGGCACTGGAATATTGCAGAACCGAGGTGTTTGCGCTGTACAAACTTTCGACCATGAAGGTATTTTTTCAGCCGCGGGAACAAAAAAAAAGTCACACGCGGCAAGGTCAGGGGAATACGGGGGGTGAGGGAGTTCAACAACCTTTTCCTGCTTCATATAGTCTTGCACAATGAGCGCCTTGTGCGATGACGCATTGTCATGTAGCAATCTGACATTGGCCAAACCAGTTGCGGGTCTCTTCGAAATATTTCTTCAATTTTCGAAGAACTTTATTCTTGTAGAACTTCGCATTTACAAATTTGCCTTTAGGCACAGCAACCTAAATAGCAGGGCCCTGATATGAAAAGAATATGGCATACATTACCTTCTTGACGCGCATGGTCCGCTTTGCAATGCATGATCTTTTGCAATACTTTGTTGCCCTTATTTTTTTCTGAATCTTTCGTTTTGGCTAAAAAAGTGAACCCATATCTCGTCACCTGTGACGACATTAGCGAAAGACCGTGCATTGTAATTCTGGAAACTTTTAAGCAACTTCTTGGCGCACTGAACGCGTGTCTTTTTCTGCTCATCTGTCAACAGATGGGGAATCCATCTAGCACAGATCTATCTCATTTTCAAATCCCGTTTCAGAATTGTATGAGCTGCTCCTAATGAGATGCCAACCTTACTAGCTATTTGCCAAGTGGTGTATCGTGCATCGGTAGCAACTATTTCTTTCACTCTAGCAACCATCTTGGCAGATGTTGCTCTTTTCGGCCGACGATCATATTGTGCATCTTCAGTTGAGCCTAGCCCACAGCTGAATTTCCTACACCAACGAAAAACTGTCGGAAAAGACATTTCATTATGCCCATAAACCGAACATATTTCATCAAAAATGTCTTTGCACCGTATACCAAGAATACAACGATTCTCACTATAGGACCGTATTTCAACGGCGTACTCTGACCTTCTTCCAACCATGTTTTGTATTAGTATACAAGAGTAGACAGTGTTTATCGAACGATATACATGGCTAAAGTGCACAGATTTTAACAGGTTTGGTATCAATATATAGATAAAATGTTTTTCTACGCTGTGATATTTATTTCCAGGTGATTTTCGCATTAGTGCATGAGAAAACGTTCTACTTGCATTCATATTTGAACAGTCCTCGTAACACGTCGAGAAATTTTTATTCGAGCGACCATGTTGTTTTTGACGTCTATATGGCGCGGTGACGTCAGAAGCGTTGCACTATTTGGCCTCATGTTATGCTACTTGTGCGCGCCATGACACTGAACGCCTTCTAATATGCCTCTCTGCCTGCAGTCTTTTTAGCGAAGTTTGCTAAATTTTTGCAAAACCCATTGATTTGTTTTATTATGGTATAAAATAAATACATGATTAGTGTTTTTAATAATAATAATAATAATTATAATAATAATAATAATAATAATGCATTTCAAGCAATTTTCAATTATTGCCAAAAATGCCCTTACTGGACAAAACGTGCGACGTTCCTCTTTTTGACGACTAAAGAAAGGCTCCAAATTCAAACAAATTCAGAATGATGTATTAACGTTGGTAAGGGGCTAAACTTGTAAAAAGAAACCTACATGCCCTATATGAAGGCTCAATCCCAAACGGTTCAAACGTCATAATAAAGTAGGTCAAGGTAAGTGGTCAATTTTTATGAGTGGGTAGAGCTTGTCACAACGAACCTACATGCCACAAGCAAGCTCCATCTCAAATGGTTCAAACATGATAACAAAGTAGGTCAAAGGTCAAGGTCACAGGTCAAGCTTTTTTATGGGTGGGAGGCCTTGTCAGAGGGAACATGCATGCCAAATATGCATGCCAAATGCATGCATGCTCTATCTCAATGGTTGAAAAGTTATGACAAATTAGGTCACATGTCAAGGTTACAGGTCAAAATGTCTGTATGGATGAGATCACAAGGAACAAACATGCAAACTATGAAGGCTCTATCTGAAATGGTTCAAACTTTATGATACAGAAGGTCAAGGTCACAGGTCAAAATATTTTGTATGTGTGGGAAGCCCTTGTCACAAGGAACCTACGTCCCAGATATGAGGCTCTATCTCAAATGGTTAAAACGTTATGACAAAGTAGGCCAAAGATCAAGGTCACAGATCAAAATTGTTTGTTTGAGTGGGACGCCCTTTTACAAGGAACTTGCATACCAAATATGAAGTCTGTATGTCAAACGGTTCAAAAGTTATGATTTCTCGCGTGGGGGTGGGCTGTTGTGAGGTCTGGATTATTATGAGTAAAATGATTCACGCTGAGGTGGATTAGCTCATGGTTCTCAAGGGGCTCACAACAAAATATACTTGATGGTCAAGCGTCGGATCCAGTCCCTGTTTGATCTGGTGATTCGGACCTTTTCTTGGTATTTATCAACGATCTTCCAAATAACATCAGGTCATCTGTTCGTTTGTTTGTTGATGATTGTGTTTTGTATGGGAATATATATACTCCTTCTGGCTGCCTTATCTTACAAGACGACTTGGATAGCCTAGCACATTTGGAAGCCGATTGGCATGTGGGATCATTGTGGCCAAATGTCCTTCGATGAGGGTGTTACGGCACCCTCCAGATGGGAAGATTAAATTCGACTACTCACTACATCAGCATACGTTGGGGCATGTCCGGTCCGCGGGATGTCTTGGCATCACCATCACTGATATCCTCGACTGGGGTCAACATATCTCCAAGATTACGTCCAAGGCGGCTGGAACGTTGGGATTTCTTAGACGCAATTTATCTTTTGCACCTAGGCAGACAAGAGGTGTTGCGTGTGGGGCATTGGTTCGACCTCAGCTTGGGTGTGCGTCACCTGTTTGGCATCCCCTTATTAAAATTCATATTCAACAGCTTGAGAAGGTTCGGGGGACGGCTATTCGATGGACCTGCAGGCGATGGCGGAGCAAAAGTAGTGTTGGCGATATGCTTGATGAGCTGGAGTGGCCTTCGTTGGGGGTCCGAAGTGAACGGTCCTCTTTGGCCTTCTTTTGTAGGATGCGCTCTGGTGCAGTGTCTCTCGGTGGGGGTGTCTACTTGACCCCAGTGACTTGTTCAACTCAAACATTACGAAAACACGCCTACAAATACACTGTAGATTTTACCACCGAAAAAAAAAATAAGATGAAAAATTGTGACATTTTTCTTATTTCTGCTCAAACTAGAGATTATGGGTACACGTTAGAACCGCTTCATCAAGGCGGTTGTGACGAGTACACACAATCTATTTTAGAGCAGCAATAAGAAAAATAAGGTCTACCCCTGTAAACCCCAATTTTACCATAAATGTGGGGTTCAAGGGGGTTGGAATTATATAGGCGTGTGTTCGTAATGCAAGGGCATCGTGGTTGAACGACAGTCAATATCGCAGGTACCAGGCTTGTAGTGATGCCCAGAAGTATTCCATTTTCCCCAGAACTATTCCTCAGTGGAGTGGTCTTGAATCATCTGTGGTAAATGCCAAAACTGCAGAGGAATTCAAAAGCCCGCATGGTATGGATTGGGACTCAGAGGTATGCATTTTAGTATACCTCTGTAAGCATTGTAGATAGTTTTTAGAACACATCAAGTATGTGTGTGTTTTTTTTTTTTTTTGTTTGTTTGTTTGTTTTTTTTTTGTGTATTTTTTTTTTGTTTGTTTGTTGTTGCTGTTTTTTTTTTTTTTTTTTTTTTTTTTTTGGGGGGGGGGGGGGTGCTTAATTCTGAATTTAGCGCACCACCTAACTGAAGTAATGGCCAAGTATAACCGACTCAGTATTTGAAGATAGATAGATCGATGAAGTAAGTCACAGGCCAATATTATTGTAAGAATGGGAAGCCCTTGTCACAAGGGGTCTACTTGCAAAATATGAAGGCTTTATCTCAAACGGTTCAAACGTTATGACCAAGTAGGTCAAAGGTCAAGATTATAGGTCAAATGGGTGTTAAGCCCTTGTCATCAGAAACATACATGCCAAATATGAAGACTCTATCTCAAACGGTTCAAAAATTATGATTAAGTTAGTTACAAGTCAAGGTCACGGGTCAAAATTTTTTTGTATAGGTGGGAGTCCCGTGTCAGAAGGGACATATATGCTAAATATGAAGGCTCTATCTTAAATGGTTCAAACATTATGATAAAGTATGTCAAGGTCACAGGTCAGAATGTTTGTATGGGTGGCAAGGAACATACATGCAAAATATAAAGGCTCTATCTCAAAGGTTTCGAAAGTTATGATAAAGCAGGACCCAGCTTAAAGTCATAGGTCAAAATATTTTTGTATAAATGGGAAGCCCTTGTCACTAGGAAATTACATCCCAGATAGGAAGGCTCTATCTCAAATTGTTCAAAAGTTATGACAAAGTAGTTCAAATGTCCAGGTTAGATGGCAAAATGTTTTGTGTGACTGGGAAGCCCTTGGCGCAATGAACTTACATGCGAAATATGGAGGTTCTATCTAGAATGGTTCAAAATTATGACCAAGTAGGCCAAAGGTCAAAATTTATGTATGGGTGGAAAGCCTTTGTCGGAAGTAACATACATATCATGTACGAAGGATCTGTCTCCAAAAGTTATGCTTTAGTAGGTCACAGGTCAATACCACAGGTCTAATTCTTTTGCATTCTGACCAAGTTTGATGATGAATGGACCAAACTCTGGGATCTGGACTGCTCACAAGAAAAAAGTTTACGCACGCACGATGAACGGGGACGGCGGACAGCTTACGGTCACCAAAGCTCACCATGGTCTTCGGTCAGGTGAGCTAAAAAATAAACACAATGCCATTATTAGAAGAGTGTAAAATATTACACCATGTCACGATGCGATATCCGAAAGTGCTGCGTGGATGCATATGGAAACTAAATGACGAGTTCACATGCTGTGGATTATTTAATTGTCACAGAAACAAAATATAGTTCGTGACACCTCGCATCGGTATAACACTCTTTCAAGGCAAAAATACAGACGTAGATTGCTGTTTCGAAAACATTACGGGAATTTAGCACGAGCCAAAATATCAGAAATCTTTATAAGTTCTGTTAACACTGCATACAGACAAATACATCATTTTGCATTGTCCAAAACAGTTTCCCGCTTTAACATCCGAAGATGGTATCTGACATAATGCAAAACGAAATGCATTCGGCCATTCACAAGTGTTTACATAAACGACTACGAAGCTTCTCTAGGGATATTCAGTTAATTGTGTTCAAACGTCTAGACGTTGCAGTGCATGCGATAAGAATCAACAACGAAGTGTCGCGTCAAGTGAAAACATGATTTCAGACAAGTGCGCACAGCGAAGACCCAAACAAGTCTTCGTGTCCCTAGTTAATCAGATAACACCCTTCTCTGTCTGCATGGTAGAAGATATACATGTCTTGAATTAACGGACATCCGTCTAGTACATAGCAATGATACCATTGGTTAGTTGCTAGGCTTACGTTTTACAAGTCAGACATTAACTTGTCGACACAGATGGTAATGTCTTTCGCACATTCTCGACACTAAAATGCAAAAGCATCAGTTAGTTTTGATGGACTCATTATTAATGCAGTTTTTATGATTGCTTAGGATACAAGAAACACAGATATTCATCACGAAAACATGCCTATATAATTTTGAACCCCACTTTTATATAGTAAAGTTGGGGTTTCTGGGGGTATACTTTATTTTTCTTATTTCTGCTCTAAAATATAGACTGTCGGTACTCGTTAGAAACGGCTCGATGAGGCGGTTCTAACGAGTGCCCACTATCTATATTTGGAGCAGAAATAAGAAAAATGTCACAATTTTTCATAATAAAATTTTCATTTTTTCGGCGATAAAGGTGGCAATGTATTTGTAAAGGCGTGTTTTCGTAATGAAACTATTTTGTCTTGTAAAGTAATGGTCCATTTAAAAATAAGGATTTTCAAGTTTAATTATATGTAGATTTTTAAGAAAAAATACTGGACGTTTTTTGAAAACAGTGAAGGCCCTGATCACAGAACGCGTCGTTTGATTTCACCCTGCCATGTTTGCAAACGTCTCGTTCTGGGATTTCTGTATAAAATGGGTTATGAGCACTAGGTTCACATTAGAAGTTTTGCATCCTAAGCAGAGCGATTATCTGTTATATGTTTAGATTCAGTATTTCAATATATTGAGCTTGCAAATGTTCAAATGCCATCAAAATGAGTAGATAAAACACACATTATATCCATAGCCCAAATTATTATTATATTGAATAACCCATATAAGCAAATTATAAAGTGGATTAAAAGATTTTATACATTACGAAAACACGCCTATACCAATACATTGTAAACTTTAACGCCGAAAAAAAAACACGAAAATTTTGAGATGAAAAATTGTGATATTTTTCTTAAACCTGCTTAAAATATAGATTGTGGGTACTCGTTAGAACCGCCTCGGTGATGCGGTTCTAGCGAGTACCCACAATCGATATTTTTTAGCATAAATTAGAAAAATAAGGTTTACCCCTGTAAACCCCAGTTTTACTATATAAAAGTGGGGTTCAAGGGGGTCAAAGTTATTCAGGCTTGTTTTCGTGATGTACATGTATATATTGAGCAACTTGAAACTGAGAAAATTGCAAGGTGGATGAAACTCGTTGCTAAAATGTACACATTGACATTTATGCCAGCGCGTCTTTATTTCACGTAGCATGAGCGTCTACAGCGTTTCAGTGTCAGTTTGAATATCACATTTGTAAACAGCTGCAATTATAATTTTCAAATCGAAAACGCATTAGGCAATTAAACACCTGTGTTAGTATGCTAACGCGTTGTCTTTGTGCAATATTATTCATCTGAATTAGAATATTAGACCCTCTTAAGTAAATATTTTAAGTAATCGAAAATAACTTGCAAATATTGCGTTGTTTAACTTGAATAGAAACGACTTTTGTTTGCAAATGGATACCGTCATTACACAGAGGCCATTAGTGACTTGTTTGATTTGTTTTCGTTTTCTGATTACAAAAGTTAGAGAGTTTCTGGGTCTGAAATGTCAGGAATCGCGTGTATCGATTATGAGTAAAAACTAGTTTTAAGAAATACTGGTATTCTCGGAAAAGATAATTAGTTTATTTTAATAAAGTGAAAACACGTCTCGCTTTTAAAAGTAGCTAGTACATCATTTATTATTTCGCAAAAAAAGATGAATGGAAGCTTCTTGCTCAATTAATACTGAGAGAAATGCTTTGATTCCTTGAACGAAACTCATAACAAGAATATTTGCAACTCATATGCGGTCGGTTTCAGCTCTGCGTGGAAGCACCACGCAGCCCAATCTATTTCTCAAAGCCCCGATGGGCGCTCAACCACCACCACCACCCACGCGTGAATAAGTCTTTCTCAAGAACATTTTATACGCCTACTCATAAGTTATATGCCCCACAAAATAAAACGCACACAATGCGACACTCTCGGGGCAATTGTCACCAACACCGTACTACTGCACAGTTATTGTATTGGCGAAGGGAAATATTTTTTTTTCAGATTTTTCTGAAGTTTTGCTTCCCCCCACGCCCCACACACTAAAAATGTTCAGTTAACATTTCTACATGAGCCTTGGCACGAGAAAACCTTTGTCAGGGTTTTTCGACCGGGAAAATCATGAACTGGTATGCTCAACTACACAGACTATCTACACGCTTTATATTGTCATTACGAAAACAAGTCAATACATTCATTTGTAAACTTTACCGCCTATAAAATAAAAAATTGTGATATTTTTCTTATTTCTGCTAAAAAATATAGATTGTGGGTACTCGAGAGAACCGACTCATCGAGCGGAAATAAAAAAAAAGTTTACCCCTATAAATCCCAGTTTCACTATATAAAAGTGGGGTTCAATGGGGTAAAAATTATTTTAGCGTGTTTTCGTGATGAGACAAAGAAAGCAGACCCGTTTTTCTGTCCAAGCAGTGGACACAAAGGTGCTGATCAGACTGCTCACATGAGTGAGTTTTTGGTATGCAAATTGGAAAAAAAGGAAGCGGCTCATATTTTTCGTGAGTGATGTTCAAGTTCATAAGTTGTTTCTCATTACTGTCTGGTGACTCGGAATTTTCGGAGCAGTCTCGAGGCGGTAGTTTCTTGTGATTTGCTGAGTTTCTTTGAAGATCTTTTTGCCGGTAAACTTCAGCTAACACTGTTGTAGGATTATATACTGATTCCATTTATGCCAGGAAGCTAAAACGAAGTTAATTCTTATCCTGCTGTTCACGACACCCCTTTTCTTTGCAAACAGTGTAAATCTAGATCAGATGGCTTAGAAGCCATCTGATCAGGATCTACACTGTTTGACATTCAATTTATGGGAATTTGTAGGAATAAATTACATCAAGTAATCTGATTGGTTCAAAGTCAGAAATGGGTGTGGCTAAACTGAATATTCAGCAAAAGAAGGGTTAATATGCGAAACGAAGTTAATATGCGAGACAATCAAGTAAGACACATCCTACTAAGTACAGTCTATGATTGTCACTGTTTGTCAAGACGGTTGTTGCGAACAATTAAAGTATAATCAGAACGAGCGGTTGTACAGACTGATCTACATCCGACTGATATACACCCCTGCTTGAGACGCCTCTCTGGTGTAGTGGTACACTCGCCACATCAACCAGGGGCCGTGGGTTCGATTCGGGACTTATCCAGCTTTCGGATGGGTCTTTGTAGAGAGGTCTTCTCTGAATATGACCTAAGCCGTTGCTTGGACTTCAAACTGAAACACACACACACACACACACACACACACACACACACACACACACACACACACACACACACACACACACACACACACACACACATACACACATCTTCGCTTGTAGCACAAGTGATTTCGTTGTCAGTCTTTTATTATTCATTGTCATTACTACATGATTACTCGCATCTGAACGTTTTGTCATAAACGTAAATATTATATTTGGACAATAATAGCTGTTCAAACATTGCAAACGGCTTTAGGCTGTCTGATCTAGGTGTGCGACGTTTGCTTTTCCATCTCATCGTGAAACCGAGAATTTTCTTCATTGTTTAGCATATATTTAGTTTGTGGTGCACGAATAAAGAATCTTAAAACAAATTCAAGTATTCCTGCAGAAGAAACATTTCACAACTAACCCATTAGGAAAAGGCAGTTGCCGCCCATCAGGGCCGAAGGTTCTAGAGGAGCTTATAGCACGGAAGTCCAGTCGTCCGTCCGTCCGTCGCCGTCGTTCTTCACCATAGGTGACCAGTTATACATCTGAAAAGTAGAAGTAAAACAAAGTAAAAAAGTAAAAGAAGTAAAAAAAAAAGTAGAAGCCCGCAGGCTGATCGTTTCTCATCTGTAGCATGCCTGGTATGGAGGACTGATGATGGCATAAGCCTTTTTATCGAAATTAAATGAACCTTTGGCTGCTATGGCAAGTATACGTACAACGGGAAAATGATTGTCACCACCGTAGCGCCGCTGTCCAAATTATGGACATTCATGTTTAATGCCATCAAAAACATGTGATAAAATATTGTGACAAAGTCTTCGAAAGATCAGGTAGATCTCTGTTTTGGTCTATAAAAAATCTAATGAAGTTTTAAATAAATTGAAATCCAGACGTTTTCGTGCTTCAAAATAGAAGTGAAGGCAATGATCAGGAATCGATACAATTAACCCACAGCTCCCATCAGAGACACTTAAGGGAAAGAAACACAAACATGAAACAACAGACACTAATGGAAACATCAACCACGGAAAGCAAAAAGGACAGTTACTTTCCAACAAAATGACCAATTGGCTATCCAAAACAAAATAATATAAGCGATACAAACACTCAAAGACAAACCATAACAAAAATAAACCGCGACAGAAGAACCGCCTTGGAACGGTCAGTGAATAGAATCACACTGGGGTGGGGGGGGGGGGGCTTAAATCGAATTTACGTGGCCTCAATCCTCACCCTTACTTCCGTCGCGATTTAGACAAATTATTTGTTCTGTCCGCATGATGGCCTCCTAACTCATCCGTGCAACATCTCCGTGAACGCACAAAATCAAACAAACACAGAGATGAAACAACGGTGAGGACTCGACAGCAAGAAAACTCTGAAATGCTGGAGCAAAAGAAAACCAACAATTAGACTCCGATGGGCCCGACCAGAGACAGAGCATCAGGCACCAACCAACATTACATAGAATTAGATCCATCTAATTCTCAGTAAGCCTTTACTCTGGAACCGTCATAGAATCTGAGGCCTGACCATCCGGCCTCATATTCTATGTCTGTCTACGTATGATATGCCATCCTCTACACTTACTCATAATCGTATAAAAGACAAAAAATAATGATTTAATTGAATGGACATTTCATAGGGCAGGCTCCCTCTATCTTGCATGTAATATAAGAAATGCCTTTTTCAACATCTGAAGAGCATAAATTTTTTTACTTTATTGTCAAATTGGGTGCTGAAGTCATCGCGGTTATATATTTTTCTGAATTTATATACTAAGTCACCATAAATTCGAGTGCCGATAGACCTTGTTGCAGAAGAGATTTAAGTTCACTATTGAATTTTGAAATTAAACCAGAATGACGCCTATAAAGTTTTGAAAATGCTTTGCGTAGTTTATGTTACGGAAAACCCTGATTAAGGGGTTTAGCAGTTAACAATTTATTACGAGTGTTGAAGTCAGTTACATGACTACACACTCTAGCAAATCGAATTAATTTCGAAATATAAACGCCATAGGATTGCGCACGAGAAACATCATCGTCCAACAAAAGGAAAATTTACAATCCCAAAATCAAAATCATCGCGTTTGTCATAAAATTTGCAAGAAACAAACCCATCAACAATAGATAGATATATATCCAAAAACGGCGCCTCGGTATCAGAAGAATTTGCTTTATTTAACTGAAGTTCGGTGTTGGGGGGGGGGGGGGGGGCGGGTACATTTAATTGATCAAACCATCGAATTAGGTATTGTCAATATTTATTACATCATCCAAATATCTAGAAGTCGAGCTGAAAAAAGAAATTTTTGTGTGTACGAAAAAAAGAAGTATTTCGATCGTTCAACGCAACACTGGGCTAACTCAGTTTTTTTAAATTTTACAGGAGACAGTTTTTTCTGTTTATTAAATTCATAAATAGCTCATCAGGGTATTAATCAAAGCTGATCTACAAGGTAAAATAAGGAGTTTGAAGTGAAGTATGTTGCAATTCATGTCATGTGACAGAAAAAGAGATATTACACAAAGTGTGAGTTAGATCTGTTTTCCCATTAAAAATATCCAATTTTCGCAATTAAACTTAATGCAACACTGGTCTTACTGGAATTAAATCAGTGTTTCTTGTCACTTTCTATTTTCAAACACAAAATTATTCATAATCAGCAGAAGCAATATCTAAAGTACAAAAAGAAAACTAAACCTTCATGTATTTGAAGAATATTTATTGCTGCAAAGCAGTAAAATAACATTGTTCCCATTCTTTTTCTTGTAATCTAATACAATGTCATGCAGAAACATAAATGTAAGATATGCAATTTAAAATTACTTTTGCATTTAACTGCTTTTTATGCCCCCGCATCATATGATGCCGGGGGCATATAGTTTTTCGGTTTTCCGTACGTGCGTACATCCGTCTGTACGTGTGTGTGTACGTACGTACGTGATCCTGTAACCTCAGGTTAAAGTTTTTGTAACAGGTAGAGCCTGATTTATGAATGGCATTTGGCGGGGGCATCCGTGTCCTATGGACACTTTTTCTAGTTATAAACTGTATCTTACAACAGTAGCCATTAATACATTTATATATTTAATTCATGAAACAAGTTGGAGAATTTACATTTTTTCAAGCCTTCACGAGCAAAATACTCAAAATGCCTAACTTAATCTACAAATTTCATTTGTCATAACTCTTTGGAGTAATGTTACACCGACTGAATGAAGGAAACATTACACCCGGAAACATTTCCTTCAAAATATGATGGCACATTTACACCAGTAATGAAGATCACATACACAATGGTGTAAACTTTCCGTCGGTTTTCAGGTGCATAATTACACCATTTATCTGGATAAATAGCCGGCTATTCAAAGAAAAGTTACCGAGTATACAATGGAGATAACTTACACCAAAACTGGTGGAAGCTCAGCTGCCACCAGTTTTGGTGTAATGTTTCCATTATTTTTTTACAGTGTATAAGTCATTTTGGAGACCTTACTTCCAACTTTGTGGGACTCTTACCCAACCTAGAGATGAAATGACAGATGAAATGACATCTCAAGCCCAGGTGAAATGAAAACTCAAGCTCTGCCACCCAATGAAACCAATATGGTTTATATGCATGGACGGTCCAATTTGCGCCACTTTTCCTGGGCAGGTTTGGAACCTCTAAGTGGTTTACCAGTACTTAAGTGCGGTCAGCATTATATATGTTCTATAAAAGGATTATCCTTTGGAAGCAAGGAATACACCACAGAACTGGAAAATATGAAGTGAACATATTTTATGGGTCAGACTAGCTAGTTTCGGTCAATAAGGCCTCATCAGTGACCCTCAAATATTTTCAAAATTCTACAATGGAATCAATGATCCCAAAGGACAAGAAAATATAAACTACACTATGATGTAGGGCAGGGGGACTTTTTACGGCCGCCACACGTTCCTAGACACAAGCTGTAGTGACGTTAAATATGTTCTAGAAAGGCTTATCCTTTGGAAGCAAGGAATACTTCACAGAACTGGAAAATATGGAGTGTACATGTTTTTTTGGCCAGACTAGCTAGTTTCGGCCATTACCGCCTCATCAGTGACCCTCAAATATTTTCAAAATTCCACAATGGAATCAATGATCCCAAAGGCCAAGAAAATATAAATTACACTATGATGTAGGGCAGGGAGACTTTTTACGACCGCCCCACATTCCCAGGCACCAGCTGTAATGATGTTACATATGTTCTATAAAAGGGTTATTCTTTGGAAAGTAGAAGTGAAGGCAATAATCAGGATCGATACAATTAACCCACAGCTCCCATCAGAGACAACATAGGGAAAGAAAGACAAACATGAAACAACAGACCCTAATGGAAACATCAACAGCAGAAAGCTAGAAGGACAGTTACTTTCCCACAAAATGACCAAGAGGCTATCCAAAATAAAATAATATAAGCCACACAAACACCCAGAAGAACGGTAAGCGGAAACGAATTCCACTGGGGGGCTTAAAACGATTTTACGTGGCCACAATCCTCGCCCTTTCTTCCGTCGCAATTAAGACAAATAATTTGTTCAGTCCGCATGAAGGCCACCTAACTCATCAGTGGAAGCCTGGCTCTGCATGACATAAATTGTGATTACTGGGCCTCTAAACTCTAAATCAAACCAGAGTAGACCATGGTGTTAAAGGATAGCAAGTTAGCAACAAGTATTTTTTATTCATAGCGCAGTGAGTGAGTGTTTGAGTTTTACGTCCCACCAACAGCAAGGTCATACGGAGACGGGACCCTGGTTTAAAGACTCATCCGAAAGTCTGGAGAAGCCCGGGATCAATCCTGTGACCCCTGGTTTACAAGGCGAGTAGCATAACCACTACACCACAGAGGCTTCTATTCATAGTGCAGTAATAGGTAAAATCACTTGTGTACTTTTGAAGTCACATTTTCATGACACAGCCATATACATGTAAAGGTTAAAATATTTTTGGACAAGGTATTCACACATTTTTACTCAATGCTATTTTCTAGGCTTAATGAGCCTACTTGGAATGCAAACATGCAAAAAGGTCAACTTTGAGTGCTGATCCATTGAAATCAGTTACTGAAAGTGATTTCCATGCTCTGAGCTTACTTTTCTGATCAATGAGACCCGACATCTGTCCTTCTTAACCCTTGTTCTGCTGAATAAATTAATTTTGCCAAATCCTTCTTTGAATATCAAAAAATCAAATTACTTGATGTCATTTATTCCTTTAAACTCACAAACTGAATGACAAACAGTGAAGATCTAGGTCAGATGGTATCTGGAGAAGAATCTCATCAGAATCTTCACTGTTTGCAAAGATACAGCCTAGCCAAATTAAGCAGGACAATAGTTCAATCAGTGGAAGGGAGAGAATGGTGGTAGAAAACATTTCATGATCAATCTCCATCAAAATATTGTTGCAGATCAAGGAGGATCTAACCTGCAAACTCCTGATCAGATGTGAATCTGACTGAGCCACTGATTTTGTTTTGTTTGTTTGTATTAAAGTTTAACGGCCCAGTCAACACTATTTATGTCATTTTTGAGCCGGTCAGCTTACCTATCCACACTTTTCTTGGGCAGGTTTACACGTAAGCGGTTAACCAGTACAGTGCACATTCCAAAAACCGACGACTGCCCTTCTTGAATCAGCAGAAGGGAGAGAATGACCGTAGAAAGGATTTCATGATCAAATTCCACGAAAGAATGTTACCGACCTTGGCAGGTATCGAACCCACATCCTCCTGATCACCAGTCAGACGTGCATCCGACTCAGCTACGGAGGCTGCCCTGAGCCACTGATACTAGGGTGAGAGTAAAAAAAAAATATCGTGAAAGAGACTGGTCATCAGTGCCCACTTATTGTCAGCTTACTTTACATACAGGTATCTCCAGATAAGATGGAGTAATGAACATATTAAGGGATTTGGTACTAAATAGAATAATCTCATCAAGGTAATTCTAACAAGTACACACAGCAAAAGTTTTATAAGGAAGGAGCAACTATGTCCCTTAAAAATAGCCTTATTCTGCCCCCATAAAGGTCAGTAAAATTAAACATCCCGACAGAGGTGGATCAGGGTCTACATGTACATTGTTTGCTAGTCTACAAGCTTTCTTCACTGGGTGGTTTGTTCAGACTTTCAGACTTCTGAATAGTAGCACAGTCCGAGCTCTAATATTAAATAGGCTTAGTTTTTTACTACTAATATTTATTTTTTAATTATTTGCCATTTGGGTTTAATTTCACATATGTGAGCACCATTTAGGCCAATTTTTCTCCAAGCCCAGATTGGTGGGATGCTTATTTTGTCCTGAACAGAATCGTCAGCCATGTATATAACAGGAATCCATTTAAATAAAGGGGTGTCAGTATATGTCTGACCAAAACAAATATAGCTGGATTTTTAGCAAAAAGTGCAGACACTGAACAGATCTCACAGAATGTGGTGTCTCATCTGGGCCTTCAATGTATATTGTATATATTTTTGTTCTGCATTTAAGGCCGTCCTGGACTCTGGGTTTTGTCAAATTCCTTAGAGTCATGATCTTTTGGCTGACTTATCCCAAGAGTATGCCCACCACCCAATCTCAGGGGGGGAAACAATGATATATTATAGGTTATATTGCATGATTAATGCATACAGAAAAAAAGAACAAATGACTTGCAGATCTATATACACATGTATTTGGTTTTCTGTATAGTAAAAACCCTGTCCCATCCCCTGACCCTCTGTAAAGGGGTTCCATAATAAAACTTTGCCAAGAGATGCATCATTTGTTATGATTATTAGTTGTTCTATCTACTAAGTCTATGATCTCATCATGATATCACCAGAAAATATTGATTAGCTTTCTTCAACTGTTTAACGCAACACTGGTCTAACTCGAGTTAGATCAGTGTTGCGTTAAACAAAATACCAAGAATGAGATAGATCAAAATGCCAAATGTCTTTTTTTAGGTTTATTTTTATGAGAATGGCTAAAATATTTTATGTGAATGTGTATCAGCATAGAATGGACCAAACTGCATAAAAAAGTCATTTTTGAAAAAAAATGGAGTTAGCCCAGTGTTGCGTTGAACGATCGATTTGTTCATCTGTGACTCTTCAAAAGCAGTACTGCATTTTGTAAAATAGAAATGGAGGCATTGATCAGGAATCGATACAATCAACCCACAGCTCCCATCAGAGACACCCAAGGGAAAGAAACACAAACATGAAACAACAGACCGAATGGAAACATCGATAGCGGAAAGCCAAAAGGACAGTTACTTTCCCACAAAATGGCTAATAGGCTATCCAAAATAAAATTATATACGCGACACAAACACCCAAAGACAAACCATTGCAAAACTAAAACGGGACAGAAGAACCGTTAGCCTACTTACGCTTTCGCACGTACACCAGCAGAATTCAAAAAGGACCATATAAAAATCCGCCCTGCGGGTCACTGTTCAGCATCCAGAGGCTTGTCCATCGCAGTCCAACTGTTGGTTTTCTTCTGTTCCAGCATTTCAGTGGTACCTTGGTGTCGAGTCCTCACCGTTGTTTCATCTTTGTGGTTGTTTGATTTTTGTGTTCACGGAGATGTTGCAATGATGAGTTAGGAGGCCTTCATGTGGACTGAACAAATTATTTATCTAAATCGCGACAGAAGGGCAAGGATTGTGGCCACGTAAAATCGATTTAAGCTTCCCCCCACCAGAGGAATACGTTTCTCTGACCGTTCCAAGGCGGTTCTGCTGTCGCGGTTTATTTTTGTTATGGCTAGTCTTTGAGTGTGTGTATCGCTTATATTAATTTGTTTTGGATAGCCAATGGACAATTTTGTGGGTAAGTGACTGGCCCCTTCGCTTTCCGCCATTTATGTTTCCATTGGGGTCTAGTTATATTTGTGTTTCTTTCCCTTTGGTGTCTCTGGTGGGAGCTGTGGGGTAAATGTATCGATTCCTGATCATTGCCTTCACTTCTATTTTGCCGAGTGATGCCAGACAGTGATCCCGAGGGACGTTTTTTTAGCTCACCTGTCACGTAGTGACAAGGTGAGCTTTTGTGATCACATTTTGTCCGTCGTCCGTCGTGCGTGCGTGCGTGCGTGCGTGCGTAAACAATTTCTTGTCCGCACGATAGCATCTTCATTTATGATTTGATTTTAACCAGACTTGCTCACAACTTGTACCACCATGAGATCTGGGTTCCTTTCTTGAACCAGCCATATCCCATCATGTCTTGCGGAGTTATGGCCCCTGAAAGGGCAAAAATTGCCTATTTTGGTCATGTCCGCACGATAGCATCTTCATTTATGATTTGATTTTAATCAGACTTGCACACAATTTGTACCACCATGAGATTTGGGTTCCTTTCTTGAACCAACCAAATCCCATCATGTGTTATGGAGTTAAGGCCCCTGAAAGGCCAAAAATTGCCTATTTTGGTCTTGTCCGCACGATAGCTTCTTCATTTATGATTTGATTTTAACCAGACTTGCACACAACTTGTACCACCATGCGATCTGGGTTCCTTTCTTGAACCAGCCATATCCCATCATGTGTTACGGAGTTACGGCCCCTGAAAGGGCAAAAATTGCCTATTTTGGTCTTGTCTGCATGATAGCTGTTTCATTTATGATTTGATTTTAACTAAACTTGCACACAACTTGTACCACCATGAGATCTGGGTTCCTTTCTTGAACCAGCCATATCCCATCATGTGTTACGGAGTTACGGCCCCTGAAAGGGCAAAAATTGCCTATTTTGGTCTTGTCCGCACGATAGCATCTTCATTTATGATTTGATTTTAACCAGACTTGCACACAACTTGAACCACCATGAGATCTGGGTTCCTTTCTTGAACCAGCCATATCCCATCATGTGTTACAGAGTTAGGGCCCCTGAAAGGGCCAAAATTGCCTATTTTTGTCTTGTCTGCATGATAGCTGTTTCATTTATGATTTTATTTTAACTATACTTGCACAGAATTTGTACCACCACAAAATATCTTGGTCAAGTTTGAATATGGGTCATGTCGGGTCAAAAAGTAGGTCATTAGGTCAAATCAGAAAAAAACCTTGTGAAGACACTAGAGGCCACAGTTTTGGTCTGATCATCATCAAACTTGCCCAAAATGATCATCTTGACAATATCTCAGTCAAGTCTGAATATGGGTGTTGTCAGGGAAAAAAGTAGGTCAGTCGGTCAAATCATAGAAAAACCTTCTGAACACACTAGAGGCCACAATTTATGTCCAATCATCATCAAACTTACTCAGAATGATCATCTTGATAATATCTTGGTCGTGTTCGAATATGGGTCATGTCAGGTCACAAAGTAGGTCAGTAGGTCAATTCATAGAAAAACCTTGTGAATACACTAGAGGCCACAGTTTTGGTCCAATCATTATCAAACTTGCCCAGAATGATCAGCTTGCGAATATCTCGGTCAAGTTTGAATACGGGTCATGTCGGGTCAAAAAGAAGGTCAGTAGGTCAAATCATAGAAAAACCTTGTGAACACACTAGAGGCCACAGTTTTGGTCCGATCATCATCAAACTTGCCCAGAATGATCATCTTGACAATATCTGAGTCAAGTTCGAATATGGGTCATGTCGGTTCAAAAAGTAGGTCTGTAGTTTAAATCAGAGAAAAACCTTGTGAACACACTAGAGGCCACAGTTTTGGTCCGATCATCATCAAACTTGCTCAAAATGATCATTTGACAATATCTCAGTTAATTTCGAATATGGGTCATATCTGGTCAGTAAGTAGGTCAGTAGGTCAGATTGTTGAAAAACCTTGTGGACACACTAGAGGCCCCAGTTTTTGTCCGATCATCAACAAACTTGCTCAGAATGATCATCTTGACAATATCTCGGTCAAGTTCCAATATGGGTCATGTCGGGTCAGAAAGTAGGTCAGCAGGTCAAATCATAGAAAAAACATTTTGAACACTCTAAGAGGCCACAGTTTTAGTCAAATCATCATAAAACTTGCTCAGAATGATCATCTGGACAATATCTCAGTTAAGTTCGAATGAGATGGCCACCGTAGCTAAAAATAGAATGTACTCAAGACAGTGACACACAGGTGAGCGAACCAGGGCCCTGTGGGCCCTCTTGTTCTATCTACCCCTCACACCCATGCAAGTTTCTTTTTCTAGCATACCTTTCATTTCTGAGAGTGGATATATTTTTTATCATATGACGTCGCGTCTGAGAATGTAATAACGCCATGTAATACATTCGATAATACACTAGTGGATTAAATATGCAAATTAGTTAGATACGTCCCGTAACGTGACATGTACGACGTCGCGTTTACTAATGGCGGATTATTGATATTTTTGTAAACAAACGTGAATAAAATGCCGATAAATGTCATATGATAAATAGAATCTTGCATTGCTGCTCATGTATTATTAAATTTATTAAACTCGTTGAGAAAAAGCGGAAAAATGCTCGGCAAAGCCTCGCATTTTATCCCTTTTCCTCACCTCGTTCAATAAATTCAATAATACATGAACACTCATGTAAGATCCTCTATATAATGCAGTCACTTCGATTGTCGGCCACCGCCATATTTTGAAGATAATAAGGCGGCGTTTGTGACGCGACTCTACGTACAGTGGCATCAAACTTAACGCAGCAAACGTGACGTTCTATTCATAAGGTATTCACCTTATTTGCATTAATCTGCTGGTGCCTAGTTGGAGGTTATCAGTGTTGGAAAAACAGGTAACCAGACCCCCCTGACCTTTCAAGGTCAGGGGGTCTTCAAGGTCAGGGGGGTCTGGTTACCTGTTTTTCCAATATTGACAATGTGCAAGCCGGGAGCCAGCAAATAATGCATATATGGTAAATACATCAAACACTTAAATATTTTCGATTTTTATCCTATCCCTAAGTAGGATAACATGAGTAGTATAACAATTTCTTTCCCAGGGTTAAGCCCAGGATTTCCTTAACTGATGTACAAGAAATATATTTTCAACACACTAACGTGTGCTGAATAATCCTGGAAATATAAACAATATAAATGCACTAAAAGAAGTAAAGAATTATTATAGAATATTTAAAAGAATATTAAAAACAAAGTACAATATTTTCATTCCGGTATTCCAATATTTTCGGCCTACGTTATTTCGTTCATAACTGTGTCTCCGGGGATATAAGAAGCTCGTTTATATGCCAATATAATGCCAAGATACGCAGAAATATATCACATACGAGAACAATAATATTTATTTCGGAGCCTTAACAAGACTACATACGTTAGCAGCCTGCTATAAATCATACCGAATTTCTAACGCATTTCTAATGCATTGTCAAATCTCATTTAGGAATTTTCGTCTGGAAAGTAAGAGCTATATTTAGACCTCGTGTATCACTATGATCTGACAGTGGCAACACTAGCAATGAAATAAATTTACGATATAAAGAATCGCCAAAATACACTTTATAGAAAGAATCACAATATTTCTTCACTTATAAATTAGAATGGGTTTTGGCATTTACGTGGTGTTTTTATTCCTAGCATTTGTTTTGGTATGGGAATTGGCATTTTTAGCATGTTTTATTATTATTATTATTATTATTATTATTATTTGTGGCATTCTTGTCCTCAAAGGCTTTTGCTTTGCCTCAGCATTTCAGGCATTTAAAGCTGTTGAGTCCTAATTGTTATGCAAACTCCGGATTTCTTTATTTTTTTTGTTAGTCGTAGACTATAGTATCTAGGAACGTTGACAGTACATATCCGAAACGTCGTTTATAACTTAAGTCAATATGCGCCCAAATTATAGACACCCTATACCTCTTTATGCTCCTATAGCTCATAAACTCGGTGGTATCTAATGACTTGTTTCACCTGATTGTTATCAGCAATAAATAAGATAATATAGGAAAAAATGTTTAGGACAGAAAACATGCTATTGGCAATAAAGCGTGAAAAAGTTTCGTCAGATTCCCGTTGCTTTCTATACAAAATTGCCTTGGTTTTGCGCGGCCCTGTCGTCTAAAACAATTCGGTAACATATTTTATTTTATATCACGTTTCGATGCAGACAGTGGAGATGTACTCGCAGGCAAAATTAAAATGACAGTGTGTAGCCCATTTACGCGACCTTAACCTGATCTCGAATATTTTGCTATTCAGGAGGGGAAAACTTTTGACCGATGATAAATAATTGGGTGGAGCATACAATTTCATGATCATTGCCTTCACTTGTATTTTGCAACGATACGAGTCTAACTGTTGGTTTTCTTTTGCTCCAGCATTTCAGTGGTTTCTTGCTGTCGCGACCTCGCCGTTGTTTCATCTCTGCGGTTATTTGATTTCTGTGTTCTCGGAGATGTTGCACTGATGAGTTAGGAGGCCTGCATGCGGACTGAACAGATTATTTGCCTAAATCGCTTCGGAAGTAAGCCCACCCTCCCCTCTCACTGACTGTTCCAAGGTCTTCCGTCGTGGTTTATTTTTGTTAGTGTATGTCTTTGCATGTGTGTATCACTTATATTATTTTGTTTTGGATAGCCAATTGACCATTTTGTGAGAAAGTACTGTCCTTTTGGCTCTTCGCTATTGATGTTTCCAGTAGGGTCTTGTTATTTCATGTTTGTATTTCTTTCCCTTTGGTTTCACTGATGGGAGCTGTGGGTTAATTGCATCGATTCCTGATCATTGCCTTCACTGCTATTTTGATTCTTTCTTTGGTTTCCTTGCACTGGATCGCATTAGTATGCCCTAGAAAGCTTTATACTTGATTTTCATGCTTATATGTTTTCTTTTTCTTTTTCTTGAGTAAACATATAGGTTTATTTCAAATTTAAAACCCATAAAATATCATGAAAAGATGCATCTAAACATGTCGTCTTTTTATGTCGTCTGCTGCTTGTCCTTGCAAACTTTTAAGACATATTTTTGCATACAGAACAACAGTATGGATCCAAGTCAGAATGCTCTTTTGCGTCCATACTGTTTTCAAAAATGTTCCACGTTGTCTTCATCACGAAAACACGTTTAATAATGTTGACCCCCTTGAGCCCCACTTGTATATGGTAAAACTGGAGTTTACAGGGGTAAACCTTATTTTTCTAATTTCTGTTCTGAAACATAGATCATGGGTACTCGTTACAACCGCCTCGATTAGGCAGTTCTAACGTGTACCTACAATCTATATTTTGAGAAGAAATATGAAAACTATCACAATTTGTGATCTTAAATCGGCGGTTAAGTTTACAATGTATTTGTATAGGCATGTTTTCGTAATTGTTTTACAGTTACCAGCAGATCTCAGAGCAGAGGACAATTGTTGTAATTGGCATATATATGGGTTACCAGAATGCAGCCGTTTGATATAAGTCTTGAGTTTGGAACACTGTGATGGGACTTATGTTTTTCGTCGGCTCTGACGACAGGTTGCTGTTGAACTATCAACGCTAATTCATGATTTTCTGAATCCAGAAATATATGCTTTAAATATGTTGCATAAAAGGGTTATCCTTTAGAAGCAAGGACTACACCACAGAACTGGGAACTATGAAGTGTACATGTTTTTTGGGCCAAACTAGCTAGTTTCGACCAATTAGGCCTCATTAGTGACCCTCAAACATTTTTAAAAAATTCCACAATGGAATCAATTATTCCAGAGGACAAGAACATATAACTAACCTATGACGTTGCTGTTATGACTCGTACCCGAGTTACGAGTCCTCAATACGTACCATTTTAATATTATTTTTCTGAATCTGCATTGGAATCGTGTGCTAGGATTGAACTTCCGTAAAATAAAAACGTTAAAAGGTTGCATTTGGAAACCAAGAACACATACTTTTTACATGCCAACTGTCCGAAGGCCGTCGTGCCAGCCTCCGTAGCTCAGTCGGATGCGCGTCTGACTGGTGATCAGGAGGACGCAAGTTCGATACCTGCCAGGGTCGGCAACATTCTTTCGTGGATATTGATCATGAAATCTTTTCTTCGGTCATTCTCTCCCTTCCGCTGATTCAAGAAGGGCTGTTGTCAGTTTCTGGCGAAAGAATGAGCACTGTACTGGTTAAGCGCTTACATATTAGCCTGCCCAGGCAAAAGAGTGGATAGGTAAACTGCCCGGCTCAAAAACGGCCTAAATAGTGCTGAATGGGCCTTAAAATTCCAATACAAACAAACAAACAAACAAAGGCCGTTGTTCATCTGTTGCTTCGCGTTGTCTCAGTTGTAATTGTGTGTTGGTGCAGTTTTTTTTATCTAACGTACATGCCTTCATCTCTCAAATTACCACTCTTCTTTCGGTGGCGTGTTGTGTTGTGTTCGTTTCTTTTTCTTTCTATTTGCTACAAAAGAATGTCTTCCATATACCGAATGAAATCTTCGCCAACCATTTGAATAAAGCATAATGTCGTCCACCTTGGGAAAAAACTTAACATTTCATAACTGTGGCAAGAGTGGATGGGCGATAAGCTGTGTCTTCCGCTAAGGTTGTGTATTGTTTTCCGACATTTCGTCCTCCCCTTCTGCAAGGTATGCGTGGCAGTGTAACTGAAGAAAAGGGGGAACGTTTACTTTTTATTTCAAAGTCGCTTTCCATTGATAACCAATCTGAAATTATTGAAGCTTTTAGCTCTACTTCTAGATTTTTAGATGATTTATTAAATATTGATAATACCTATTTTGATGGTTTGATCAGTCAGATTTACCACCTAGAAATTCAGTTAAATAAAGCAAATTCTTCTGATACCGAGGCCCCGTTTTTGGATTTACATCTATCTATTGTAGATGGATTTGTTTCGTGCAAAATTTATAATAAACGCGATGACTTTGATTTTGAGATTGTAAATTTTCCTTTTTTGGATGGTGATGTTCCTCGTGCGCCATCCTATGGCGATTATATTTCGCAATTAATTCGATTTGCTAGAGTGTGTAGTCATGTAACTGACTTCAACACTCGTAATAAATTATTAACGGCTAAACTCCTTAATCAGGGTTATCGGTACCATAAACTACGCAAAGCCTTTTCAAAATTTTATAGACGCCATTCTGATTTAATTTCAAAATTCAATATTGGACTTAAATCTCTTCTGCAACAAGGTCTATCGGAACCCGAATTTTATGGTGACTTAGTATATAAATTCAGAAAAATATATAACCGCAATGACTTCAGCACCCAATTTCGTAAAATCATTCTTCGATATAAAAAGATTGGGTACAACGTGGATATTATACCACAGACTGCATGCATAGTAGTTAACCCAATCACGGTTGGCAACTTTGCTTCCCTCTTTAATTGCACGCCGGTGGGTCAGGCCTCAGATTCTATGACGGCTCCAACGTAAAGGCTTATTGAAAATTAGAGAGATAATGTTGATTGGTGCCTGATGCTCTGTCTCTGGTCGGGCTCATCGGAGTCTAACTGTTGGTTTTCTTTTGCTCCAGCATTTCAGTGGTTTCTTGCTGTCGAGTCCTCACCGTTGTCTCACCTCTGTGATTCTTGGATTTTTGTGTTCACGGAGATGTTGCACTGATGAGTTAGGAGGCCTTCATGCGGACTGAACAAATTATTTGTCTAAATCGCGACGGAAGTAAGGGCGAGGATTGTGGCCACGTAAAATCGATTTAAGCCCCCCAGTGGAAATCTTCCACTGACCGTTCCAAGGCGGCTCTTCTGTGGCGATTTATTTATGTTGTTGTTTGTTACTAACTGTGTGTATCACTTGTGTCTTTTGGTTTTGGATGGCCATATGGCCATTTTGTGGGAAAGTAACTGTCCTTATGGCCTTCCTTTGTTTAGGTTTCCATTATGGTCTGGTCGCTTAATGTTTGTATTTCTTTCCCTTTGGTGTCTTTTATGGGTGGAGTAAGTTAATTGTATCAATTCCTGATCTTTGTTTTACTTCTACTTTTTAGTATAATGAGTTCGCTGAACAACGAGAAATCATCGTATCACCACAGTTATTTAATTTGACACGAGGGCCGATTGATATGTTGTGAGCCTCGTATTGGAAGGGGTAGGCAGGGATGTTATTTTTAAGGCCTACTTAAGGCCCACTCCCAGTGGAAATCTTTATACTGACCGTTTCAAGGCGGTCCTTCTGTGGCGATTTATTTATGATGTTGTTTGTTACTTACTGTGTGTATCACTTGTGTCTTTTAATTTTGGATGGCCATATGGCCATTTTGTGGGAAAGTAACTGTCCTTATGGCCTTCCTTTGTTTAGGTTTCCATTATGGTCTGGTCGCTTAATGTTTGTATTTCTTTCCCTTTGGTGTCTTTGATGGGTGGAGTAAGTTAATTGTATCAATTCCTGATCTTTGTTTTACTTCTACTACTATTCTCTGACTATATAGGGTGGTGTACCCAAAGACTGGTTTTATTTGGTCAGTTTATATCGGCGAGGTAGTACTCTAAAGTAAACAAGTCAAGCAGCGTTTGCAAAATGGACACAATCGGTCAAAGAGCAGTGATCCAATATTTGCATAAAAAAGGTTTAACACCTAATGATAGCCATAATGATATGGTAGCAACACTATGGATAGATGCCCCTTCAGATGCTACAGTGAACAGGTGGTCGGCGGAATTTAAGCGCGGCAGACAGAGCCTTGAGGATGACCCCCGTCACAGGCTTGTCAATGATGCAGCCCTACAAATGGTCAATAAAGCCTATGATATTGTTATGACTGATAGACGAGTCAGAGAAAGAAATATAGTCAGTTGAGTTTGCATTTCACAGGAAAGAGTACATTCCATTCTGGCAGAGGATCTTGCAATGAGAAAGCTTTCGGCCCGACGGGTACCAAGACTTCTGACAGTTGACCAGGGGCCAGTTGTTCAAAGCATTGTTAGCTTAACGAGCTCGTTAGTGGTCATATTGTTAACTCTTCTAGCAAGTACAATATCGTAAATTTTGGTATTTTTGCTGAAAAAATTTGAGCAGCTTTTGCATCCGCAAAAGCTGCTCACATTTTTTCAGCAAAATTTCAGCATATTTGCCATATTCAGTGATCAAAGTTTCAACGATACGTTAACTAACGACGTCGTTAGTTTTGAACAACTGGCCCCAGAAACACACCTTGCGCTCGTTATCGCGTGCTAATCTTAACCTTTTTGTAGGAAGATACTGCGAACTTTCTTCAGAGCTATCGATTTGTCACTAAAGATGAAACATGGGTCCAGAGGCCAAACAACTATCTACACAATGGAACCAACCTGGCTCACCCCCGCCAATGAAGGCAAAGACTGTTCCGTCAGCTGGGAAGGTTGTGGCTCGGTTTTCTGGGATGCGGATGGTATTCGGCTGATAGATTATCTCAAAAAGGGACGAATAATCCATGGCTAATACTATGCTTCACTTCTGACGCAGTTACGGGAAAATATTAAACTTAAGCGCTGCGGAAAGCTCCATTTTAGGACAATGCTCCTGTTCACAAGTCAGTCATTGCTACGGATGCCATTCAGGATTGTGGCTTTCATCTAGTGATGTTTCAATTAGGGTCTAATTGTTTCTTTTTGCGTTTCTTTCCCTTGGTGTCTCTGGTGGGAGCCGTTGGTTAATTGTATCGATTCCTGATCATTGCCTTCACTTCTATTTTAAATTGATTGAGCATCCGCCTTATTCACCAGATCTCGCTCCATCAGACTTTCATCTATATCAAAAACTGAAAATGCCTATTTCAGGCACCCACTTACAGTCCGATGATGACGTCATATATGCAGTGGATGATCAAGAAAAGGAGTTCTGTAAAAGGTGCACTGGGGCCCTTAAACACCGCTGGCAAAAGTGTATAGATATTGAAGGGGATCATGTTGAAAAATAATACAATATTTCCGGCAAAATTCAAATCCTTCAATATGAGGCCGAAAACATACCAATCAGCCCTCGTATGTATTTCAGATGTTGTAATTTGTATGTTTTTCTAAGATGGTCCATTAATTTCATTAACTTCAGGTGGACCAACTTTTGTGCGTTGTAAATGAGCCAAGCGAATTTGTGTCTTCGAACATTCCGTCTTGACAAAATTTAACTGCGCATGCCCAGCCATTCAGATGGCTTTCTTCTTTCTTATGAATTTTTACATTGCTCTTAAAGGAACTCATTTTTGATTTTTATTTGCCTTCACTGCAGCTGGTGTTGTGCCGTGTGGCGGCCGTAAAACGTCTCCCCGTACATCAACCATAGTGCAGTTTATATTTTACTTTTGGTCCTTTGAGATCAGCGTGAATATTCTGAGAAAGCAGAAATAAATTATTGGTTTAGACTCATATTCTAGACAGGTTTTTAATTATTTGGACCCCATTTTGATTTAAATCAGTCTTTGAATCGACTGCCTATTCGAAATTCGCAAGGTTGCGATGTGTTTCCTCTGGCTTTCTTTGCCGGATCATTTCAGGGTCACTGATGAGGCTTTATAAGCCGAAACTACGTAGTATGACCCATCTTCTTTCTTATGAATTTTTACATTGCTCTTAAAGGAACTCATTTTTGATTTTTATTTGCCTTCACTGCAGCTGGTGTTGTGTCGTGTGGCGGCCGTAAAACGTCTCCCCGTACATCAACCATAGGGCAGTTTATATTTTACTTTTGGTCCTTTGAGATCAGCGTGAATATTCTGAGAAAGCAGTAATAAATTATTGGTTTAGACTCATATTCTAGACAGGTTTTTAATTATTTGGACCCCATTTTGATTTATATCAGTCTTTGAATCGACTGCCTATTCGAAATTCGCAAGGTTGCGATGTGTTTCCTCTGGCTTTCTTTGCCGGATCATTTCAGGGTCACTGATGAGGCTTTATTAGCCGAAACTACGTAGTATGACCCATCTTCTTTCTTATGATTTTTTACATTGCTCTTAAAGGAACTCATTTTTGATTTTTATTTTTCTGTCTGAAGGTTCCTCTTGATTCACTGCTTGTATGAGCGAGCAGCGAAGGTTCTGGCGAGACTGCGCGGAACCTTCGCTGCTCGCATAGGCGATAAGTACCAAAATCGCTTGACGGGGCCAAATAATATTAGAAACTAGAGTGAAGGTTGGGCCCATAGAATCGATTTAAACATCCCAATTGTTCTCTCAATTAGCCGTCCTTAGACGGTGGTTCTGATATTGTTTATTTTAAGTGTAGCTTTGTCGGATTTTTCGTCGGGCCTTTTCGTGTTGTGTGTGCTTATGGTTGGGTATTATTATTTATCACTTTTCATCACCTGTGGCTGTTGCACCGTAATGTAAGAGGGAGCTGGTTGCTATCTCGTATGTGGTTCGTTTGTTTCCTGTTTTGGTTTCTTCATTGTTAGTTGCGCTCTCTCTCTCTCTTTCTTTCTCTCTCTCTCTCTCTCTCTCTCTCTCTCTCTCTCTCTCTCTCTCTCTCTCTCTCTCTCTCTCTCTCTCTCTCTCTGAGTAGCCATGGCCTACATGTTGCTCTCTCTCTCTCTCTCTCTTGATGCAATTGGTAAGTTGTAATATTAGACATTTATAAACCAAATCTCCATAAAACTTCGGTTCTGATATGCCATTTTAAGTTAACTTGGTATTTTTCGACTGGTTCAGAGTGACTTGTTTCTGATGCAAATTTGGTTTAAACATATTTTTATGCCCCCCCCCCCCCCGACAATCTTTGATTAGGGGGCATATAGTATTCGCCCTGTCTGTTTGTTTGTTTGTTTGTTTGTCTGTCTGTCTGTCCGTCACGAAAACTTTAACCTTGCTCATAACTTCAAAAGAATTTGACCTATCCCAATGAAACTTAACACACTTTTTCACCATTACAAGGGCAATATTTGGACCAATGGCCATAACTCTGTTGTCACTTTTGGCTGAATTATCTCCCCTTGAATTTTCGCAAAAACTCAGAAATTGGCTCCCATTTGGGGGGGGGGGGGCATGGGTCACCTATAGTGACAACTCTTGTTTTTCAATAAGTCCACTAATAATACAACATAAAAGTAAATTTAAATACATATAAAAGAATTTGAGCAGCAGCAAGGCTTATATTGTTCCTTTTCTTGTGACGATATATTGTTAATGGCGGTATATAGCCGTGATATTGTATTGCAAATTTGTACTAGATTTCTTATTTCTGCAAGAAACATAATGTATGGATGATCGTTAGGCGGTTCATTTTACGGACTTGTAACATGCTTTTTCTATTCGGGAAATTTAGACTTTTTAGTCATTCTCCGACACTTATTAACTCAATCACCGTGAAAATGCTTCTCTTATATACCTTGTGTAGAAGTGTCTTATTAATCATTCAATTTGGAATGTCAACGGAACAATTTAAGAGCTAATGATCCAGTTTACTAGTGAAAAAGTCACTCAGGAACCCCGTTTAAGTCATGTCGATTGTTTTGTGGTTTTTTTTTTTTTGTTTTTTTTTTTGGTTTTTTTTTCGACTGAGAAAATGTTTTGCTTGAAATGAAACTTTAGTAGTTAACCAAATCACGGTTGACAACTTTGCTTCCCTCTTTTATTGCACGCCGGTGGGTCAGGCCTCAGATTCTATGACGGTTCCAACGTAACGGCTTATGTTGGTCGGTACCTGATGCTCTGTCTCTGGTTGGGCCCATCGGACTCTTAACTGTTGCTTTTCTTTTGCTCCAGCATGTCTGTTGTTTCTTGCTGTCGAGTCCTCATCGTTGTTTCATCTCTGTGGTTGTTTGATTTTTGTGTTCACGGAGATGTTGCTCCGATGAGTTAGGAGGCCTTCATGCGGACTGAACAAATTATTTGTCTTAATCGCGACGGAAGTAAGGGCGAGGATTGTGGCCAAGTAAAGTCGATTTGGGCCCCCCAGGGGAATTCGTTTCCGCTGGCCGTTCCAAGGCGGTTCTTCTGTCGCGGTTTATTTTTGTTAAGGTTTGTCTTTGGGTGTTTGTGTCGCTAATATTATTTTATTTTGGATACCCTTTTGGCCATTTTGTGGGAAAGTAACTGTCCTTTAAGCTTTCCGCTGTTTGTGTTTCCCTTGGGGTCTGTTGCTTCATGTTTGTAATACTTTCCCTTTGGTGTCTCTGATGGTAGCTGTGGGTTAATTGTATCTATTCCTTATCATTGCCTCTACTTCTATTTTTTAAGATTTTGGATTTGCATCGATCTATTGTAGATGGATTTGTTTCTTGCAAACTTTATGATAAACGCGATGACTTTGATTTTGGGATTGAATTTTTTTCCTTTCTTGGCTTGTGATGTTCCTCGTGCGACATCCTATGTCGTTTATATTTTGCAATTAATTCGAATTGCCAGAGTGTCTAGTCGTGTAACTGACTTCAACACTCGTAATAAATTGCTTACTGCTAAACCTCTTGGTCAGGGTTCTCGGTATCATAAACTACGCAATGACTTTTCAAAATTTTATAGACGTCATTCCGATTTTATTTCAAAATTCAATGTTGCACTTAAACTTCTTCTGCAACAAGGTCTGTCGGACCCGAATTTTACGGTGACTTAGTATATTAATTCAGAAATATATATATAATTGCAATGACTTCAGCGCCCAATTTCGTAAAATCATTGTTAGATATAAAAAGATAGGGTACAACATAAATGTTATACGCCAGACTTCATGCATGGTAGATAACCTAAACACGGTTGACAAATTTGCTTCCCTCTTTAATTGCACGCCGGTGGGTCAGGCCTCAGATTCTATGACCGTTCCGGCGTAAAGGCTAACTGATAATAAGAGAATATCTAACTTTATGTAATGTTGGTTGGTGCCTGATGCTCTGCCTCTGGTCGGGCCCATCGGGGTCTAACTGTTGGTTTTCTTTTGCTCCAACATTTCAGTGGTTTCTTGCTGTCGAGTCCACAGTTGTTTTATCTATGTGGTTGCTTGCTTTTGTGTTCACGGAGATGTTGCACTGATGATTTAGGAGGCCTTCATGCGGACTGAACAAATTGTTTATCTAAATCGCGACGGAAGTAAGGGCGAGGATCGTGGCCATGTAAAAGCGATTTAAGCCCACAAGTGGAATTCGTTTCACCGGCCGTTATAATGTTGTTCTTCTGCCGCGGTTTATTTTATGTTATGGCTAGTCTTTGAGTGTGTATATCGCTTATGGTACTATTTTGTTTTGGATACCCGATTGGTCATATTGTGGGAAAGTAACTGTCATTTTGGCATTCCGTTGTTGGTGTTTCCGTTCGGGTCTTGTTGTTTCGTCTTTGTGTTTCTTTCCATTTGGTGTCTCTGATGGCAGCTGAGGGTTAATTGCATCGATTCCTGATCGTTGCCTCCAGTTCCTTTTCCATAAAATAGAAGTGAAGGCAATGATCAGGATTCGGTACTGTTACCTCACGTCTCTCATCCAAGATACAAAAGGGAAAGAAGCACACATTACGAAAACACGCCTATACAAATACGTTGCCACCTTTATCGCCGAAAAAATGATAATTTTATGATGAAAAATTGTGATATTTTTCTTATTTCTGCTCTAAAATATAGATTGTGGGTACTCGTTAGAACCGCCTCGATGATTTTCTTATTTCTGCTCAGAATATAGATTGTGGGCACTCGTTAGAACCGCCTCATCAAGGCGGTTCTAACGAGTACCCACAATCTATATTTTAGAGCAGAAATAAGAAAAATAAGGTATACCCCCGGAAAATCCAGTTTTACTGTACGAAAGTGGGGTTCAATCGGGTCAAAATTATATAGGCGTGTTTTCGTAATGAACATTAAATAACTTCAACTTATTTTGCAGTGCCTTGTTTATCTTTTGGCTTCGTGCCGTTGGTTCATCTCCTTCCAAAACAGATGGCAACTCAGTTAGCTTTAATGAAATAAATGATTTGGACACACAGAAGGGTTAAAGGTGCGGACAGAACAAATTATTTGGCTAAATCGCAACGGAAGTAAGGGCGATGATTGCATCTGCGTAAAATCGATTTAAGCCACCCCCCCCCCCCCCCCCCCAAGTGGAATTCGTTTCACTGACCGTTGCAAGGGCGGTTTTTCTGTCGCGGAAATGTTTGTTATGGTTTATCTTTGAGTGTGTGTATCGCTTATATTATTTTGTTTTGGATAGCCAATTGGCCATTTTGTGGGAAAGTAACTGTCCTTTTGGCTTTCCGCTATTGATGTTTCCATTAGGGTCTAGTTGGTTCATGTTTGTGTTTCTTTCCTTTTGCCTTTTGGTGTCACTGATGGGAGCTGTGGGTTAATTGTATCGATTCCTGATCATTGCCTTCACTTCTATTTTAAAACATGCAGCTGAGTGGTATCCCTTTTCAAATGTACTGAAATGGGCACAATGATGCTTAAGAAAATAAAAAAAATATAATGTATCATCATGGACGTCCGCAGACGTTCTACAGCCACCGTTTTGAAAGGAACGCTCGATTTTTATCAACGACAAACAGTATCAATATGTTCCGCAAACATCGTCTTACAAAATAAAGATAAGTAATGAAGAGAAGGACCGTCAGTTTCCCCAGAAATGCCTACAACCTAATTGTATTTGTAGTTTATTCCTGAAACTATTACAAATCCACAGGGAAAATAACCGCTTCCTTTGGGATCTTGCAATTAGTATTTGAAAACGTACCTCTTTACATGCAAACGTTGGCTGACGTAAACGATCGTGAAAATTCTACTTCTGCTACTTTACAGAGTCTCAATTGTAATTCTATTTCTATATAGAAGTGAAGGCAATAATCAGGAATCGATGCAATTAACCCACAGCTCCCATGAGAGACACCAAAGGGAAAGAAGCACAAACATGAAACAACTAGACCCTAATTGAATAGCGGAAATCAATAGCGGAAAGCCAAATGGACAGTTACTTTCCCACAAAATGGCCGACTGGCTATCCAAAACATAATAATATAAGCCATACACACACTCAAAGACAATCCATAACAAAAATAAGACGCGACAGAAGAACCGCCTTGGGCGGTAAGTGAAACGAATTCCACTGGCGGGGAAGGGGGGGGGGGGAGGGGTGTTAAATCGACTTTATGTGGCCACAATCCTCACCCTTATTTCCGTCGCGATTTAGACAAATAATTTGTTCAGTCCACATAAACTTCTCCTAACTCATCAGTGCAACATCTCCGTGAACACAAAAATCAAACAACCACATAGATGAAACAACGGTGAGGACTCGACAAGAAACAACTGAAATGCTGGAGCAAAAGAAGACCAACAGTTAGACTCTAATGTCTGATCAGATCGACAAAACAAACAAACAAACAAACAAACAAACAAGAGTATAAAACAGAGAGGTGACAAGCACAATAGCTTACTAACAACGCAGTAATTGTGATTGATAGCTATGATTTCCTACATAGTCTCACAAGGACAATGGGTCGAATTTAGAAACGCTAACGATCTCCGGTTGTTAATGTATTTCAGTAATCCCTTATCCCGCTAAACAAATTAATTAAGATACACCCGTTTCTGACTATCCACCAATCAAATCATTTGATAAAATATACTTGTTCAATTCACAACCTGCATGAAAAACAGTGTAGATCCCGACCATCTGATCTGGAAGCCATCTGATCGAGACCTACATTGTTTGCAAAGGTAGGGGTTCACCAGGATATGGGTTAAAATTATCACAGGTTCCATATTTTCAAGGATAATAATCCTTCTAAACACTAGGGTGTTGTCAACAGCAAGTTTAATCCCTATGATTTATGCACCCTTGGCCGTTCTCAGTTCGCGTTAACTATTGAATTGACTGCCCTCAATATGTTTTTAATGTTTAAGCTGTAAGACGTCAATAACTGCTTTGTTGTCTGTTGGTTACTTTAAACAGTTATTGTTGCTCCTCTACGAACGGTCTGATCAGGGACCATACTGTTTGTCTGTATGCGACAATACGAATCGTTTTCAAGAAAAGCAGCAGGCAACACAAACATAAACACCGGTATCGAGGTTATACTTGGGCAAGACACGTAATGACACTCCACACTCCACCCAGGTGTAAATGGGTAGCAGTGGTGTAAAAGTCACTGCCTCTTTCTATCTCGCGCGCATGAAAACACCCGGAATAAGTGTTCGAGAGCGATTCAATACGCTTGAAGCTTTCATCGCAATCGAACTAAAATAAATTTGTATAAACTGACACAAACATATAAAAGTATTCAATTTCTGCATCTAGGGATGTAAACTTTGATGAAAGTATCCATTTCAAATTGACCCTGGCCTCCATTTGTGGTTCACTGACTTTGTAAAATATTGTACCAATCCTATCGTCGATCCACATTCTTCTGGAGTCCATGTCTGTTGGTCTGAACATTCACATATGCCATTTGTCTAAGGATTAATGATTTTGGATACATGCTCTGGTACTACGTCCTAAACTACTTTCAAGCCTATTTTTCTCGAACTTTTACATTATCATCATTTAAACTCTGTCGCTGGCTGATTGAAAGCTTCTGATCAATCCTTTAGTCCCAGTTTCTTGCGTTTGTACGACGTAAAATTGTTTTCCTGGCCACCATGTGCTGTATGTGTGGAAGGTGCTGCTTGTTTACTCTTATTTTTGGTACCAATTGTAACATTGCTGTGAGTAAAAGAAAACATTTTCAGCATGCATTTTGCAGCTTTTTCTCATACATACCCCAGGTAGCATTTTGCTGCTTTTTCCCCATATAAGCCTCAAGTTAAATATAAATTGAGGATGCTCGTAACAAGCGCGATCGAATGTGTTCTATCGAGTACCCAAAATCTCAGTTTTGGAGAAGAAAATAAAAGATGTTTACAACGGAAACAGCCGTTTTACCCTATACATCGTATTCTTGCAGTTTTCAATGGTATTCGTTACACAGATTTGCAATTGTGATGTGCAAGGGATTAAGCGGAATGGGAACACCTGGTAAATTTTCCCGCCATTTTCCAAAGGGAGACAACTTTTGTGACTTCCAGTTCGCTTCTCTATAAGAACTGTCCCACTGAAAAAGGGGTCTACTCTTATAGGAAAGAATTTCCAGACGAGCAACTTCTTCCCTTTAAGAGTTGACCCCTATTGGCATTGGAGACAAAAATACTTTTGCCGGAATTACCTCCCCTGAAGGTGTTCTTATTCCCCTTAATGCACGATATTTTTCATTTTGACAGAAATCAAGTTTCTTCTTATTGCGTGTCATTGCAGCTCAGCTTACTTATATTTTCTGCGTCTAACTATAGTCCGGTCTTTGATTATATTTAGAAATGTAGACAGATTGACGGCAACTGGAAATAATTCTTAGATTTGCTCTGTTACAGACAGATTAACAATAGTCACCACTCTGGCGTAGCGTGAAACTCAATATGACATTTAAAGCACAGTGAGTCTAATATTATTCGATGGAACTGGACTAGGAAAAGAGAAAGAAAATGTTTCCAGGATAAAAAAAACGACCATCGGGGCTTGAAGAAATAGATGGGCTGCATGATGCTTCCACGCAGAGCTGAAACCGACCGCACACGATTACTGGTAAACCGCTTAGACTATCTAAGCCTGCCCAGGCAACGTGGTGCTAGTCGAACCGGCCATGCTTAATAAACCATATTGTTTTCATTTGGCGGCAGGGCTTGAGATGTCATTTCATCTAAATGTCGTGTAAAAGTCCCACAAAAACCTCAAATCAAACAAACAAACAAAACCAGTAAAAAGCCACGAAAATGTAAAACAGCTATTTCTATCATGTTAACATGTCCGTGAAACGAACACCCCCTAAATCCCACTGTATACAGAGAAAACTGGGGTTAAAGAGGGTATATATTTTTTTATTTCTGCTCCAGGACATAGTTTGTGGGTACACGTTAGAGCCGCATCAATGAGACGGTTCTAACGAGCACCCACAACCTATATTTGCAGTATAAATAAAAATATCATGGTTTTTTAATTAGAGAAGAAGCCATTTAGGAGATGCGAAAAATGCAGTATGTCGCATATGTGTTGTGATTAAGTTACGTTTCAGCATACACACAAAACAAGACGTAAACCAACACATCAAAGCATATTAGAAATTGCAAAGGAACTATCGCTTTGAAATAGTCAGAAGAAAAACTATACAGAGGCTTGAATACAACATGTTATGCAAAAATGGTCGACTGTATTCACTGTCGTATGTATCGCTCAGTTCTTGTTTCAATGTATTTAAATAATGTGTCCGTCAAGCATTTCAGTGTTTTCTTGCTGTCGCGTCCTCGCTGTTGTTTCATCTCTATAGTACCGGTCCCGATAGCTCCGTTGGTAGAGTGTCCGCTCCGGGGAACGGGAGGTCACGGGTTCGATCCCGGGCCGCGATATTCCAAAGTTGTTAACAATGGTACTAGCTGCTCCTCGCATGGTACTCAGATTTACGGGGTAGAGCTAGGACTGGTCGACCCAGTGTCAGGATAATGTGACTGGGTGTGGTATCATGTACTGTGTCTGGGACATGATACTTCAGTGAGGCAGCACTATAAAAGTGAGCATTGAGCTCCCTGTCGCAACCAAACACCGTCGTGATATGACTTAAAAATTGTTGAAAGCGACGTTAAACCCGAATTCACACACAATTCATCTCTGTAGTTGATTGATTTTTGTGTTCACGGAGAGTTAGGAGGCCTTCATGCGGACTGAACAAATTATTTGTCTAAATCGCGGCGAAAGTAAGGACGAGGATGTGGCCACGTAAAATCTATTTAAGCCCCCAAGTGGAATTCGTTTCACTGACCGTGCCAAGACGACTCTATATCTGGGTCGCGACGGAAGTAAGGGCGAGGATTGTGGCCACGTAAAATCGATTTAACCCCCACCCCCGCCCCTGGGGAATTCGTTTCACTTTGCGGACAGAAAAAATTATTTGTCTAAATCGCAACGGAGACAAGGGCAAGGATCGCGTCTGCGTAAAATCGATTTAAGCCCCCTCCCCCCCCCCCCAAGTGGAATTCGTTTCACCGACCGTTCCAAGGCCGTTCTTCTGTCGTGGTTTATTTTTGTTATGGCTTGTCTTTGAGTGTGTGTATCAATTATATTATTTAACTTTGGATAGCCAATTGGTCATTTTGTGGGAAAGTAACTGTGCTTTTGGCTTTCCGCTAGTTATTTTTCCTTTAGGGTCTAATTGGTTCATGTGTGTATTTCTGTCCCTTGGTGTCTTTGATGGGAGTTGTAGGATAATTGTATCGATTTCTGATCATTGCTTTCACTTCTATTTTTCATTGCCTTCACTTTTTTTTTTTGTCTTTCTAATATCATATGTATACTGGCAACACCTTTATGCCACAAGTAAACATTGAAAGTTATTAAACTATTATGATATGATTTTTTTTCTGAACTGTAGTTATGTTACCCCCGACACGACGTTATATCATAAATTGTCGTTTTGCATCCTCTTAGATGATATTTTTATGCAAAGCCAGTTAACAGTTATCATTATACGACATACTATCGGATCCTGAAAACCAGGGGCCAGTTGTTCAAGACTAACGACGTCGTTGGTTAACGTATCGTAAAACCTTTGATCATTGAATATGACAAATATGCTTAAATTTTTGCTGAAAAAATGTAAGCAGCTTTTGCGGACGCAAAAGCTGCTCACATTTTTTCAGCAAAAATACCAAAATTTACGATATTGTACTTGCTAGAAGAGTTAACAATATGACCACTAACGAGCTCGTTAAGCTAACGATGCTTTGAACAACTGGCCCCAGGCAAACAATATCTGCTGCGAGTGGCTCTGTATTTAAACTGTCATGGTTCGTTTCCTGATATTTTCAATATTATCATGCATATTTCGGTGACATGGGGTGGTTCATTTCCTGATATTTCCTCTATTTTACATATTTCGGTGGCATTGGGTGCTTCGATCGTGCCTTGTTGTGAGTAATGTTCTATCCTTTATTATATCTTTCATATATAAGCGCAAACTTTGTTTTGCCTGGCGGCTGAGTACGTGTCTTCAACCTGCATCGGGTGTGGTGATGAGAAACATTATGATCGTACCTGCAACACAATACGTAACTTTGGTATCGATAATATATGGAACCGTTAACATTTCTTTTGACGGTTTGTATCCTATTATTATATAATATGTCAAAAGATTGTAACAAGACATAGGCGTCAGAGACGTCTTGGATTACAAATGTCTATAATTGCTTGATATTTTGATAGCTTGTGACACACATCAAAACCTTTTATTAATTTATCAATTAAGTCTGTATCTGATTTCTGGATGACAACCATTTTGTAGTCGTATTCAGATATTTCATATGGGTCTAATTTTGTGGCTTTTATATTCTTATCTACACAAGTTTTCGTGAAAATCAGTAACTGTAGATCATCTGTGTTTATATATCTGTCTGCAGATTTCGTATGTCCGGAAAACAAATCACAATATATCAACCATAAGACAACGTGTCAATCAATAGGATAAATTAAGAGCTCAGAACAATCTTACGCCTTGGCCTGTCTTTGATAAATCAAACACAGAGTATGGCATTACTTTTATAACAATACAATCACCAAGTTTTGGGGTCATGGAGTAATATGGCTACTGTATGTGCAGCCTAATTTGATTTGACTTATCAACATGACCACCGTAGGAAAGAAGCAAAACCCCTATCTCATTACGATAACATATCCGTGTGATATAGTGCATTTTTATGCCTCAAAAAAGGTATGTTTTTCTGATGAAAATTTGTGATATTTTTTTATTTATACTCCAAACATAGGTTTTGGGTGCTCGTTAGAACCGCCTCAATGAGGCGGTTCTAACGAGTACCCACAACCTATGTCTTGGAGCAGAAATAAGGAAAATGATGTTTACCCCCCTAAACCCCAGTTTTCTCTTTATAAAGTGGGGTGTAAGGGGGTGTTCATTTCACGGACTTGTTCACGTGATGAATAATGTTAGCTCGGCTCAGTCCCTTTACCCTATGGTCGACACAGAACCACAGATGCGTTATCAACAATCTATTTTGGCTTATATTCCATTACACTGACACCAAGGCTTTAGGGGTCACTGATGAGGCCTAATTGGCCGAGGCTAGCTAGTCTGGCCCAGAAAACATGTACACTCCATATTTTTCACTTCTGTGGTGTATTCCTTGCTTCCAAAGGATAACCCTTTTATAGAACATATTTAACTTCACTACAGCTGGTGTGTGGGAATGTGTGGTGGCGGTAAAACGTCTCCCTGCCCTACATCATAGTGTAGATTATATTTTCTTGTCCTTTGGGATCATTGATTCCATTGTGGAGTTTTGAAAATATCTGAGGGTCACTGATGAGGCCTAATTGGCCGAGGCTAGCTAGTCTGGTCCAGAAAACATGTACACTCCATATTTTTCACTTCTGTGGTGTATTCCTTGCTTCCAAAGGATAACCCTTTTATAGAACATAGTTAAAATATCATTTCAGTCCATTAATTCCTATTGCCCTGTCAACCCTTCTGTTGTCTTCATAGCATATTAGAAATGAAGGCAATGATCAGGATTCTCCGTGAATTTGTGCTCACGGAGATGTTGCACTGATGAGTTAGGAGGCCTTCATGCGGACTGAATAAATTATTTGTCTAAATCGCGACGGAGGTAAGGGCGAGGATTGTGGCCACGTAGGATCGATTTAAGCCCCCCAGTGGAAGTCTTTCCGCTGACCGTTCCCAGGCGGTTCTTCTGTGGCGGTTTATTTATGTTGTTGTTTGTTACTTGCTGTGTGTGTCACTTGTGTCTTTTTAGTTTGGATGGCCAAATGGCCATTTTGTGGGAAAGTGGCTGTCCTTATGGCCTTCCTTTGTTTGGGTTTCCATTGTGGACTGGTCGCTTCGTGTTTGTGTTTCTTTCCCTTTGGTGTCTTTGATTGGTGGGATGGGTTGATTGTATCGATTCCAGATCTTTGTTTTATCTATCTATCTATCTATCTATCTTCTGATACTGCGTCGGTCACATTTGACCATTACCGCAGGTGTATATTACATACACTCCAGTTTTGCAGAATGAAAGCCTACACAGTAATCATGTAATTACGGTAGGGATCTTTAACAATCACCTCAAACTTCCCATCTACGGCACCAAAGTGAAAACGTATGTTCCAGTTCCCTTAACCCGTTGTATACTAGTGGACTCTTCCATTACTATATGTTGGACAAGTCCGTTTGTCATATAAGGGGTGTCAGGCCTATTTTTTCCTTATTGTTCTATTTTTGACGGAAAATTCTGTTGGCAAATATTGCAGGCCATGATCAGACGCCGCGTTTGCCAAGGTACCCATTTAGGGGTTTCCCGCATGTAATGGGTTAGACCCCTATTGATTTCATTTGGCGACAGGGCTTGAGATGTCATTTCATCTCAATGTCGGGTCAAAGTCCCACAAAATCGGAAGCAATGTCTCTAAAATGACCTTTACAGTGTTGACGGGGACGTTAAACCTCAAATCAAACAAACAAACAAACAATGGTTTAGACAAGACTTAAAAATCGTAAGCGTTGGTTGGCTTGCGGCTGCGGCCTAAAGACTTAGTTTTCAATTAGAAGTTTCATGACCGATAAACATATACTATGTACATGTCAATATGTCATTGGATTGAATGTTTGTTTGTTTGTATTGGAGTTTAACGACCCAGTAAACACTATTTTAGGTCATTTTTGAGCCGGTAAGTTTACCTATCCAAACTTTTCCTGGGCAGGCTTATACGTAAGCGGTTTACCAGTACATTGCACATTCTTTCGCCAGAACTTGACAACTGCCCTTCTTAAAACAGCGGAAGGGAAATAATGACCCTAGAAAAGATTTCATGATTAGTCGACCCCGGCAGGAACCGAACCCGCGTCCTCCTGATCACCAGTCAGACGCGAATCCGACTGAGCTACCGAGACCGGCATTGGATTGGATGTAGGCATGACCTTAATTTATCCTCTCCATGACGGTACTGCAGTAGTTGTACTATGTAGTACAATATTGAGAATACACATGCTCATAGTATAACTTCACAATTCTAAGATGCGAATTGACTTGTTGAGATAGTCAATGAAAATCTTCTCCACATGTTGGTTAATTGTATCAATTCCGGATCATCTTCTATCTTTCACTAAAGAGCTGCTAACTCGGCATATGGTCTGTTACTTTGTTGTTTGTCCGTCTTATGTGTTCCGGCCGTAAACAAGACTCCATGCCCTTCGTTATAGTGTGGATTATATTTCCTAGTCGCTTGGGATCATCGATTCTACTGGAATTTTGAAAATATCGGAGGGTCACTGATTAGGCCACCCGACAGTTTTTAGTTCTGTGTTGTCCTTGCTGCCAAAGGATTACCTTTACACAGAATGTATTTCTCTCTGATGTGTTAAGATTAATTTGTCCATCTTTCCTTCAATGTTTGGGTCAGGCTTTGGGTTCTGATTCGATCAGTTTCAAAATTATCTTTGCTCATTGGGGTTGAGACACACTGATGAAGATTAAATATCAGAAAGGCCTCTGTGTCACTAAATTTGGTGTAGTTACGCCTTAATTTCCACCATGCTGCTGATTATGTGTAGCCTTTCGGGATCATTTATTCCATTGTAGAATTTCAAAATATATTGGAATCACAGATGAAGCCTAATTGACCGAAACTAGCTTAATGGGAGGTTAATTGTATCGATTCCTGATCATTGCCTTTAACGTTTTTCTAGAGTATATGTCCCATATACATGTATTAGTACCGAAGCTTCACAACATCTAAATAAACCTCGCCCCAAATACATTTTTTTCTGCCGACCGTCTCAAAATAGAAAGTGAAGGCAACGATCAGAAATCGATACAATTAACCCACAGCTCTCATCAGAAACACTAAAGGGAAAGAAACGCAAACATGAAATAACTAGACCATAATGGAAATACCAGTAGCGGAAATAGAAGTGGAGGCAATGATCAGGAATCGATACAATTAACCCACAGCTCCCATCAGAACACCAAAGGGAAAGAAACATAAACATGAAACAACAGACCCTAATGGAAACATCAATAGCGGAAAACCAAAAGGACAGTTACTTTCCCACAAAATGGCCAATAGGCTATCCAAAATAAAACAACATAGGCGAGCTATGTTGCCTTCTGCCAACTCTTGCTACATATTCAGGTTGCAGCTTTGCTGAAGTCAAAACTGTACTGAAAAACTCGTCTATAATGTCGTTAGACATTTTTCTCGTTTAAATAAGTTTGCAGTCGACGCTGCAACTTTATTTAAGAAAAGAACAGTTTAAGCACAAACACTCTCCAATCCGAGTGATGTATATATATGGTTTAAACATTCAGAAATGTATTTGGTTGAAGTAGTGTTTTATGTTTAGTTTAAAATGCATAGAAAACATGTTTAATTGTAAACGATTTAAAGTTCAAAACCTTATTTCAGCATTTAATTTCACGATGATGGAATGAATTCTATGACAGCACCTTGCAATGTCAAACCGTGTTCTGTTATCACAGAATGAAAACGTAACTCAGAACATTATATTAACAAGTCCATTTAATGAACACCATTTTAAACACCACTTTGCATAGAGAAAAATGGGATTTACAGGGCATTATATGATTTTTCTTATTCATACTCTAAGATATAGGTTAAGGGTACTCATTGGAACCGCCTCGATAAGGCGATTCGAAGCAATTTAGGCCATAAATCCTAGTACAGGCCATCAGTAATCTATCACTTAACCTAAGTATAAATCTTGTACTGTTGACGCTCCGTATACGTTTGGTTTAGAAAACAAAGCTGTCCTTGACTCGACAATCTATTCCAAAGGTTAAAAAAAATCATGATCAATCCCACTGACCATGAACTTGCTACTGCTTAAATTTTTGAAGGTTGTTCACAACTGGGGATTTTGAAAATTGTATTGAAGGTTTAGTCACATTTCTCACATCATCGATACGTCCGGGGGATTTGAGCTTTTGGACTATAGTTAAGCCCGGTGGAGGATAGAAAGCTACACAAAGTTACATATGAACACAAACAGAATGAAGATCCATATGAGACTGATCTCCAAGCTTCTTTTTGATCATTATCATAAAGATCAATTGCATCTGCTACATGTCTTGATTTCTAACATGTTATAAATAATAAAATATTTGACATTTTAGTAGAATTTCTATCTGCTAATTTTTATTTTAGAATTAAAAGCAATTTACATGAAACATTAAATCAGCCTACATATTCCAAACATAGTCTTAAGCTTTTATAGAAAACGTTGATTACATTAATTATTCTGCTGCAAAGCTGTTAAATAACTGCGTATATAAATGGCATCGGCGTTTAATTGTTGTATAGAGGCAAGTCAAATTTTGCATATGCAGTCATTTCATTAAGATTCAGATAATAATGTGATTTTATTAAACCACTCACAATTTGCAGCAGACTTTCAATCACTTTTGAAGCAAAAGTCTTTTCTAGCATTTACTTAATTTCGTAGTTGCATTAATTGCATTTTTGAACTGTTGTAAGGAAACAAATAGAAACTGTTGCTTCATTTTATTCTTCAAGCGGTTCAAGCAAAATGTATCCGGCGACATTTGGCAGTAACGTTTCATATTTTGCAAAGTCAATTCGGCCCAATATCTCGGGTAGATTTGTTGCCTTGCAAACCATTCATATTAAAAGGCTCACCTATTTTCTCCAAAAAGGTGTCGTTTGTTTCACTGTCTTTGTTAATTTAATGATGTACTTACCAAACTCTGTGTTGAAATATCAAATTATCTGTTCCAAACTCACCAAAATTGAGTTCTAAAACGATTGCAGGTATACTTATATTATAAGTATACCTGCAATCGTTTTAGACCTCAATTTTGTAAAATCATTTTTTCGGTTAAATAAATACTCCACTATGTTAACACTCTTCAGCAAGAACTTGGTGGTACTAAGGCCTATAAACTGCAACCTTTGGCTTTAGAGAGGGCTTTTGTTGATGACCAGATCTGTCATTCAGCCACCAAGTTTGCAGTGTGTGTTACTGAAGGCCAAGACAAGCTTCCTACGTTATATTGGTTGCCTAAACTCCATAAAAGACCATACCAAACACGGTTTATTGCACATTCAAGCTCTTGTACCACCACTGAACTCTCCAAATTATTAACTGTATGTTTTACTGCCATCAAAAACAGGTGATTAAATATTGCGACAAAGTATTTGAAAGAAATCTGTTGTGGTCTTTAAAAATTCTAATGTAGTTTTAAACAAGTTGAAATCCAGACATTTTCGTGCTTCTTGTCTGTCTACTTATGATTTCTCCACCATTTACACTACACTTCCTCACAATCTTTTAAAAGAAAAACTCAATGATTTAATTGAATAGACATTTCATGTCTTGCGTGTAATGTAAGAATTTTTTTTTCACTTCTGAAGAGCATAAAAATTATACTTTATGATCATGTCAGAACGTGTGTGAAGCTCTCACCTTTCTACTTGACAATATTTTCATATGATTTCGTACTGCTAAGTTATTTAGACAAGTTGTGGGTATTCCGATGGGTACAAAATGCGCACCCCTTGTGGCTGATCTGTTCTTGTTTTGTTATGAAAGAGACTTCATGATGTCCCTTTCCGTTGAAAACCAATCGGAAATCTTTGAAGCCTTTAGCTCGACTTCTAGATATTTGGATGATTTATTAAATGTTGACAATAACTATTTCCATGGTTTGATCAGTCAAATTTACCCCCCAGAACTTCAGTTAAATAAAGCAAATTTCTTTTGATACCGAGGCCCCGTTTTTGGATTTACATCTATCTATTGTAGATGGTTTTGATTCTTGCAAAATTTATGATAAACGCGATGATTTTGATTTTGAGATTGTAAATTTTCCTTTCTTGGATGGTGATGCGGCATCCTATGGCGTTTATATTTCGCAATTAATTCGAATAGCAAAGCATTTTCAAAATTTTATAGACGTCATTCCGATTTAATTTCAAAATTCAATGTTGGACTTAAATCTCTTCTGCAACAACCGGAACCCGAATTTGATGGTGACTTGGTATATAAATTCAGTAAAACTATACAAATGTAATGACTTCAGCACCAAATTTCGTTATAAAAAGATAGGGTACAACAAAAATGTTATACGATAGACTGCATGCATGGTAGTTATCCCAATCACGGTTGACAACTTTTCTTCCCTCTTTAATTGCACGCCGGTGGGTCAGGCCTTAGATTCTATGACGGTTCCATCGTAAAGGCTAACTCAGAATTAGAGTTTCTAATTTTATGTAATGTTGGTTGGTGCCTGATGTTCTGTCTTTGGTCAGGCATATAAGCCTCTTGGTTTCATTCGGCGGCAGGGCTTGAGATGTCATTTCATCTCAATGTCGGGTAAAATCCCCCAAAGTTGGAAACGTCTCCAAAATGACATAAATAGTGTTGACGGGGACGTTAAACCTCAGTTCAAACAAACAAAACAAAAACATATTTGATTAGAACTAGCATGCATGTAGAATATATTCAATGTCTGGAATACGCAGTATAAAAAAGGAAGTATGCTTACAAATGCAACCATTGACTGGTCTTGTAATATGTTCGACTATAAGTTCAGACTAGAATCATTTCTATTAACTGTTCGTATTTTACGTTTATAGTTACCAGTCCTCTTGGTGCCATTGATAAATAAGGCTGACACGATTAAAAGTATAATCGATGAATCGATCGATAAATTCCACAAAAATTTCTCATTTGCTTTTAATCGATTGCTTGATAGGTACAATTTACTACTTAAAGTTATGCCTAAAATAGCTGGATGAGTGGCAAACAGTGCAGACCCTGATGAGACGCCGCATTATGCGGCGTCTCATCTGGGTCTACACTGTTTGCTCAGGCCTGTCTGTTCAAATATACATATGGTAAAGTGCAACATATGGTAAGAGTCATGCTCAGACAGAAAGCCAGACAGGTAAAATAATGACAAAAAACATTAGCGATTACTAATTGATTATCGATCGCAATGGCAGGACTGATAACCGATTATCTTTTCAGCTCCGATTAGCCAGCCGTACTGATAACCTATGTTCTTTGATTGTGGAACTTTCAAGCCATATTCATTTGTATTCTGCAAGACGGATACGAGCCGTTTATAACTGAATATGACCAACAGTTTTTCTGCGATATTATTTACCTCTGACCTACGTTATTCCTATCACGGGCCAGTCGTCCAAACCTACGAAGTTGCAGGTTAACATATCATTAATTTAATATTTCGTTAAAACTTTGATCATTCAAAATGGCAAATATACTGTAGCTTATGCTGAAAAATGTGCAAAAAATGCAAAAGCTGCTCTCATTTTTTTTAGCTAAAATACCAACGTTTTAGATAACAGTTATCAATATGAATACTTATGAGGTCGTAAAGCTAAAGCTGTACACTGGTCTAGAAATCAAACTATATATACAGTTGCTATACTGAAGTTTTCTTATTTAGCCTGAAGTTTTCTTATTTAGCCATGTTTGATGCATAATCGATATTTTTATTTGCTTTTTAGCATTGTACTTTACGATAACACGCCATATGACATAGTGAATTCTTTCATATCATCAAAAAAGTTATTTTTGAAACCCTGTGATATTTTCCTTATCTTCACTCAAAATAAGGTTGTGGGTGCTCGTTAGAACCGCCACATTGTGGCGCTGCGCGCGTGTGTGTTCCTATTTTCATCCTTTTGATAATCAACCTTTTTACGCTTAGGCAATGATCAGGAATCGCATCACGAAAACACGCCTATATAATTTTGACCCCCTTGAGCCCCACTTTTATATAGTAAAACTGGGGTTTACAAGGGTAAACCTTATTTTTCTTATTTCGGCTCTAAAATAAAGGTTGTGGGTACTCGTTAGAACCGCCTCGATGAGGCGGTTCTAACGAGTACCCACAATCTATATTTTGAGCTGAAATAAGAAAAATATCACAATTTTTCGTCCTAAAAATTTCGTTTTTTCGGGGGTAAAAATTACACTGTATTTGTATAGGCGTGTTTTCGTAAGGGACACAACTACCTCACACCTCCCTTCCAAGACATCAAAGGGAAAGTAACACGAACATAATCATCACTACCTGACATCACGTGAACAAGTCCGTGAAATGAGGACCCGCCTAAACCCCACTTTATATAGAGAAAATTGGGGTTTACTGGAGTATACTTTATGTTTCTTGTTTCTGGTCCAAGACATAGGTCGTGGGTACTTGTTAGAACCGCCTCACTGAGGCGGTTCTAACGAGCACCCTCTACCTATGTTTGGAGCATTTATAACAAAAATATCAAGGATTTTATCAGAAAAGTAGCCATTTTGGAGATGTGAAAAATGCACAAAGTCGCACGGGTGTGTTATCGTAATGAAACGTTAAATACGGAAAGTCTAAAGGACAGTAACTTTCCCAAATCAAAGCACTGACAGTACTGGTGGGTCGATTGTCTCCGAGTGTAAGTTGGTAAAATAGTCCCGAACTGAGAATTGAACTGTTCGGTTAATCCTTAAATACCAGTACTTTTAAGCAAGAAGTGTAAACCTGATCAGACACCGCGTTAAGTGGCGTCTGATTAGGTGTTCACTGTTTGGCAATGCCCCGGTGCACGAGCTGAGTTCAGATTTTTACACTGCATTCTGACGTCACAGGGAGACGACTATCGATGCTATAAACAACCGGTACCTGCATTTTGTACATGGTCAGCGACTGTCAAGGGTATTAAGGGACTATATGGGCACCAACATTGTTTTCATTGCTCTTGTTTCTTCTGATCATTTTCGATTTGAAAAATGTTTATATTTCTTTATGTTGTCTTGGAAGCATTTCAGCCTGAATAAAGTAGTAACTGATATAATATCTTTATGCTTACAAGAATGAATATATCATATGAAAACAAAATGGTTAGTATCTGTTATAAAAGGTTTCTATTCAAAAGTAGCATCTAACTAACAACGTATCAATAAAATGGTTCACATTTAATTATCCGTTTCTTATCCCCACTTAGAACACCTACAGAGAATAATAACGGGATGGGAACAACTGCGCCCAAGGACGAATCGTCCCGGTTTTGTTATGATCTGCAGGATACTGCGGTAGTCAGGGTTTTACCAGGCTCACCCGCAACGTCATCGATATGTTTTTATTGTTCTCCCCTAGTTTATTTGTAACTCTGAGCGACTGCCATTATACCTTGAACTTTTAACCCATTTTGTACTTAGGGGAATCTTCCACTTTATATACAGTACAAATCAATTTCAAAATTTAGCGATGTCAGGTTGTGTTTCCTTCAAAATGGCTGGAATTTTTTTGCAAACAGTGTAGGTCCTGATCTGTCACCGCGTTCTAGGGCGACTGATCTTGGCCTGCGTCGTTTGTCAGTTACCCGTTTTGGAATTCCCGGCACATGTACAAGATGGGTTAATCTGTACTGAGCTATAAAAAGACGCAAGGCGAATTAATCTACAATACTTTCATTCAGTAGTTGTACACGGAGAACCTATGTGTAAAATTTATAATTATTGAAAAGTAAACAGGACGACATGTGCGTTCATGAAATAATTGACAGAAAATACAAATTATTCTCTTCAGCTTCAACAGCAGTTTCATTTTTAGATATGAGGAACTTTTTCAACTGTTTTGAATATGGGGCAATATTTCCTCACGTATGTCTCGGTGGTGATTAGGTCATCTGCAGAATCAGAATTCAGAATCAGAATTGTTACTGGTGACACGTCAAATGATATTCATACACCAGGACCTGTGATGTGGGAAGTTAGTCCCTAGCTCTAACCAAAGAGGTAAATTTAGCTACACAATCATCAGCACCTTCAGCTGTCGAAATGATCGAATCGGGAAGGGCATTTCAATCTCTAATGGTTCTGGGGAAGAACGACTCTTTATAAATGTCAGTTCTTGCAGTAAGGGTCTGAAACGCCAACGAATGGTGATTTCTACAGTGTCTAGCTGGGGGAACAAGGTCATATGTTGGGATGCTGGCAGCACCCTTTAGACCTTTGTATAAAAGGATTAGCCTACTGTCTTTTCTCCTTTTCTTGAGAGACTCCCATTTTAATTTTCCAAGTATTCCAGTCAGTAGTATAGGGGGGCACTTTGGCGTCATTTTTATAGCGTCAATTTTATAGCGTCTTTTTGGGTGTTATGTGACGCTATAAAATTGACGCTATAAAAATGACGCCAAAGTGCCCCCGCTGATCTGAACTTGACTGGGCTAGGTTTGGGGCCTGTTGACTTAGTATGTGGAGTGTGTAGGTATAGCTGGAATAACTTAGTTGTTTCCAAAATGACGCTATAATTTCTCAGTTTTGGGGGATTATAGCGTCATCTAGAACTGTTGCCAAATGACGCTATAAATTTTCAATTTTGTGGGATTATAGCGTCATCTAGAACTGTTGCCAAATGACGCTATAAATTTTCAATTTTGTGGGATTATAGCGTCATCTTGAACTGTTTCATAATGACGCTATAAATTTTCAATTTTATAGCGTCATCTAGAATGACTTAGTCTCTGGTGTTTTTGTTGGAAATGTGATACGCTTTTAAGAGGTCCAGGGATACCACAAGATGACATTATGTTGGCCTTGTATCTCAAGACTTCATAGTGTCATGCTTATATATTGAGGCTATCTAGTACCAAGTTTCTATGAGAAATAAAAATCTTGAATCTCAAGACTTTATATTTCTTCATCAGTAGAAACTTGACTGTCAAGCGTCAAGTGGTTTGGCAAATATATTGAGGCTTGATAGTAGCAAACTTCTGGATATAGATCTTGTATCTCAAGATCTATTTTTGTTTCATTAGTTTGACTATGAAGCGTCAGTGGATGTTATTTTTAGCCATCTCAAGTTTAGATACTACTACCTCTTCGAAATGAAGAGGGGGGTGAAAAGACAAGAAAGATTGGTGAACAGTTTTAACTTTATTTGCCCCGCTAACTAACTTGATTACAATGAACAGAGGATTAGGACCGTCCCTCTGTCCTCGTTTACAATTTGAAACCTTAACATATTTACAACATTAAATACATGGGGTATTTCTTTGATAAGCAATGTGCATTTCGTAAGCATTTGCAAGCTTGAATTCTATGTTTGTAAAGAAACTTTGGAGTTGGCATGTCATTTTGTGTCCAGATCAATTTACCATAATTAGCACTGAACCATCTGTCAATATCTCTGTCATTTTGGTATAAGTCTTCTCCTGTGCCATACAGTTCCCAAATGAATAGCTTTCTTCAAGTCTAGTCCTTTTTCAAGTTGATGAATAATGTAAATACACCACATTCCACAGTTGTGACTCCATGGACTTTGTAATGGTTCTGTATTTTGAATCCAACTTCTGGAATTTCTCTTGATGAAAGGTAGAATATAGTCTTCTTCTGGTGGCATGCCATAAGAATCAAAGTAGATAGCTTGATTGCCTCTGAAGTATACGGTAACCCAATGTTCTCCTGGTTCATCTGAATTGTCAGTGTTTATGATATAGGCTTTCATGTCTAGAGGTTTCTTCTCTGTTAAGAGATCTTTGGCACATACATCTCCATTAACAGGCATGTGGTATAGCATTTTTCTCAGTTCATGTGTCTCCATTTTTCTGGTGATGTCTCCGATGGAGTAGCTTCTATTAATTTCTGTTTCCAAAAGTCTCTCCACTCGTTGTAGTCAGGTTTTCTTCCGTATCTGTTATGACTGTTTTTCAGGAACATCCAGTTTTTATAGGCTTCGACTTTTTCAGATGGTGTTAAATGGTCCAATCCTGTCATAGCACTATATTCTTTTCTTCTTTCTTCTGATGGTACGTCATCCAGGAGCAACTCGTCCCATTTTTGGATGACCTCGTAGATGTTGAGATTATTCAGGGCATGGATATGTATACCATAGTATGTTATCCATTCGTTTGGTTTTGTCCATAAGCACAAGTCATGGTATTTCTGACTGGGATGATTTATTCTACATCCTTGGCATTGGTGACGGGCATAGTCAAATATAGCAGTCATCAAGTTGACCCTCATGGCCCGTATAAGGGTATCTTTAATCCATTTGTGTCGTCCCAGTGTTTCATTGTCTTCTGATAATCCCTCAAATTCTTTTTGAAGCATGCCATTTCCAGATGAAGTAGAATCTGACCATAGTAGATAATCCCTCAGTTCTTCTTCAATATAGTATCCACTATGCATCTTTTTTTTCAGTAGTCTGTGATTACTTCTCTGAGTCCGTTAATTTCTATCAGATTATCAAATTCAGCATACACAATGACGTTGATAGTCTTTGCGAGTGAATTGGCAAACTGAAGTTCTAGTCTCAGGTTTCCAGTTTTTATAGGGTGGAGGTGACCCTGGTCAGCAGCTTGATCAGGTGTGAAGTCATATCCCCAGAATGTGTATCCGTCTTTGTAATCCTTGTAATCAATGTTACAATTCTGAACTTTATCTCGACTACTCAGAGCCTGATACAGTGACATGTATGATCGAAGGTACTCGTTTCTGGTGAAGTTAGGTTCAAAGGGTCTGCCATAGATATTATGTCCATCGAGTGTGACATCCAGTTTACTGAGAGTGAAAGGTTGGAAGTTAAAGGGGTTCGTGGGAAACGTGCCATTGAATGTTTCATTAGGAACCATACCAATGAACAATCGTTTTGGAAGTTGACCCTGGAACAGATGGTCTTCAATTTGAGATCTTAGTCCAGTACCAATGGTAAATGTTTTCACCTCAACTCTTTTGATGGGGAATTTGGCATTATGTTGAGCAATGCTCTGATTCAAATCGTTTGTGACTGCTGGTAGAAGTTGTACATTTCTCACTGACAGTTTGGCTACATCAATTTTGAGTACTACAGGGTAACCATCCTCAGCCATGATATAAAATTGAGGAGATGCTCTGTTAAGTCTGAGTTTGATTTCGATGCCATTCGGAAGATATTTGTCTTGCATGGCCAGATCTAAATGTAATCGGCCCATGAGTTCCAAAGATTTACTTTGTTTTGTAGCTACACCTCGGCCTTTTTTTATGTTATCACATTCAAAATCCTCAAATTTCCCAGGTTCATCTTCATACCAATGCTCTGCAGCTTTTAACTGATTGTCTTTGACATCTGCTCCAAAGGAAAATAAGTTTTCTATGTAGGCTCTGTACGGATATGTATCCATATTACTTGTGACCAGTTTATTATTCAGGTACAAATCGATGCTGCTGAACATACTGTGAAAGAAGTTGTTGATAGGGGCAACCTTTTTGTCCTCAATATTAGTTCCATCTGGTTTCAGGATTCTACATTTCAGATAAAGATAAGTTTGAGATAAATCTGTATAATATTCAGTATGGGGTGGAACCAAAAATTCAATGGGTGCCTGATAACTATCCAGGGAAGCGATAGGATGATAATCAGTCCACTGAGTTTCTTGCATAGTTGTCATTGTCGGAGGAACGGATTGCATTTCCAACTCCGTTTTGCTGCACTCACAAGAACCTGATTGCATCATTATTGATCGAAAATATCTTTCGGAAATTTAATATTTTTTGGAATAGCAGTTGAGTTTTTCTTTTTTTGACCCTTCTTAACACCTTGACGTTTAGTCTTAGACTGATTCTTTTTAGATTTGGCTTTTGATTTTATACCCCCACTTAATTCACCAAGAGCTGATTTTCCTAGCGATTTCAAACTTTGTTTGCCTCTTTGTTTCAAAACTTGTTTGATATTTTGGTCTTCCAACATATCGCGAAGAGCACCTAGTCCCTCCTTTTTTGCAACTTGTTTTGCACATTTTATTCCTGCTTGTGCTAGAGGTTTTAAAATGGGAACAACACTTCGCATTGCTGTTTTAAATATTGAACCTAAACCATGGCCATATTGTCTTGAGACACCTCGATAGACGGGAAAGTCTTTAAACCCCGCTCCAGACTAATGATAATGAATAGTACGCATTATTGTTCTTTTTTTCTGAAGTGTAGTTTGATCAATGTCTTGCCAGTAATGAATGGAATATCATTACCTGTATCGCCTTTTATACTAATGTAAACTTGATCAATGAAGGATTTTGCCACTGGAACGTAATGCAAGTTGAGAAATTCTTGATGGAAATGAATTTCACCAGTTGTATTTGCAAATGGAACTACTCTTAAAATGGGAGCTGTTATATGTCCTATGTTTGTGTAACCGGCCACATCGGAATACACAAAGAAGCGACTGTTATGAATATTCAAGTCAACACCATATTTGAATTTGACAGCATCGTTGCCAAATGGTTCTCCGTGAAATTGTTTATCGATGCCTAAAATGATTGCTAATGGTGTTGGAAAAACTATCTGAATTTGATTTGTGTAAGATGAACCAGAAGGATATTCTACAGCAACCTTGATGCGTTTTAATTGACTTCTGTATTCAAGATGAATTTTAATGTTGTGTTGAGTCAAAATCTTTTGAATACGACTCTCAAGTGCATTTTTCATTTCCATAATCAAATGTTCAGGGCTAGTATAATTTCCTGTTGGAAAGGTTACTTTATAATCTGAACATTTTTTGTTTGTCTGCAAATTTCATGCCTTAAGTGATCAAACTTTATGTCAATGAAAGCATTATTTGTTAATCGAAGAAAGAAAAAATTATTTTTATCTGTGATATTCATGATTTCACCTGGTGTTATTATTTCCGCTAAAGTTACCTCCCAATTTTGTTTGTCAATTTGAATAGGACAGTCTAATTTGACCTTGAAAGTAGATTGAGTATTTTTGGGAAATGTGTCTAAAGAACTGTCACTTAATAATGTCAAGTAAAATTCTTTCATGGTTTTTGTTTTTCCTCAGGGAGAGAAGATGAAATTGGAGTTTGTCTTTTGAATTTTAATCCTGGGGATGGTAAAATGTATCCAACAGAGCTACTGAGTAATATCAACCACAATTCTTTGTCTGGACTTCTTAAACTGATTTGTACCAATGAGGTGATAATGATGGCATAAACAACAATGATTTGAGCCAACAATGTTAAGCGATTTTTTGCTAATACTCCTTGACTACCGTCTGCAGATTGTAAAGAAGCAGTGTCACGCACGAATGAGCTTCTGAAATTCATGCTCACGGTTTTTATAGAAGATCTGATTCTAAAATCCAACTATCAAATTTAGATGGATACCCTTTCCAGTGAACTTTTAATTCTTTTATCCACTTTTTACCAATTTTACGTTTTCTGCGATCTATGATAGATTCAATTTCGAAAATTTGATCTTTTTCTACACGTTGTAACTCTTGCGAGTAAAAAGTGCCTTTGACTACCTCGCCGTCCAGATCTACTATTTTATAGGTTACAGGATTTTGATGTTTGTACACAGCCGAAATTTGAAACAACTCTTGTGTCCAGTTTGGTAAATAACCTTTATCAAAAGTACGTTTTGTCTTGTTAATGCGAACATTATCACTGACTTTTAATTTTGGACTTTGATGTTTTTGTTTCTTTCCAAATAAATTTTCTGACACTACAACTTCGTTTTTCCCAGTCACAGATGCAGGTGCACATTTGATACTTCGATGGTATGCATGGTTGTAGCCATGAACTAATTTTGGAAGTACATCAATATATCTCAGTGTACGATGGTGCGTAAAATATTTCCACATGCGACTTTTCAAAGTTCTTTGAAATCTTTCAACAATACTGGCGTTAGTTTCAGGATTTTCTGTCGTGAAAAAATGAATATGTTTTGACTTTAAAAAATTCTGAAAATTTTTATTTTTAAATTCTGTTCCTTTATCAGACTGGAGGCTTTTTGGACTTCGTTTTTTCAAGATCAATTTGAATGCTTTGATCAAAGTTTTACCCATCTTGTCTTTAATGGGAACAACCCAGGCAAATTTGGAAAATACATCAATGACACAAAGCAAGTATCGGCGTTTGTCATTGAACTTAGACATACTTGACACATCTGCTAAATCTGCTTGCCATTGATAATCGATTCCTGCAACTACAGTTTTTCGACGTTTGAATTTTCTTCGAATAGGTTTATGCAAAGTATACGTCTTTTGTTTCCTCAACCAATCCCTGACATCTTTAAGTTTTACTTTTTTAGAAGTTTTTCTAGCTAACTGGAGTAAAGCTTGTTCTCCAGCATAGGCAGCAGGACTTTTAGGATCATAATATAATTTTTCAAACTTCATTGTTCATCATAGGTTAACCATTTAGGTATGAAAGGACCTTCCATTTCTTCTTCTTTTATATGTTTTCTCGCTAATCGCCTTACGTGTTTTTTGACTGATGGCAGATCATATTTAGGCTGTTTTGTATAGGGAGTCCTTATTTTATGACGTTTTGTTTTTGGAGGAGTCACAAAGACATCCTCTGGTGATTGTTCAGGAGGAGGAAGCTGATGTTCATGCATCCATTCCCATCTGTCTCTATTGCCTACCACATCTTGAGGAATATTCATTTCTCTCAATCCTTGTGCAAAAGCTTGCCAACCCGTGGGCTCAATGCCTTTCCTATGTCTGATCACATCATTGACCAAGTCGATAATGTTAGAACCAGGAATAGGTTTTCCATACATCTTGACTGTACCATCATCATCCTAAGCTATGTTTTTATTTTCTTGCAAAATGGAAAGCAAAAGCTGAGCTTTTCTTTTCATGGTGGAAGGAACACTGTCAATAATTTGCTGATCAATTTTCTTAGGTTGCAGAACAGGTTGGGAAAGGGAAACTGAAGGTTCTTTTAAAGCTTTTTTTATGGGCCGTCTTAAATTTATGCAAAGTTTCACCAAACAGCTGAGACTTTTCTGATTCCGAGATTTCATTGTTAGCCATAACAGAAGACAAGTCGTTTTGAAGATTAGCAGTAGCCGAAACTTCAGGATCAGGTGGTAATCTAGGTTTCTGAATTTGCTCCTCTTTCCAACGTTTCATATCTTCCCAAAGTTTGAATGGGACAATAGCCATTTTACGCCCTTCCATGATTTGGATTAAGAAGGCCACCAAGGACAGATCCTATGAGTGGGGCAATCAAAGGTTTGAGTAACAATCCTAGTAAAGCCCCGCCTTTCTGATTAATGATTTTCTTTTTTGCTGCAACAGGGACCTGTTTTGTACTCAGCAAACGAACATGCTGTTTTCTAGATTGAAAGTGTTGTTTCTGAGCTTTAGTTAGATGTACATTGCCTTTTATAATGTTTAAGCAACATTCCCCTACACAATCGTTCACTTCTTTGGGTGAATCATTGATTATTTTTTGACGAAATTTTGGAGGTAACTGACAAAGTCCTTCTAAGAAAGGACCATATTTATTAATCAAAGAAGTTTTCTTTTTTCTCAGAGTTTTCCTTTTACGTACGGCCGTCATGATTGTCGTGATACACTATGAAGAATCCCAGTCGAACATGGGCTTTTATATTTTGCGTCTCGTAAGTTTCAAGTTTGGACCTCTGTTATTGATTCTAAAAGGTTGATTATACATTTTTTGTCCCTGCATAGCTTTTTCGCGCATTGCAGCTTCAAATCCAAACTGTCTTGCAGTTTGAAAAACATGTGGTTCCCCAGCATAGAGTGGTTGAAATCTAGCAATATTGGGTGAAATGGTTTTTCGACGAGTTACAGAGCGAGCATTTTCAGTAGGTGATCGCATTCCAAGACTTTGCCATGATGTAATTGGACGTTTTCTCACAGTAATAAACTTTTCATTAATTTTTCTAGGTTTTTTCTTTTTTTCAGAAGTCTTCTTTACAGAAGTCTTCTTTTTGGCAAACCGTCTTAATATTTTATTACCATCCCATCGAATCAATGTTCTGATAAAAACGCCACCCAAGAAACCACCACCACCAGGTTTCAAAATGATGTTACGTTTAACATCACTATTGACCATGGTACTTGTTAATTTTCTGAGATCATCTTTATGTTTTTCCATAAATGTCTTTGTCTGTTTGGGTAATTTCATTTTACCCTCAATGATTTTTCTTGCAGCCAAAGAAAACCATTTTATCATTTCAAGTAATCCCTCATTGAGCAATTGTTTGCGTTTGACAGTATTTGGTTCTCTACTCAAATTGTAGAGTGCCCTTATCAAGTTAGCTGATGTTCGTTTCGAAACCATAATGACTTGTGATCAATTTTCAAAGCAGACGCACACTTTTATATGTTTGGGAAATAAACAACTGGTCCTTGATGATTTGGTTTTGTAAACCAGTTTTGAAAAATATTTGTTCTAAATCTCAACAGATCTGGTGTGTCTGGTTTCAAATCGATCAGTAAGTATCCATGTGGTTTGGATGTTGCATCATTGAAAGCATACATTAAATGTGGAGATTGAAGTTGTTTTGCCAAAACTTTGACTTGCATTTTATCTCGAGGACTTTGAAACAAAATGAGATAATGTGCATTCAAACTGATAGTTCGACTATCTTTACTTTGGTGAAACAAATTTTGTGTGATGTATATCACACTTGCATTTCGATGATGCCCTTTCCTTGTAAACCACAATTTTATTTTGTCTTCATCTTTGTCTCCTAACATATCGTCAAAGACGATCAAGTGAGACAAACTCGTATCGCTGACAATGTCATCATCGTCATTGGGAATTCCAGAAAGAAATGTGATGTTGGATCCTTCACGTTCTTGCAAGATATTATAAGTTGGTTGCCATTCTTTGTAGCACCATACTATGCGTTGTGGTTGAATATCAAACAAGTCATGTTTGTATTCAATGACTTTTCTTACAAACTCTGTTTTTCCAGATCCACTTGGACCTGATATAAAGAGATTAGCAGGATGTTTAAAAAACAAACTGTTAATATCTTGTACTACTGGTGTCTGAATGCTTGACATGATGAGTAATGAGAAAGAACAACGAACAACATGTATATTTATATACTTTTAATTATCTGCTAAAACAAATCTTAAGTACTAAGATATCATGGTATTATTCATAACCATATGGCACAGTGTACCCATTTTTCACAATCACACGTTTGTCATAGGTAAATCTATAAATCTTTGAAAGTTTTTCAGTGGTTACTTTTCTATTGGGATGTTTTCTGATTTTATGTTGATACTGCACAGTTTCACGGAAATCTCTATCTTTAGATTTAGCCCAGTTTAACATTTTCTCAAAATGTATGATTTGAGAAGTGTTAAAATCCAATGTAAGTCCTTTTACTTGACAAGTGGATTTTCTATCACCATTGTTTTCAACATACTCGTAACCATAGTTCTTTGGCCCCATACCAACAAATTTTGTGATTTTTGCATTGGGCATCTCATCAGTCCATTCACTAAGTCGATTATTCACAATCGTGGGATTCCAAAGTTTGGGATTGTGGACATAGATTACAGAGTCAGTGTCAAAGTAGAGTACACGTGTATTAAGTTTGTGTAATACACTGTACAATTTTAATCTGGCTTGTGCTGTGACAAAAGATGCTACTACCACATTACTGCAACTGTGAGGTTCAATGATAGAGTCTGTTTCTTCCTAGTTGACATGTAAAAACTGTTCACCATAGACATCAACATACTTGACTTTTTTCATGGGATTGCTTACCAATTCAAAGTATGTTGATGGTTCCGAGATGTATTCAGTTTTAGTCATATTATCTCTTTGAGCCAAGTTTCCCCACAAGTTATTCAACTCAGTCTTTGCAGTAGCCCTACGACCCTTATTCTTTTCAATATGCTCCAATCTAATTCCCTCTGCCTCAAAGTAGTCCTGTTTGAACTTTTCTTTGTCTGCCTCAGTTTTACACCAATCAGGATACCCACTGGCCTCTTGCTTTATTTTGAGGAATGTATCAATGTACCCAGCAAAGATTCCACCTTGGCCAGTTTCTTTATCATACTGAGTTGTCTCAGGGAAATGCCAAACCTCATAAATTTCAGTAAGTTGATAACCAAGTTTCAAAGCTTCAAACAATTCTATACTGACCCAAGTTTCAACCAATTCTCTATCTTCTGCTTTAGTATGATGACAAAGTTGTGAGTTGTCTGACTTCTCTGCACATGTTCTACAGAGTGGAAACAGAAGTTTATTGTTACATTTGTAAGGGAGTACTGGATGATACAAGTTTCTGGGTGGAAGAACTTTACATTTGATTAGGCCACAATATTGTTGGATATTGTCTTTGTCAATTTCTTCTGGAGAATAAATCTCTGGATGTCCTAGGGGAAAAACACCATATTTACAAATGCATGGGTACAGAGAACAGACATCAATGTACTTGATCTGAACGTTCGTCAATCTCATGGTACAATTTGGTAGCATTAGTCCTTCCCCCAAACAAAGCATCTCTGGGTTTCAAGGGATCCAAGTTAGTAAATTCAGCCTCTACCAAAGTTTGGAATTCTTTGTCATCTCTACACTGTTTGTCAAAATCACATTCCCAACATTCTATGACTTCATACCCTGCAGCTTTCAGAGTTTCATTTTTTCTCAAAGTGGAACAAAAAAGAGTGTCCATCTTCAAAAAGTTGTAGGTATTGATCTTATGTCTGTCTGGATAACATCTTTGACAACCATGCCAATAACAACCTTGAAATTCAAAGATTTTCTTATTTTCTTGGTCAAACCCATCAACGTAAAACTCACCAATTTTCTTTTCCCCACCATTCAATGCATGTTTAATGTGTGTGTTTGTTTTCTTAGCCATAACCTGCAACCATCTTACAGCCTTGATCGAATATTTCTTTTGGTTTGGATAGCCTTCAGGAGGAATGATAGCTACTGAGTTTTCTGGCATATGATCCTTTCTCCAAACGAGTGAACAAGTTTGAGCCACCGTACATGCTTCTTTAAAGGGGTCAATTCCACTAGTTTCCATCAATTGCTGCCTAAAGCAAGCACAACCTCTCCTCAAGATATCGACATCACTCCGACAGTACTCTTCCATTTCTTGCCTGAAGTTAAAGATAGCATTAGATTCTACTTTAGACTTGTGCCATAGCAAGAAGTCGTCTCTGTCTTTGCTAGACATCTGGCCGGGGTTATACATTTCAGCAGGAAAGTATGGCCCCACATAGTTTTGGTTAGCTTCAGTATTTGCCAAATGTGGGAAATAACCTTTCTTCATTTGTTTAAGTCCAAAAGTATCAGGGAAACTAGCCAAACGTATGTGCAAAAACTGAAACGAATCTTTGAACTCAAGTTTTCCAGCTTTCATGGTTATGATGGTATGCCCATTCATGATCACATCTGGTTTGTAAGTTCCATTCTCTAAGAGATATCTTAAAATAAACTGCCCATCATAACCACCGAAGTTGTGTGCAATACAAATTGAGCCTTTATTAAAAGGTTGGAATAACCAAGTACAAAACTCATGCAAAGTACCTGGACCTTCAAAGATCATTTCTCGTCCTTGGTCTGGGAACTTGCTACAATTTTTACACTTTTCATGGATAGGTGAATGGATACACTGGTCACATGCTCTATGTGCTACACAGAAATTAACTTTGTGTTCTCCAGTATTTTGTGAAGATTCAAAATCAAAGAAAATGTACTTGGAGGAGGAACAACTTGTTTCTTCTTCATCATCAGATTCGTTGGTTGCATCACCATCAGTCTTACAAACATAAGATTGTATGTAACACTGGTGATTTGCACCCACGATCTCTTTACAGAATCTACATTTTCGATTTCCTGGACAAACATGATTTTTCTTACTCCCAATGATTCTAGTGAAACAATTTCCACAATTATAAACTAGCTGACACATGGACTTTTCTGTCCAGGTTTGATGCTTTTATGATTAGCAAAACATTGAGGACTGTAAAATTTTCTTTTACAATCCCTACAAAAACAAGTTTCTCCTGCCTCACATAATGTCTCATTGTAACATTTGTCACATCCATGGGGACACATATGATCCCCTCTCTGTTTATATCCTTTGTCACAAAGTTCACAGTAATAAGAACATCCTAAGAATCCAGTTATACTGGTGATTGTATCATAATGATTGTCTCCATCATAGTATATATGTATCACTTTAGTCTGTTTGGTCATTTTGAATTCAGGTTTGAAGAGAAGGTCATCTTTCGCATGTTGAGAATGTACTTTGATCATGTATTCAGGAGCTAACACAGCTTGGATGTTCTTGTATTCGTCAAGTCCACATGGTTTGGTATGTGGAACTTGAGCTCGATCCAACAACTTCTTAGCTTCACTGGTCTGCATAGGTCTCCTAGAGTCTGAGATATATTTCCATGTCTTCTTCCAGGTCGGGGATTCATCTTTGTCAGCATGACATTTGCCGACAACCACAGCTCTGGCTGGACACATGGAGTCTTCTGTATTGTTGATATTAACAGTACTCTTTTTCATCTTTCTCATATTATTAGAATCGAAGTAGAGTCCATAATTGAGTGGTTTTCTTCCACTTCCAACTGGGAGTCTTGTATGGGTCACTTCCAATGACATCTGACCATCATCGATTCTGAAGTCTTCATTGGACTGTAAGACTTTTTCAATTTCTTGTGACAGGGATTCTCCAGTTAATGAAGACACATCTGTGAAGGGTATGAAGACACCAAGTTTAAGTCCAGGATGGTAGATACTAACTCTTATTCTATCATTGCCCTGTGCCTCAGTATGTCTCTTGATATCATCCACCAATTGTTGAAACAAACGTGGAACAAATTCTAATGGTGATGTCTTCTCAGGAAACTTTCTCATGTCCACGCTGTATACATTGGCTCTAGTTCTAAATCGCCTCGACTCCCTCTGTCTTATTGGCTTCAAAGTATAATATTGTTCATATTCTTCATCTTCATCTTCCGTATCAGAATAATCCACCAACTTAGGCCTCTTAGGCATAGGTGGCATCTCATCATCCGAACTGGATGGAGTTCTTATTCTTTTCCAATGTCTCTTTGGCATGTTGATACTTTGGTGTTCAATGCTGAACTATGAATCTTCAACCTGAAAAACCCGGTTTTATACTGACCCACTGACTTTGGACTTTCCGTTTTTCAGAGTTATCATGACTAACAACTCTATGCTACTTTGGGGATAATGACAGTAAGAATCTTTAGAGAAGACAACAAGACAGTTGGTTTTCTAATGCATTGCTTCTGTCTAACGAGACTTCGGAGAAATAAGATTGGGATGTTTCCACGCATCGCTGAATCCAACCACACATCAATATAATGTCTAACCAGATAAAGGGATACGGGCAAAACCATCCCTTACACCCTATTGGTTTCATTGGGCGGTAGGGCTTGAGATGTCATTTCATCTCAATGTTGGTTTGAAGTCAGAACGCCTCCAAAAATGACCTATACAGTGTTTGCGGGGGATGCACAGTGTTTGCGGGGATGTTAAACCTCAAATCAAACAAACAAATCTATGAACTTAAGATTTTATAATCATTGATTTTCAAATCTTATTGTCATTGTTAAAACAAACATTGAAAGTAAGTGAGATTTTCCGAAAATTGGCCAATAGAGATTTTGTCTATTCGAGTGAGTGAGTGAGTGTTCGAGTTTTACGTCCCACCAACAGCTTAGGTCATACGGAGACGGGACCTCGGTTTAAAGACTCATCCGAAAGTCTGGAGAAGCCCGGAATCGATCCTGCGATCCCTGGTTTACAAGGCGAGTAGCGTAACCACTGCACCACGGAGGCTTCTTTTGTCTATTCGAACTGAAAGTTCACCCCATTCCCTAAAAAATGTAAGATCAATTTTCCGAAAATCGATCATATTGGCTTTAGTCCATTGAATTTGAAAGTACCCTATTCCCGGAAAAAAGATTGGTTTTCCGATAATTATAAGCAGTGAGAAAAAAACAATAACACTTGTAACTTTTGACTGCCTTAACCGATTTTTAAAATTCTTGTTTCAGATAACTCATGACTACCAGCCGTATTCTACCATTGGAAATAATGGAGATAATTTTTACATACAACATGCACAACTGCCGCAAAGGCCAAGAATTTACAGCGTCCATTCAAGACAGTTGGTTTGCAATGAGAATGAAGATTCTGAAAAATGCCATTGACACTGGTTCTCAAATAACCTTTCAAGAAGAAATGATTCGTTTATTGTTGCTCATAGATGAACTTCCAAATGTGTGTGATAAAAAGCGATTAGAGTTTCATAGACAGATTACCTATTTTGACATTTATCAACAACCTATACTCAAGGAAGCAAAAAGATGGTTGATCACATTCGATAAGTTTACCCCACGGGACTTGGTATATATGTCTGAGAATTTTCATCAACACTTTCTACATGGTAATATTTCATCTGACAATCTATATGGTACCAGGTTTTTGGGATATCTGATACTGAACGAGGAATACACCAAAGCTCAAGTCAAACAATTATTCTGTAATCGGGACCATCCAAATCTTTACATATTTCCATCGCAATGTTTGATTTTCGCTGATTGTTGGCCAGAATATATAAATAGCAAAGAAGGATATAAAGTGATATTAGGAAACGAACAATTGAGACAAGAACATAAGATCGTATTGAAATTCCCAACTAAATATTCTAACTGGGTACTTGACTAAAACAGACCATGATTAAGACCATCAGAAAAAGTCTACCTGTATCTTTAGATCAAATTCTGACATTTGAGATCTACAGACTTGCACTTGAACAAACTTTGTCATTAGAGCCAGATAATGTAGATTTCTTGAAAACTAAAGATGACATTCATGTTTGAATGAGAAGATATGATGCATTTATGTCTTTTCGGCATGAGATGAAAAGAACAGCTTGGCTCATGAGTAACATACTGGATGAGTCACCCGTGAAACTTGATCAATGGCGTTTGCATGTAGCTAACAACGATGAGGTGATCAGCTACATTTTCGACATGATAATGGATATTGAAAGAGCTTCATCAGAACAACCGATGGACTGCTCTGAAAACCGTCATGAGGAACCAATGGAAACTGATATTGACGATTTGATCAAACAGATGGATTCTTTGATCATATAAATTGACCTGAAACACAGATCATCATTATTTCATCAACAGCATGGAGAAGAAGTGGTTTGAAGTACCTCTGACACAAGTGATAAAATTCAAACCTTACAGAAGATTACTACCTTGCATCTACATACTGTTTTCTCATGAAGATATTTCTATGGAAGAAATCCAGATGAAATTAAATGAAAAAGAAACTTTTGAAGATTTCAAGAAATTGTGGTGGACTTGTGCTAAGTACAAACTGTTAGAAGATTCAGTTATCACATTTGAGAACTGGAAAAAACTGTAGCTGACAATCCAAAGGTGATCGAGTTTTTACATTCGAAGACACGAGGCAAGGGTGATATAAAAGGAAGCGATCTTGAATAGAACTTCATTTTACTTCTGACTGCCACAGTGAAAACTTCAAAAATCTTAAAGAAGATGAAATACAATAGGGATCCAAGAACAAAGAAATATAGTGATCCTGAAAGTATCTACTACCATTGTTCAAGTTTAAAGAAGTTATTGAAACAACAATATGATATCCACCTTCTTCGGACATTGGAAAAATCACTCATTGATCAACAACTGATGAGAACACCTTATGGACGTTGCTTCAGATGTAATGCTACGACACACTGGTCATGAGATTGTACATCGGGGTTCAAGCTGCCCTACGGACACTGTTACATATGTGGACTTCTCTGTCTCTGGCTCTGTCTCTGGTCGGGCTCATCGGAGTCTAACTGTTGGTTTTCTTTTGCTCCAGCATTTCAGTGGTTTCTTGCTGTCGAGTCCTCACCGTTGTCTCACCTCTGTGGTTCTTTGATTTCTGTGTTCACGGAGATGTTGCACTGATGAGTTAGGAGGCCTTCATGCGGACTGAACAAATTATTTGTCTAAATCGCGACGGAAGTAAGGGCGAGGATTGTGGCCACGTAAAATCGATTTAAGCCCCCCAGTGGAAATCTTCCACTGACCGTTCCAAGGCGGCTCTTCCGTGGCGATTTATTTATGTTGTTGTTTGTTACTTACTGTGTGTATCACTTGTGTCTTTTAATTTTGGATGGCCATATGGCCATTTTGTGGGAAAGTAACTGTCCATATGGCCTTCCTTTGTTTAGGTTTCCATTATGGTCTGGTCGCTTAATGTTTGTATTTCTTTCCCTTTGGTGTCTTTTGTGGATGGGGTAAGTTAATTGTATCAATTCCTGATCTTTGTTTTACTTCTACTTTCCAGATCATTGGGCACCCGAATGTCCACAGAAGCAGTTGATACAGAAGCAGTTGATACAAGATGAGTTGGACATACCACCTACATTACCTACTGAAGAAATATCACCTGACACTCCTCAGGAAAAAGAGTCTTGTGCCGATGAGAAACAGTCTTGTGTTGAAGAGAAACAGTCTTGTGCCGAGGAGAAACAGACTTCTACTGAGGAGAAACAATCCCAGACTAGTGTTAAGAAATCAAGAAAACGAAAGCGAACAACTTCTAACACTCGTGGTGTGAAGAAACCAAAGACAAAATAGACATTTGAATAAGATAGTTAAGAAACATATAGTATTGTATTAAGAAAATTTTAAAACACATTAAAAACAGTTAAAGTTTACCAGTCTTTGTTTATTATAATAGGTTATTCTTTAACGAAATCCATGGGTTAGCCCTAAAAAGGATTGTTCTTATGTAGCTAGTAACTTAAACAGTTACTAGCCACGGAATGGTTCTACTATAGCGATCGGTTTAATGGTAACCGATCCCACTCCCCTTCTAGCCAGGAACTGCTGGAAAGCCAGTCCGCTTTGTAACCTCTCCACTTTCTTCCAGTACTCTTCCTCAGTCACAGTATGTTGTTGTGTTTCCACCTCAGGACATTTCCTTCGGTGGAAGACAGCACGTAACTTCTTAAACCAAGTCATATTGGAACAATATGGAGAGAACTCAAAAGCAGAAGGGCTTTTATACAATGTAGGAGGATTGACCTACTTTAATCGAACAACCAATCAAACTGGCTAACGAAATAGCCAATCGTGATCATCCTAAGAGAATTCTTCGTCTTTGGTGTAGCAATGATGGTCTATGTTCGAAACATAAATCATTAAAGCCAATACCAGAATTAGGAATCTTTTGTATGATCATCAAAAGGTACTCTTTCAAGAATAAGTGGTGGCCCTGAAAAGGGCCATTTGGTCTAGAGTACCATCAGAGGTTCAGTTTTTTTGTTCCAGACACTCATCACATATGGACAAACTGTCGTCTTCAAAGAACCCATCGTCATCATCAGGGCAGTTGTGCTCCTCTCCAACATACCTTAGAAGGACGTAGCACTTACCACATTCAAGATAAGTTGGAGCATCACACTCACTGCAGATACCAGACTTTGGATATTCATCCATGGTTATGAAGTTTGTAATAATCATGAATCATATATATACCAGTGACATCGGATTGACCTACTTAAAATGAAAAAAATTGGCTTAGCCAATCATAATCAGAGAATTCTTCGTCTTTGGTGTAGCAATGATGTTTGTTCTTTCACAACATCATAGCAAATACCAGACTTAGGAATCTTGATCTAACATTAATAAAGGACATTCATTCCAGAGATATGATGGCCCTGAAAAGGGCCGTTGGGTTTTTGTTAGTTATGTACAACTAACATTGGCAGCATGTTCGTCCTCCACAGGCCGGGCATCGTCTGGCCCAGGATTCATATGTAATCCTGGACCCGCTTGTTAAACAGAAGGGAGGCTCTGTCGCTTCTTGGCTCCAGTCTTCCGTCTGTGTGGCAGCAGAGGGCCCAGCCGCATCACCATCCATCTGTTGTCCATGGGCCAACTCTGCTGCCTCTTTTGTTATGGCTATCATCTTCTCCATATTGTCAATCGAGGAAAATAATCCTTCAGCTTCTCGCTTGACTATGTCAAACGAGAGCATAAATTCTCTCACGCCACTCTTAAGTGACTCCGTCTGTTCTTCCAAAGCTTTGAAGTAGATTTCACTATTATGTGCCATCTTGTCATGTACACAGTAGTGCAAGGAAGTAGGCCAATGCATCGATATTTATTCACTGAACACGGACGTGAAAGAAAGTATTTTTGCAACTAGGTCAATCCCTCTCCAGAGTATAAAAAGTACTTGACCTACTTCAGATTTCTTGAAAAAACAATGGAACAGTCAATATCATTCGATGATCTCTTGCAAAATCCAGATCTTTTAACAACCGCTATCAATGAAACATTTGGTAGTGATGCTACCTTACAGCAACAACACTATACAACAAAACCATCTAACCAACTGATCTATGCACAGCCCCCAGTACAACAATCTAAACCCCAACCCAAAGTTATTGAAGTCTTAGTGAAGGAAATCAATGAGCTCAAAAATAGAGTCAAACAGTTAGAAGATCGTCCTCAACAACCATCATCACTGGAAATGAATCCTATTAGGATTCCTCTCCACTTCAATATCGTGGCAAATGAAGACGAACAACTGATGCACTCACCAGCTATTGGACTTGGAGCAGCTACCAAACCCATACGTAAAAAGAAATCCAGATAAAAGAATAAGAAATTCAAAACCAAAACAGCCCTTTTCAGGGTTATCAAACAGTTAAGAAAAAATAACCATAATGTCTTATGTTTAAAACAATTGTATTACATACAAAATATATCTTGGCACTTTAGCTCAGTTGGTAGAGCACCTGTCTGATAAGCAGGAGGTCATAGGTTCGAGCCCTATTCGTGCCAAACATTTTTTTCAATTTCAAGTTATTTCAAAAGGCCAACATAATGTCATCTTGTGGTATCCCTGGACCTCTTAAAAGCGTATCACATTTCCAACAAAAACACCAGAGACTAAGTCATTCTAGATGACGCTGTAAAATTGAAAATTTATAGCGTCATTATGAAACAGTTTAAGATGACGCTATTATCCCGCAAAATTGAAAATTTATAGCGTCATTTGGCAACAACTAAGTTATTTCAGTTATACCTACACCCTCCACACACTAAGTCCAATACCAGAGACTAACGTATTCTAGATGACGCTATAATCCCACAAAATTGAAAATTTATAGCGTCATTATGAAACAGTTCTAGATGACGCTATAATCCCCCAAAACAGAAATTATAGCGTCATTTTGGAAACAACTAAGTTATTCCAGCTATACCTACACACTCCACATACTAAGTCTACAGGCCCCAAACCTAGCCCAGTCAAGTTCAGATCAGCGGGGGCACGTTGGCGTCATTTTTATAGCGTCAATTTTATAGCGTCACATAACACCCCAAAAGACGCTATAAAATTGACGCTATAAAAATGACGCCAAAGTGCCCCCCACCCCCTATACTACTCCAGTCATGCTCCCAGTTTCAAAGCAGTAATTGCCTGTTACAAATCTAGCAGCTCTATTCTGAACTTTCTCAATTTCTTCGTTAAGGACCAGTCCACTGGGGTCCCAGATGCAACTATCATATTCCAAGAATTGGCGAACAAGACCTTTATATGCTGCCTCTTTTACATCCTGGGGGCACTGATGAAGATTTCGCCTCAGGAAACCAAGCGTTCTCTTTGCCTTAGTACACATGTTGCTAATATGAGTATTCCATCTCAAGTTGTTTGAGATTGTCACTCCAAGGTATTTAATGGAGTCCACATTCTCGAGGACCATTCCCTCTAAGGTGTAAGAAGCCTCAACTTTATTAGATCTCTTCCTAGTTATCTGCATAATATTGCATTTAACTGGCTAAAATCTAATGCCCCATTTTCGGGCCCAACATCCTAATCTATCTATGTAAGCCTGAAGTTTCAATGAGTCATCTGTATCTCTAATTTCCCGGTAACAAACACAGTCAACTGCGAACAGAATTATACACTTTGGTCATGTCAGAAAGTGTGTGATGCCTTCAACTTTCTACTTGACAGTACTTATATTAGATTCGGTACTAAGTTATTTAGACAAATCGTGGGTATTCCGATGGGTACGAATTGCGCACCTCTTGTGGCTGATCTGTTCTTGTATTGTTATGAAAGAGACTTCATGCTGTCGCTTTCCATTGATAACCAATCTGAAATTATTGAAGCTTTTAGCTCCACTTCTAGATATTTAGATAATTTATTAAATATTGATAATACCTATTTCGATGGTTTGAGCAGTCAGATTTACCCCCCCCCCCAGAACTTCAGTTAAATAAAGCAAATTCTTCTGATACCGAGGCCCCGTTTTGGATTTACATCTATCTATTGTAAATGGGTTTGTTTCGTGCAAAATATATGATAAACGCGATGACTTTCATTTTGAGATTGTAAATTTTCCTCTTTTGGATGGTGATGTTCCTCGTTCGCCATCCTATGGCGTTTATATTTCGCAGTTAATTCGATTTGCTAGAGTGTGTAGTCATGTAACTGACTTCAACACTCGTAATAAATTATTAACGGCTAAACTTATTAATCAGGGTTATCGGTACCATAAACTACGCAAAGCCTTTTCAAAATTTTATAGACGCCATTCTGATTTAATTTCAAAATTCAATATTGGTCTTAAATCTCTTCTGCAACAAGGTCTATCGGAAACCGAATTTTATGGTGACTTAATATATATATTCAGAAAAATAAATAACCGCAATAACTTCGCACCCAATTTCGTAAATTCATTCTTCTATATAAAAAAATTGGGTACAACATGGATATTATACGACAGACTGCATGCATGGTAGTTAACCCAATCACGGTTGACAACTTTGCTTCCCTCTTTAATTGCACGCCGGTCGGTCAGGCCTCAGATTCTATGACGGTTCCAACGTAAAGGCTTATTGAGAATTAGAGAGATCTAATTCAAGGTTATGTTGGTTGGTGCCTGATGCTCTGTCTCTGGTCGGGCCTATAGTAGTCTACCTGTTTTTTTCTTTTGCTCCAGCATTTCAGTGGTTTCTTGCTGTCGAGTCCTCACCGTTGTCTCACCTCTGTTGTTCTTTGATTATTTGTATTCACGGAGATGTTGCACTGATGAGTTAGGAGGCCTTCATGCGGACTGAACAAATTATTTGTCTAAATCGCGACAGAAGTAAGGGCGAGGATTGTGGCCACGTAAAATCGATTTAAGCCCCCCAGTGGAAATCTTTCCACTGACCGTTCCAATGCGGTTCTTCTGTGGCGGTTTATTTATGTTGTTGTTTGTTACTTACTGTGTGTATCACTTGTGTCTTTTTATTTTGGATGGCCATATGGCGATTTTGTGGGAAAGTGACTGTCCTTATGGCCTTCCTTTGTTTAGGTTTCCATTATGGTCTGGTCGCTTATTGTTTGGGTTTCTTTCCCTTTGGTGTCTTTGGTGGGGGGAGTAAGTTAATTGTATCGATTCCTGATCTTTGTTTTACTTCTACTTTATTTCTGAGTCAATGTCAGTGGAAATATCTTTGATGTACAGGGAGGACAAAAGTGGACCAAGAACGGTCCCTTGCGGGACTCCAGACAGAACTGGAGCCCACTCTTAAGATTCACCATTAACAACAACCCGCCGTTTTCTGTAGCAAAGAACGGAATCTATCCATTTGAGGGTTTTTCCCCCAATTCCATAACCAAATAACTTAGATTTAAGTAGTCCATGAGGAGGGGTGTCAAAAGCCTTCTCGAAGTCTAGAATAAATGTGTCCACTTGTCCCCCTTTGTCCAAGATTTTTGCCCAGTCATTAATAACTGTGCTTAGCTGAGTTTCACAACTATGCCTTTTCCTAAATGCATGTTGTCTGTCAGACAAAAGTTTATGTTCGTCCAAGTGAGCCATGATGTTTGAGCAGACTATATGTTGCAGCAATTTACACAGAACACAAGTCAGAGACACAGGGCGATAATTACGGGCAAGAGCATTATCTCCATTTTTGGAGTGGACAGATGTTTACTAAAAGCCATTATTTGGGGATTTCACCCGTATCAAGAGACTGTTGAAACAAGTTTGCAAAAACTGGACCCAACTTATTTGCTAGTTCATTCAGGACTCTAGGACGAAGCTCATCAGGTCCTAAGGCCTTACTGGGGTTTAAGCCTTGAAGTAACTTGATCACTCTTGCAGCTGTCACAAAAATATTATTCATGAATGGGGCCGATCTTCCAGTCAATGGAACCTCCGTGAACTCAGTTTTATTAAACGCATCATTGAATTGACCAACTAGTTCCTCTGCCCTTTCAGAGTATGATTCAGCAACCCCGTTCCCTCCTCTTTTATTAAGGGGCGGGATGCCTTGCCTGTCTTTCCTCTGGCTATTGATATATCTGTAGAAGTCTCTGGGATTTGCCTTTACATCACCTACCAAGTTATTCAGATACAAATCATACTGATTTTTTTATATATCAGTCTTGATTTCACGTCTCAAGTTTTCAAATTTTGTCCGGAGTTTACCACTTCCCGTCTTTTTTGCCTTTGCTTGAATCTTATTCCTTCTGCGAATTTTTATTCTTATCTCTGGAGTGATCCAGGGAATAGAAGATACAGACTTACTAGTTTTTGAGGGGATATGATTTTCGGCCGAAGTATGAATGAAAGAAGTTATCAAATCAAAGTTCTCCTGTAGAGACCGAGCATCTGAATGACCATTAAAGTATTTCTCCTTTGCAAATCTGAGTGCATCCTTCCTCATAGTTTCATAGTCACCTTTCTGATATGAGTACACCTTCCTCCGAGGCTGCAGTAGCTAGCCGTTTCAGTCTAATGTTAAATCTGGGTCGATTGTTGATTACAATTGACCCAAAAATGGCCAAGCGGCTATCCAAAATTATAGGTATTAGAAATACACGCAAGAAAAGAAATTACCCACGTCAGAAGAACTACCTTGGAATGGTCAGTTAAAAGCCCCTCACTGTGGGACTTTAGTCCACTTTACGTTGCCACAATCATCGTCCTTGGTTCTGCCGTGGTTCAGACAAATACTATCGTCACGAAAACACGCCTATATAATTTTGACCCCCTTGTACCTCATTTTATATAGTAAAACTGGGGTTTACAGGGTTAAGCCTTATTTTTCTTATTTCTGCTCTAAAATATATATTGTAGGTACTCGTTAGAGCCGCCTCGATGAGGCGGTTCTAACGACTACCCACAGTCTATAATTTGAGCAGAAATAATTTTCATTTTTAGGCAGTAAAGTTTACAATGCATTTGTATAGGCATGTTTTCGTAATGGTTCAGTCCGCTTAAAGTATTTCGAACTCGTCAGTACAACATCTCCGAGAACATAAAAATCAAACAAATACAGGGATGAATAACGATGAGGACTTGACAGTATGAAATAACTAAAATGCTGGAGATACAAAACATGGGTATCGTTTAAACCCGCCCAGAATTATCAAACTTACAAGACATCTGGCCCTGGATCTTACTTGTAATGTCAGTGACTTCTTCAGGACGATATATGTTCTAATATACCGGTCTATATATACTACTCAAGTTTGATAGGGATCACTTTTTATAAACCAAATTTTGCACTGAAATTTTAAAATTTCTTGACAGAATTTGTACTCCGTATATTGATAAAAATCTTAATCAGAAACACATGTGCAATTAAGTACTCATGAAAGTGCACACTTCTCACACTTCGAACTGAATTCATGCACACCAAAATTCTTGCCTAACACTGCATTCCAACAGAAAAATCAAACTTGTCAGTGCTCCTTTACTAAGCGTAAAAAGGGTTTCATTTGATTTGTGAAACTAAATGCCTAGGGGACAACTAAGAAACCGTATGACCCCCGAAGAAATTAATCGCGGCGTCGGAGTGTTGAAATCTGGCGTCTCTCAACGTCGTGTTGCTGGGATTCTGAATGTGCCTCAGAGCGTTGTTTTCCGTATGTGGATTCGGCATCTTACCCACGGACATCCTCCACACTGACACGGCGATGGTCGAGAAAGGGCTACAAATCAACGTCAGGACCGTTTTTTGTTGATTCAGTCTCGACGTCAACGGCTCCTGAACGCTACGCTTTTGTATAACGAGCTTAGGAACGGAACTGGAGTACGAGTTGCTACACAAACTGTCAGAAGCGGGCTCCACGAGTTCGAACTTAATGCCAGGAGGCCTGCTGTACGTGTTCCGTTGACGAGACAGCACGTGCAAGACCGGTTGGACTTTGCCAGAACTCACATCAGGTGTGCGGTTTGTGACTGTGCGCCAGTACTGTTTATTGATGAGTCCACATTCTGTCAGACTTCACTGATAAACGTCAGTCAGTGTGCCGAATGTCTAAAGCGTGATTCGATGACTTGAATGTGGCAGAGCATGATCGCTAGGGAAAAGGATCAGTCATGGTTTGGGCTGGGATAAGCGTAAACGGTAAAACAGACTTATACGTCGTTGAAAACGGAACGTTAATGGCAGTGAGGTACTGTAATGTGATTCTTGATCAGTTTGTGAGACCATATGCCGATGCTATCGGCACGGACTTTATTCTGATGGACAGCAATGCCCGTCCCCACCGTGCCCATGTCACTGATGCCTATCTGGCACGTGAGATAATCGTTCGTATGGACTGGCCTGCTCGATCACCGGACTTAAATCCGATTGAGCATGCGTGGGACATGCTAAAGCGTGCTGTTACAGCCCGGCCTGTGCAGTCGAGGACTTTACAGGCTGCTGAATGAAGGCTGATTCCACAAAACCGGATACAGATTCTGATTACGAGCTTGCGCAGGAGATGTCGTGCTGTAATTGATGCCCGTGGACGCCATACACTTTATTGGCCACGTTTGTCTAAACAAATTTGGAAATTTGTGAAAAATCAATTGTCCAAATCCCTTCTTGTTACGGCAAATTTTGTGGGTGCCAAGATGGTTGTTGTTGTCACGCCTGAATGCAGTGCCAGTTGACAAAATTAACCACTAGTCTTTATGAAGGATATGTTTTCTATCATTATGTATCAAATTTGGTTTCAGCTGATTAATTCAACCAAAATTATTTTGCATTAAAAAGTGATCCCTATCAAACTTTGAGCAGTATATATATATAAACCGAAATATCATCGAAACTGTTTCTGGTTCTCAGTTGAGTAATATTACGTTACCTTTATTTATGTTTGTTGGAAACATTGTTTCCATTCTACTTATGTCCTGCATTGAAATACTATCAATGTAGCGCTATGTGGCAGACTCATCTGAATTTCTATTAACTGGCTAGACTGTGATCTAATAGTTCCTAAACGATCCATCTTATTCTGTAGACATAGGCGAGCTTTATAATGTTCAAATGTGAAATTTATTTGCAGAGACCTTATTGAATGGGCTCTTGTCTCGCCGATATACTGACTTTTTATTGTCATTGTAATTCACATTGTGACACTTGAACGCAGCTTGATGTATTAAAAACAAATTTTCATATAACGTCGTTGTTGTTTTGGGGGGCATAACCCCCAGGGATAACAAACGTAAACTCACTCTATTCATGATGCCATAGGGAATTTACCATGTGCACCGGTGGCTCTTTTCACATTTTCCACCGTAAGATGAAAGACACTGTTGTCACTGAAAGAAAAATAATTCAAAAATTACGACACACGTTTCACTTGAATTTACAATGTTTGCATTTCTGATGATGATTTTATTCAACCCTTATTTACAGGAAAGTGCATATGCAAAGTCAACTCATCACGTGAACAAGTCCGTGAAATGAATACTCTCTTAAACCCGACTTTATATAGAGAAAACTGGGGTTTACGGGGTATTCAATATTTTTCTTATTTCTGCTCCAAGACATGGGTTGTTGGTACTCGTTAGAACCGCCTCAATGATGCGGTTCTAACGAGGACCCGCAACCTATGTTTTTGTAGTAAAAATAACAAAAATATCAAAGATTTTCACCCGAAAAGTAGCCATTTTGGAGATATGAAAAATGCACTATGTCGCACGGGTGTGTTATCAGTCCACTTAAGAAAATTCAAGAGGATAAGAATGGATAACGTTATACAACTTACAACTTTACAAAGATACAGTCTCCAGCTCAATGACTTACTCAAAATATGGTTACAATCCTGAAATACAATCAACACCTTAAGTAATTCTATATCCTGTCAAATATGAAGAAGGCTGCAATTATAAAAATAATCACAACTACAAAATAAAAATAATGCAATGACCAGGAATCAATACAATAACCTTGCACTTTCCACCTAGACACCAAAAAGAAAAAAGCACATAAACAACAAAGGCATGTTTATTTAAACATTTAATGGCAGTAAAACGACATAACATCCGGCATAGTCTTGTCAGTCAAAAATGAAATGATAGTCAAAATAACTACGTTTGAAAATAAAGACTGCACCACGTAGGAAACTCCTCTTATTAAAGAACGTATTTCAGTTTACTACAGCAGTTGTTCTCAACAGAGCTCCATAAGTTGAGGCCTCATACGCCCGTAGCAAGCAACAAAACATAGAACATTTGACTTCATCACAGCTGGAGTTAAGAAAATTGTGCGGCGGCTGTAAAATGTTTCCCTGCCCTTCATAATAGTGTGGGTTATATTTTCTAGTTCTTTGGGGTAATTGATTCCACTGAGGAATTGGCTAGCCTGACCCAGAAAAAAACTTACACACTCTTCTATAGTTTTCAGGTCTGTGTTGTAGTCCTTGCTTTCAAAAGATTGCCCTTTCATTGAATACTCATTACGATAACACACCCGTGCGACATAGTGTATTTTTTCACATATCCAAAATGGCCATTTTTCTGATAAAAATCCGTGATATTTGTTTTTATCAATACTGCAAACATAGGTTGTGGGTGCTCGTTAGAACCGCCTCATTAAGGCGGTTCTAACGAGTACCCACAACCTATGTCTTGGAGTAAAAATAAGAAAAATAATGTTCACCCCCGTAAACCGCAGTTTTCTCTATATAATGTGGGGTATAGGGGGTCTTCATTTCACGGACTTGTTCACGTGATGTGACTCATATCTGTAGACTGTAATCTCAAAAAAATGCACCGCTCCTCAGCGAACTAAAATCAAGTTTCGCTTGATCGGATGGATCCGGTATTATCGGAAAATGAAAAGTTTACAGAAAAAAAAATCAAAGAGGCACAGCTTTATTAATATCTGTTTGAGTGCACACTGTAACATCATGGTGTAACGTTTTACTAGGTTTGATTTTGAATTTGAATCGATGTAAACTATACGAGAAGCTAGCCGTAAAAGAAAAGTTTACAAAACATTTTCAAACGGTCATGACGGTTAATATTTTGTGGACTGTAACCTCGAAATGCTCCACATCATGGTCTAATTACAAAACAAGTTACAGCTTGATCGAGCGTAGACTGTGGACTGAGTTTTCATACTGTCATATCTCTACTTATATTTTGAAAGCTGTTACCTGGAACAAAATGCGCTGCTCCACAGCGTGATGTTACTATTGACAAAGGGTCAGTTTGATTGAGTGTAAGCTATACGAGTTCGCCGGAAACGATTTGTTTACAGGACAAGAGAAAAGGCATACTTTTGTTAATATCTGGTGGACCGTTACCGCGTAACAAAACGCTTGTTTCACTTTGATCGGATGTACACTGCAAGGGAAACGAAACATTTACAGAATATTATAGAGGGGATCTACTAGCACTTTGGTTTGACTGTAACGGGAACAGTGTGCGCTTCTCATAATCATGGTGTTACTTTTTAGCTCACCTGAGCCGAAGGCTCACAAGGCGAGCTTATAGTATAGACAGGCATCCGGCGTCCGCCGTCCATACTTTTGAACTTGAATATCTGAGTAACTAGCTGGCCAATCTTGATCAAATTTTATGTGCAGCATCACTTAGTTAGGCAATTCATTGCATTAGGTTTTGGACTAGTTTTGATCAGAACTGTGGTTGCCCTCGACACAAATATGCTCCATAGACTTATAATGAAAAAGGGGCGTCTCCACTTTTTCTCAGCCATTTCTGATCTGTGTTTTATCAAACTTGCAGATGGTAGCATCAGTTATGGATATTAATACCACTGGCCGATAAAACGTTCTTACCTATATAACTTGAATATAAAAATTGGAAGAGGGCAATGCTCGGAAATCGATACAATTCACCCACACACACCGCCAGAGACACCAAAGGGAGTGTGTGTGTGTGTGTGTGTGTGTGTGTGTGTGTGTGTGTGTGTGTGTGTGTGTGTGTGTGTGTGTGTGTGTGTGTGTGTGTGTGTGAATTCGGGTTTAACGTCGCTTTCAACAATTTTTCAGTCATATCACGACGGTGTCTGGTTGCGACAGGGAGCTCAATGCTCACTTTTATAGTGCTGCCTCACTGAAGTATCATGTCCCAGACACATTACATGATACCACACCCAGTCACATTATCCTGACACTGGGTCGACCAGTCCTAGCTCTACCCCGTAAATCTGAGTGCCAAGCGAGGAGCAGCTAGTACCATTTTTAACGACTTTGGTATGTCGCGGCCCGAAATCGGACCACGTGACATCCCGTTCCCCGGAGCAGACACCAAAGGGAGAAAACACGAACATGAAATAACTAGACCCTAATGGAAACATCAGTAGCGGAAAACTAAAAGGATTGTTACTTTCCAACAAAATGGCCAACTGCATATTCAAAACAAAAATATATAAATATATAAGCAATACGAACTATAACAAAAATAAACCGCGACAGAAGAACCGCCTTGGAACGGTTTGTGAAAAGTATTCCACCGGGGGAGGAGGGGGTGCAGAAATCGATTTTACGCGGCCGCAATCCTCGCCCTTTATTCCGTCGCCATTTGGACAAAATATTTGTTCAGTCCGTTGGAAGACTTCCTAACTCATCAGTGCAGCATCTCTGATGAACACAAAATCAAACAACCACAGAGATGAAACAACGGTGAGCACTCGACAACAAGAAATAACTAAAATGCTGGCGCAATAGAAAACCAACAGTTAGACTCCGATGGGCCCGACCAGATCAAATCATCAGGTACCAAGCAACATTATTTTAAAGTATGTCATTTGTATGCGAGATAATGACATGATACATACAGAAGGTTATATTTGTCGTCTCTGATATCTGAAAGCGTTTGCTTTTAACATCGTTAGTATCAGTAATTACACATATAGCTCAGTGGTGTATTTATAGCAAATTGGTCATAAAACAAGTAAATAGCTCGTTTCTCGTACTGTAACATCCACGTTCAAACTGCAGTACACATTAGGCATGATTTAACAAGAACTCTTAATAACTTTAGAAATTATGCAATTCATGCATTATCCATTTTCTCACTTTGAAAAGTAGAAGTAAAACAAAGATCAGGAATTGATACAATTAACTTACTCCACCCATAAAAGACACCAAAGGGAAAGAAACACAAACACCAAGCGACCAGACCACAACGGAAACCTAAACAAAGTCTCAAATGAAGCAGCAAATATTGCTTCTGCATCACGAAAATCCGCCTATATAATTTTGACCCCCTTGAACCCCACTTTTATATAGTAAAACTGGGGTTTCCGGGGTATACCTTATTTTTCTTATTTCTGCTCTAAAATATAGATTTTGGGTACTCGTTAGAACCGCCTCGATGAGGCGGTTCTAACGAGTGCCCACAATCTATATTTTGAGCAGAAATAAGAAAAAATCACAATTTTGCATAACAAAAAAAAATCATTTTTCGGCGAGAGAGGTGGCAATGTATTTGTATAGGCGTGATTTCGCAATGGGAAAGGTTTGCTTTCACGCACAGTCTTGATAAGCAGTATTATGTACTTTACATTACGATAACACACCGGTCCAATAATTATGGCTACGTTTCTGATGAAAATCCGTGATATTTTTCTTATTTGTACTGCAAACATAGGTTGTGGATGCTAATTTGTGTTCCAACGAGTACAACAAACCACGTCTTTTGGCAGAAATAAGAGGAAAAATGTATACCCCCGTAAATACCAGTTTTCTCTATATACATTGGGGTTTAAGGGGTGTTCATTTCAAGGACGTGTACACGCTCTTCCGTGGCCTTAAGCAGCACTCTCCAAAAAATTAAAACGGGGTCATTGTTCCCAGAACAAGCATATTAACGGGGTCTCAATAAAGTACAGGGGAGTGTGCTACTGCCACCAAATGTCAGTTAACTTCTATTCAGGGGACGTGAAATCAAGCTTAAAGGGCGCCTTGGAAATTAAGAACTCATTTTAGTTAAATATGAAGTGTATACAGAAACAAAAGAATTGTCATTTTAGTCGGATCATTTTCAGAAATTTACGACCTAGAAACACGATATTTATACGTGTAGTATCCTTATGAAGCAATAAAGGTTAGCCAAAAATGCTAAGCAACCAAAACAACACATAACAAACGATAGGTGCACCAACTCGAATCTTTTAACAGGAAACATGGAAGTTCCACGAAAACCAGGTTTTCCAATAGTTGCATGTAACAAAACACTTCAAGTGCAGACTATTGAACTTATGTACTTTTCTTTTTATAATTATTGAGCCAGCGCACGACAAAACCTACAATAAGACTTGTGCGCCCATCGAAGACTCAGATCAGCCTGCGTATCCATATACTCCAACCAGAGACTTCTTTTGCTGCATGGAGGAGCATAGGGCCCTTAGCTATCCTTAGAGCGCACTACGAAGACTCTGATAGGACTGCGTGGATGCGCAGGCTGATCAGAGTCTTCGTTGGGCGCACATGTCTTATTGTAGGTTTTGTCATGCGCTGGCTCATATTATTATTTATGATATTTGAGATGAACCTAGGGTAAACTAATACATGCATCTGGTTTGTGAATAGTATGCAATATTGAAATAATTGGGAGACTATACAAGAAAATAATTCAACTGTCGTAGTGACCCATTCTATAACCTTACCATGTACGAGTATCATGAAATTATTTGTAATGTTTATCAAGCTATAGGTCAGAATTGAATCAAATCTACGTTCCAGGGGAGATAATTTGAAAATGAAGAAAAACCTTCTTTCTTGCACTAGACACCTCGCAATCACCTGTTGTATAATCCTACCAAGTAACGACAGCAGTATAAATATTAAATATATGGATCAGGGAAGACAATTAGAAAATGAAGAAAAACATTCTTGCGTGAGACAAACCGCATTCACCCGTTATATTCACCCGTTGTTTCATCTCTGTAGTTGTTTGACTTTTTTGGTTCACGGGGATGTTGCACTGATGAGTTAGGAGGCCTTCATGCGGACTGAACGAATTATTTATCTGAATCGCGCGGAATGAGGCCACGTAAAATCGATTTAAGCCCCCCCCCCCCCCACCCAGTGGTCTAAGGCCTGTCTTCTGTCGCGGTTTATTTTTGTTATGGCTTGTCTTTGGGTGTGTGTATCGCTTATATTATTTTGTTTTGGATAGCCGATTGGCCATTTTGTGGGAAAGTAACTGTCCTTTTGGATTTCCGCTATTGATGTTTACATTGTCTCATGTTTTTGTTTCGTTCCCTTTGGTGTCTCTGATGGGAGCTGGTGGTTAATTGTATCGATTCCTGATTATTGCACTCAATTCAGTTTTCCATGATTTTTATTAGATTTTCCTCCAAACATCATCTGTTGTCATCGTTGTTTCAAACGACGTCAGCTATGGCACCTAGCAATTATGACGTCAAAACGTTCGAAATAAAATAATTCACTCAGTGAAGAAATCCCAGTAAATCACTACCTGAAATGTAACAAAATGTTGTAAACCGAGTGTAATAAGGCCAAGCTTTCAGACCATAGACACATAATTATCGTGAAGAACACGATCATATGCTTCGATAGATGGCGTAAAGATAATAGGAAAATTTAAAATGCATTAATGGCATATGCTATTTATAACTTTCGAAACCCCTGATCCTTTATCCCATAGTCCGATTCATTTCTCGTCCCCAGTTAAATTGCTGTCGGCGGAATGTCAGTGCATAATTAATTGTAGATCAGGGGCCAGTTGTTCAAAGCTGACGAAGTCGTTAGTTAATATATTGTTAAAACTTTGATAATTAAAGATGATAAATATAGTAATATTTTTGCTGAAACAATGCGAGTAGCATTTGCTGCTGACATTTTTTCAGCGGAAAATTCAGAGTATTAGATACTGTACTTGATAGAACAGTTAACAGTTTGATCACTAATGAGCCAGCTAAACAGTTAACTCTGACCAACATGTCAAAGGACCATTTAAGCTTTATTGATTGTTTGTGAAGTGAAGACAAACTCAACATCGTATCATTTCAACAGAATAAGTATATTTTGCATTATACTCGTTTCAGGTCTGTAGTATCAAACTACTAGTATTTATCTATCAATAATTCGTATCACATTTGTAAATATCTAGACCCTGTAATTTCGTTTATATTTGAAACTAAGTTTCAAGGTGTAAAGAAATAGGTTCACAGCTGCAATAACAACTCTGTGTATTCGTTCAAGTTGTTTTACTAGACTATGCAATAAATTATGCAGATGCTGACAAACATGTGGCATGACAATTCATGCTTTATATGCAGACAATATCAACAACATACCATTTCATCACAAATACATTTTGCACTGTTTTTGTTCCAGGGTTTGTCATTAGTCTGTCCTGTTGACATCAGTCCAGTAAAAATACTCACGTTTCCAAGGTGCTCCTTCTGTTGTGGTTTATTATTGTAATAGTTCGTCGTTGCATGTATGTATTGCTATTATCTTTTTATTTTGAATAGTCGTTTGATTATTTTGTGGAAAGTAATTATCCTCTTGGTTTTGTGACGATTTCATTATGACGAAGCTGTTTTATATTTGTGTTTCTTTCCCTTTTTGTGTCTTGGATAGGTGTGAGGTAACTGAGTAGGTTGCCGATCATTGCCTTTTTGGGGTTTTGGTTTTACGGACCTTTCAAGATTATTTCACTCATATCGAGCCGATCGTCAATCAGAGGTTGGCGAAAACCGGAGTACCCGGAGAAAAAACACCTTACCTTCCGTTGCAGAACTTGGCGTCTCACATGTGACCCGAGCCAGGCTCGAACCCACAGCGGAAAGAGACCTATTGGTTTAGAGTCAGCGCTCTTATCCACTACGCCGTGGAGGCCCAAAGATCACTGCCTTCATTTCTGTTTTGATAGAGCAGTAAAATAAGTCAAGGTTAACAAAAGGTCATTATTTAATCAAACGTATTTATCTTCACTGCAGCTGGTGTTGTGCCGGGCGCCGGCCGTAAAAAGTCTCCCCGTACATCATCATACATTGAGTGTGTGTATCGCTTATATCTTTTTTTTTGTTTTTGGACAGCCCATTGGCCATGTTGTGGGAAAGGAACTGTCCTTTTGGCTTTCGCTATTTATGTTTCCATTACGGTCTAGTTATTTCATGTTTTCGCGTTGGTGTCTCTGATTGGAGTTGTAGGTTATATGTATCGATTTCTGATCATTGCCTTCACTTCCACGAGGGTAGGCTGAAAAGTTCTGAGCCTGACCAAGATCCAATGGTTTGTCCATGCTGAAAGTGCCTTATTTTTCAACATAGTCTCCCTTCCTGTCCACACACTTCCTCCAGCGATGCTGGAGTCCTTGGATCCCAGAAGGTCTCATCTTTGTCCCTGAAAAACTCCCCCACAGCAGCTATCACCTCATCGTCTGACCGATAATGCTGCCTAGCCAAGTGCTTTTTCATGTTTGGAAACCGGAAATAAGCTAATGGAGCTAAGTCAGGTGAATACGGAGGGTGATCGACAAGTGTGAAGTCACAGTCATGCACAGCAGCCATTGCGACAACCGATTTATGAGCAGGCCCCTTTTTCCTGATGGAACAAGACCCCTTTTGTCAATTTTCCGGGTCGTTTAGCCTTAATTGCTTTTCGCAATTGTTTTAGCAGATCTGCATAATACTCCCCATTAATTGTTCTGCCCTTTTAAAGGTAGTCTATGAATATTATACCCTTGGCATCCCAGAAAACTGGTGCCATCACCTTTCCTGCAAAGGAGAAGACCTTTTCCTTCTTTGGAGGGGGTGAGCCAGGGTGCTTCCATTGCATGGATTTTCTTTTGGTCTCTGGCTCAAAGTGATGAACCCAACACTCATCCTGAGTGACAAAACGGTCAAGCAAACCATCTTGGTCTGCTTAAAAAATAGCCAAGTTGGCTTGTGACAGGTTCAGTCTGGTCAGGCGTCAAAAGCCGTGGCACCTATCTGGCGGAAAACTTCGACATTCCTAATTCACTGCGTATAATGTTCTCTACTCTTTCACGGGAGATGCCAACAGTGTTAGCTAACTGATTCACAGTTAAACGCCTGTCATCCATCAAGACCCTGTGCACTTGGCTGATGGTTTCCTCAGTTGTTGCCGTTGTGGGTCGTCCAGACCCGTCATCATCTTCAAGGCTGTCCTTGCCCATCTTAAAATTTGTTTCCCACCTTTTCACGGTTGCATACGAGGGAGCATCATCCCCTAATGTAGCAACCATATCGGCATGAATGTCCTTAGGAGCTAACCCCTTTTTATGGAGGTACTTGATGACACCACGATGCCAGATTTTTATCCATTTTCTCAAAAACGTGCTAGTATCAATTTTCAAAGTCTAGAATTTCTACGTTATTGCAGATAAACTTGAACTCATTTGAGTCAAATCAAGTAATAAAGGTTTGAATTTAATGAATACAAAATTTCATGGCTGTTCGATGTCTGCTTCTTGGTCAGGCTCAGAACTTTTCAGCCTACCCTCGTATTTTATCATATGGGGATGGTTGCCATCTTGCTTATGTGGCCCAGTTCCGACAATCAAACTTCCATTGCGCCATCCCATTACAGGGTGCACATGTCATTTTGTTTCAGTCGGCTCAGAAAATTTAGTAGAGAAGAGATGAAGACATCCAGATAAAGATCCGTAAATGATCTTGACCTTTGAAATTGACAAACGTGTATTCAACTGATTGCAAATAGATATTCTGATGTGTTAAGTTACAATAGAATCTGAAAAGGCCAGTGTTTTGCCCTTTCCTCATACAATGACCTAATTGAGCAAATTTTATCTTGATGTAAAATATGTCAAGGTCAATCAAAGGTCATCAAATTGAAAAAAATATATCAGGGCCCGAGTTGCAGCATACCGAGTTTCAAGGTCTTCAACCATTTAGTTGTCGAGCAGAAGATTTTCAAAGGCTGACTTTGAAATTGATAAACATCCATTCATCTGATTAATAATCTGAATGATAAACATAATAAAAGTTTATTATATATGGGCATGGTAGGCATCTTGGTCATGTGACCAATTCCAACAGTCAACCTTCCATTGCCCCATCCCATAGAGGTTCCTTATATAATTTGGTTTCTATCAGACCAGTAGTTTTAGAAGAGAACAATAAAAGTACTGAGTCTGAGGCATCTAGAACAATGATCGGTAAATGACCTTGACCTTTGAAATTGGTGAACCTTCATTCTGCTGAGCGCAAATAGCATTCTGATACCGTAAATTGCAATATATTATGAAAAATCTATTTTCCATTTGCATTAAACAGGTCAAGATAAACCCAAGGTCGCCATTTGAATAAACTTTATAGGGCTCAAGTTCTCAATGATGCATACCAAGTTTCAAGGTCATTGGTCATTTCATTCCTAAGGAAAAGATTTCTACGGGTTTATATCATATATGGGCATGACGCCATCTTTGTCATGCGAACAAACTTATAGCGAGGAACTGAGGGCGAGGGTTAAAATTTTATAATACCCGGAGTTGAAGACCCACCCCCACCCCAGTACTTTTACCACTGTCGGTCCCAAGGCGGTCGTTCTTTGCGGTGTCTTATTTGTTAATTGGCTTTGTGCCGTTGGTTCATGTTTCATCTGTTTTTGTGTGAACTTCCATGTCACTTTCTTTAGGTGACTTGAGATGACTGCATTCTTTGATTGTGGTCTTTCCTGTGTGACATTTTCTTACCAGTTTGTCTCTGGTCGGCCCCATCGGAGTCTAACTGTTGGTTTTCTTTTGCTCCAGCATTTCAGTGGTTTCTTGCTGTCGAGTCCTCACCGTTGTCTCACCTCTGTGGTTCTTTGATTTTTTGTGTTCACGGAGATGTTGCACTGATGAGTTAGGAGGCCTTCATGCGGACCGAACAAATTATTTGTCTAAATCGCGACGGAAGTAAGGGCGAGGATTGTGGCCACGTAAAATCGATTTAAGCCTCCCAGTGGAAATCTTTCCACTGACCGTTCCAAGGCGGTTCTTCTGTGGCGGTTTATTTATGTTTTTGTTTGTTACTTACTGTGTGTATCACTTGTGTCTTTTTATTTTGGATGGCCATTTGGCCATTTTGTGGGAAAGTAACTGTCCTTATGACCTTCCTTTGTTTAGGTTTCCATTATGGTCTGGTCGCTTAATGTTTGTGTTTCTTTCCCTTTGGTGTCTTTGATGGGTGGAGTAAGTTAATTGTATCGATTCCTGATCTTTGTTTTACTTCTACTTTATATGCCCTCTTCCCATGGAGTCTCCACGTGTATTTTGGCTTCAATTGGCTTAACAGTTTCAGACGAGAAGCTGTTTGAAAATGTTTACGACAACATAGATGCAGAAGACGACGCACCACTGTCGTACCTATAAGCTCCCCTGGATACTTCAAATCTGGTGAGCTTCAACGAAATTTCTTGAAAGTGACCTGGGGCAAGTTGTTCAAAACTAACAACGTCGTTAGTTAACGACGTATCGTTAAAACTTTGATCATTTAATATGACAAATATGCAAAAGCTGCTCACATTTTTTCAGCAAAAATACCAAAATTTTAAATATTACACTTGCTAGAACAGTTAACAATATGACCCCTAACGAGCTCGTTAAGCTAACGATGCTTTGAAAAACTGGCCCCTGGTTTAGAACATTGGCCATAATTAAGAAGATTTTTATTCAAGAAATTCACATTGATTATTCACATCTTTTAAGTGATTTCAGCTGTAACTTTCGCGAAGTGTTTTGTTTTGTTTGATTTGAGGTTTAACGTCCCGACAACACTGTATAGGTCATTTGGATACGTTGCTTCCAATTTTGTGGGACTTTTACCCTTGAGATGAAATGACATCTCAAGCCCTGTCGCCCAATTAAACCAATAGGGTTTACAAGCATGGAGGGTCCGACTCGCACCGCTTTGTCTTGACAGGCAAATATTTTTAGGAGTTTGAGCAATTATTGGATACTTATATTTAAAGCTGACATTTAGGGAGGTTTTGTTTTGTTTGTTGGTATTGGAGTTTAACGGCCCAGTCAACACTATTTTAGGTCATTTTTGAGCCGGTCAGTTTACCTATCCACACTTTACCTGGGCAAGCTAATACGCAAGTGGTTAACTAGTACAGTGTACATTCTTTCGCCAGAAACTGACAACTGTCCTTCTTCAATCAGCGGAAGGGAGAGAATGACCGTGGAAAAGATTTCATGATCAATCTCCACGAAAGAATGTTGCCGACCCCGGCAGGTATCGAACCCGCGTCCTCCTGATCACCAGTCAGACGCGCATCCGACTGAGCTACCGAGGCCAGCGCATTTAGGGAGGTACATCGGAGGTTTTACGGTCGGCAATTTTGTTTTACGGCGACCATAAAACGGACGATTTACCTCCCCAAATGACAAATATAAATACAGTTATCCCGATTCTTATGTACTAATTCGGTTGTTTTGTAAAAACAAATGCACAAAACGGCAAGCGCTGTGAGCTGATTCAACAATGAAAACCGATGTTACGTGGTGGCGTTGGGTTTACGACCGTCTATCGCAGAATATACTGTCACAAATGTTTGAAGTTATCCACGCAAGTGAGTTAGAATTGCGTTTGAAGGCAACCTGTTTAGTTATTTTTTTTCACTGCAGCTAATGATAGGTGCTTTGTTGTGTGGGAGGGGTGGGGAGAGAGAAAATCTTTCCCTGTTGCAGATAATGGTGTTAATATATATATTTTCTTCGGGTCACTAAACCAGTTTCAAAATTGGAAAAGAACTGTCAACAAGTTTCAACTCGGCGACGCAGGTTTTGAAAAGAAGATAACACAGCATGCAGGTTATACCGCTAATCTCGCGTGTATGCCTTGACACAGCCAGGGTTGCGGTTTTACACTAATAGTTAGTCTGTCATTACTGACTATGACCGCTCTTAATGTTACTGTTTGTGTGTTCCAAGATGGCTGATGAGACCGATTCTAGTTCTGAACTGTTTGTTGCAGATAGAGCAACAGAGGCTAAAGGAAAACAGCTCTGTTGGTGATGCGATAGCTCTGGCTTTGCGCTGTGCACGTTTCTGCTCAGCTTCACTGATTCACGTTACCTCGTATTCACTGGCACCACCCCCGCTTTGCTCTGCCCTGTGCAATTCGTTCCCGTGACGCTGTTGGAATGTTGAAGTCCCAGATGAGGATTTGAGGGTATCCTGGTAGCGCGCTTCTTCTGACCGCCATGGGAGCGTTTGCCCATTTCTAGTTCTCCATAGAGAATTTTCTTTGGCAAACTTTCCTCAGACATTCTGGTAACATGGCCTGTCCATCTTAACTGTGCTAATTGCAGAAGAGTATGTACACTTCGCACCCCTGCCCTGTTCAGGACTTCCGTGTCTCGAATCCTGTCTTTCCACTTAACCTTCAAGACTTTTCTAAAACAGCATGTATGGCAGTTATACAGTCTTTTGGTGTACCGCCGGAAACTGTCCATGTTTCACATGCATACAATAGCGTCGGCAGCACCATACTTTGACTTTCAGCTCCGTGTCAAATAAAAATCAAAAATGAGTTCCTTTAAGAGAAATGAAAACATTCATAAGAAAGATGGGTCATACTATGTAGTTTCGGCTAATAAAGCCTCATCAGTGACCCTGTAATGATCCGGCAAAGAAAGCCAGAGGAAACATACTGCAATTTTTTTAATTTCGAATAGACAGTCGATTCAAAGACGGATATAAATCAAAATGGGTCCAAATAATTAAAAACCTGTCTAGAATATGAGTCTAAACCAATAATTTATTTCTGATTTCTCAGAATATTCACGCTTATCTCAAAGGACCAAAAGTAAAATATAAACTGAACTATGGTTGATGTACGGGGAGACGTTTTACGGCCGCCACCCGGCACAACACCAACTGCCGTGAAGGCAAATAAAAATAAAAAATGAGTTCCTTTAAGAGCAATGAAAATATTCATAAGAAAGAAGATGGGTCATACTACGTAGTTTCGGCTAATAAAGCCTCATCAGTGACCCTGTAATGATCCGGCAAAGAAAGCCAGAGAAACATACTGCAATTTTTCGAATTTCGAATAGGCAGTCGATTCAAAGACTGATATAAATCAAAATGGTGTCCAAATAATTAAAAACCTGCCTAGAATATGAGTCTAAACCAATAATTTATTTCTGATTTCTCAGAATATTCACGCTGATCTCAAAGGACCGAAAGTAAAATATAAACTGAACTATGGTTGATGTACGGGGAGACGTTTTACGGCCGCCACACGCCACAACACCAACTGCAGTGAAGGCAAATAAAAATCAAAAATGAGTTCCTTTAAGAGCAATGAAAACATTCATAAGAAACAAGATTGGACATACTACGTAGTTTCGGCTAATAAAGCCTCATCAGTGACCCTGTAATGATCCGGCAAAGAAAGCCAGAGGAAACATACTGCAATTTTTTGAATTTCGAATAGGCAGTCGATTCATAGACTGATATAAATCAAAATGGGGTCCAAATAATTTAAAACCTGTCTAGAATATGAGTCTAAACCAACAATTTATTTCTGATTTCTCAGAATATTCACGCTGATCTCAAAGGACCAAAAGTAAAATATAAACTGAACTATGGTTGATGTACGGGGAGACGTTTTACGGCCGCCACCCGGCACAACGCCAACTGCAGTGGAGGCAAATAAAAATCAAAAATGAGTTCCTTTAAGAGCAATGAAAACATTCATAAGAAAGAAGATGGGTCATACTACGTAGTTTCGGCTAATACAGCCTCATCAGTGACCCTGTAATGATCCGGCAAAGAAAGCTAGAGGAAACATACTGCAATTTTTCGAATTTCGAATAGGCAGTCGATTCAAAGACTGATATAAATCAAAATGGGGTCCAAATAATTAAAAACCTGTCTAGAATATGAGTCTAAACCAATAATTTATTTTTGATTTCTCAGAATAATCACGCTGATCTCAAAGGACCAAAAGTAAAATATAGGCTGCACTATGGTTGATGTACGGGGAGACGTTTTACGGCCGCCACACGGCACAACAAGTCTGAAATCTCATTTGTCCAAGACACTACCACGTAGTCGGTCAAATATTGATGAAGAAATCAATACTAGGATTGCCAAAGCTAGTGCAGTATTTTGTTTTACACTAGCAGCTTTGGAATTATGAAAAAAGTAAAACAGTACGGAAAACTGTAAACCGGTATTCAATTATATATGAGCCCCGCCAAGCGAATTTGTGTCTTCGAGCATTCCGTCATGACAAATTTTAACTGCGCATGCCCAGCCGTTCAGAGGGGCCAGGGATATGGCTTTCTGTCTGAAGGTTCCTCTTGATTCACTGCTTGAATGAGCGAGCAGCGAAGGTTCTGGCGAGACTGCGCGGATGCGCAGGCTCGCCTGAACCTACGCTGCTCGCATAGACGATAAGTACAAAAATCGCTTGACGGGGCCCATATGTTCTGCACGCTGGTCTGATCAGAGCTCAAAAACAATCTATTGTACAAGGTAATTAGCTGATAGTTTGTTCCAAGCACAGTTCATTCGCCTTTGTTTCATCATCCACTTGTCCGTAATTGATTTCTTGATGATATCTATGGTATCAATTTGGACAGTTTTATGAAAAGTTCAATACAAGTTACAACAAATATATTCCTTATATTGATATTTGTCTTGTTTTGACCTAAGTTTTCTAACTGAACTTGTGCCTCTGGAGATATAAGAAGCTCATTTATATGGCATTCTGGTGCCAGGATTGTACAGATATATTACGTACGGGAACCATAATGTTTATTGCATAGCTTGAATAACTCTGCATACTATTGTGGAATGGCAAACATCTAGAAGTAAAGACACACATACTGTTACCAAAATAGCATTAAATATACAAAAAACATCCCATTTCAAAGTCAGTTTGGTAGGGTTCGATACCAATTTTTGCAGGAGTAATGAGTAATGAAATATGAAACATATTGAACGGGAGCAAGACTGTGACTCCTGGGTCATGCTACAGAGGTCAGACTTGGGGTGGGGGAGGCATAAAGTTTTTCGAGACATAGTCATGTAACATATCAAATCAAAGAGGATGATTAGTATAATATATAATGCATGTACAATTTTGACGCTGGTGTCAGATTTTGGCCCTGAGGGAGGGGTCTAAATGTCAAATGTTACAAAATCAGTTTTAGAGATTTTGATGCCAAACTTGGCAGAAGGTTTGAGTGATGAAATATGTAAAACATACTGAACGGGATTTTGACTGATCCCGGTGTCTTTCCCCAGGGGATCGAGGGGCGTCTACTTTTTTTAAATATGTTATTTGGTACTTTGCCCCTGTGGAAAAAGCGTGGGGATTTGTGATGGCGTGTCATCGACTGCACATTCTAGTTATATCTGTCCCCCATGATGGTAGCTTGTTTTGTCAAAACAGGAGTATTGAATGTAAAGACAAAGGTATTTGTATTTTAATCTTATTTTGAACCTTTCAACTGCCTTTACACCTTGTGTCCTTGTAACCTGCAGAATCTCCTCCTCGCTGCAGCCCCGCAATTATGTGCATCTAATTACTCCCAAAGTAGTATTTATAGAGGTGTACACACGAACTTTTAAACTGTGAAAAGCAGTTGTGGTCCTCAGAAGATTCTCAGAATGTTATTTCGTTTAACGTCATCAAGAGCTGATTCGATTTTTGCAATTTTGTAACATTTTCTGGTTCACCCAGGATACTGTTGATTACTTTTTGAATTACAAACGGGGATAAATATGTTCTAGAAAGGGTTTTCCTTTGGAAGCAAGGAATACACCACAGAACTATGAAATCAAAGCCTCCGTGGTGTAGTGGTTACGCTACTCACCTAGTAAACCAGGGGTCGCAGGATCTATCCCGGGCTTCTCAAGAATTTTGGATGAGTCTTTAAACCGAGGACCCATCGCCGTATGACACTAGCTGTTGGTGGGACGTTAAACTCAAACACACACTCAGAACTATGAAAGACAATATGGTTTTGTTTTCGTCGGTGCTTCTATGGTAAATAGGCGCGGAAAAGTTTGGTTTGCTGTTTCTGTTGAAGTTTTAGAATGTCACGTGCGATATGATCGATATCAAAACATCAGACCCTGAAAAATCTTGGTTTGTCTTTTTTCCATTTGTTTATTGTAGCCATGATGAAACGTTTGGTTGATTCGTCGCCCGTGCTCTCCGTCCGATAGGGAGCCCTACAAGGGAACACTTTTATCGAGTTGCTTGACATTACTTCTACTCAAGCGTAAGAGATAAGGAGATACATTATTACGCGCAAAAAGCTGCACGATTGGACCGTTTAGCAGCCGTCTTCTAGAAATGCCAAAGTTGTGGAAAGACTTTATGAGGAAACGGCGTCTATTTAGTTTGATACAAGATAAGGAAGAGAGCGTAGGTGTTTTCCTAGGGCTTGGCCCGATTGACCTTGCCGGTCCGCAGGACCACCGCCTATGCCATACCGAAGAGGTGTGTTGGGCACCTGAAGCATTAAACTCCAGATAACCTCCAGGGTCTCTTCTTCCGGCTCACGTGACGCCACCCACGGTTAACAGGTGGTACCCACTTTAGGAGGAGTAACGACCGCTAATCAACGATGCGCTAATCAGCGATGGATGATACTCAGATTACCCGGAAATAGAATACCCAAACTTCTGTTGCAGAACTTCTCAAGTTGTGACGTAATACTCTGGGGTCAGTTGTTCAAAAGTAACGACATCGTTAGTTAACAAATCGTTAAAATCGTTAAAACTTTGACCATGAAATATGGCAAATGTGCTATTTTTTTTTTTGCTGACGCAAAAATACCAAAATTTTAAATATTAAACTTGCTAGGACAGTTAACAATATGACCACTAACAGGCTAGTTAAGCTAACGATGCTTTGAACAACTGGCCACTGAAGTTTGGCGATCAAAGGATGCAGTATAATGAGTATAATGTCCACTCCATGTGAGACGCCAAGTTCTGCAACGGAAGGTCAGATGGTTTTCTCCCTCCGGGTACTCCGGTTTTCGTCCACCTCTGATTAACGATCGGCTCGATATGAGTGAAATAATCTTGAAAGGGTCGTAAAACCAAAACCAAATAAAAATGTCCACTCCTAAATCTAATGAGTATTGAAATATGTAGTAAGAGTCTACCACTTCCTCCACAAAAAAAATAAATTGTCTCATCACCAGTAGACGTTAAAACACACATTTTTGGAACTTAATCAGGCTATCTGTAATCTGTTCAGGTTTATACTGCTTGTTCAGGTACTTTAACTCTTATTTCTACAGAAGGGTAGAATCATCACAATATCACCACGTGAACAAATCCATGAAATGACTACCCCTTAACCCCACTTTATATAGAGAAAACTGGGGTTTACGGGGGTTTTACATTATTGTTTTTATTTCTGCTTCAAGAAGCGGTTCTATCGAGCACACACAACTTTTGTTTGCATTTTAAATAAGAAAATAATCATGGATTTTCATCAGAAAATAAGTAGCCATTTTGGAGATGTGAATAAAATGTGCTCTTTGTCGCAGGGGTGTGTTATTGTAATGATTCTCCAGGAACTCCAGAATAAGTTTGAATTAGCCACGGTAAACGAGACAGCCGGGTGCGAGTTGCTGAAGTTTCACTCTAGTACCCACAAATACATTTGAATTACATGTACCGGTACAGAAACTATTCATTTACATAATGGAAATATCTGTTTCAGAACCTTGAAGCAGAACGTACCCTTCATCAGGAGAAACAGGGGTGGTGGAGGAGGGGGTGGTTAGGTTAGGCAACAGTATGGCTTCCAACGGATATTGGCTTACAGTTGGGTAAGCCCTGTTGTCCTTGAAACAGGTAATGTTGTTATTTCTTCTTTTACTACTCTTTCATTCATTTTGCTGTTTCTTCCCCGTCCCTTTTTCATCTTAGCCACTACCTCTTCTATTTCTTTTCTCCCTTTCTCAGGAAGACGGGGGTTGGGGAAATAGATTAGGCTACATGATGCTTTCATGCAGGACTGAAATCGACCGCATACGAGTAGTGGTAAACCGCGTAGATGGCCTAAGCCTGCCCAGGCAAATGGGTGCGACTTGGACCGTCCCTTTTTGTTTATTTGGCCGGCAGGGCTTGGAATTTCATGTCATCTCGGTGTCGGGTAAACGTCCATCAGAATTGGCAGCAACGTCTCAAAATAACACAAAAAAATGTTTAACGGGACATAAAACTTCAATTCAAACTAACGAGAAAACCTGTTTTCGGGGTTTCTGATCAGGCAAGACAAAAACCAATCTGCACGCCTTACGGGCGGTTACTATATACACCTGTGGACACAAAAGCGTTCAACTCCTATGAAATATCTTTCAATGAATCTCTTTGCATTAAGTTAGTTTGACAAGCAAATGTCATTCATCAAAGAACTCTAAAACTACATCGAGCAATTGATTGGTCTCATTTTTGGCAAACTCTTTCTGATTGACATTTGAGATGTATTTTAATTGGACAGTGCAGGAGTCAGCAAGGAAATGTACGCCATCTTGTGTTCTGCTTGGCAGTTGACTGATAGGATGTTAGGATTTAGTGAATGATGTTTCAAGTCAAATTGAAATGAAGCTTATCAAAGTTTGAACGCTTTTGTGTCAACATGTGTAAGGCATTGTAATATGAAATAAAGGCACCTCCTTTTGAGCAAACACACTCATTTACAGCACTTAAAAAGCTTTAATTGTGGTGTAGAACAAAGAAAATACCGATAGTGCTAGATTGGTTTTGTTTGTTTGATTTGAGGTTTAACGTCCCCGTCAACACTGTAAAGGTCATTTTGGAGACGTTGCTTCCAATTTTGTACGACCTTTGCCCGACATTGAGATGAAATGACATCACAAGCCCTGCCTTCCAATGAAACCAATAGGGTTTATAAGCATGGACGGTCCGACTCGCACCGCTTTGCCTGGGCAGGCTTCGATCCTCTAAGCGGTTTACCAGTACTCGTGTGCGGGCCCGTTTCAGCTTTGCGTGAAAGCATCATGCAGCCCATCCATTTCTTCAAGCCCCGATGGGCGGGGACTGATACTAGATTGGTAGCTCAGCGGTTAGTAGCTCAGTGGTTAGTACACTTGCCTCTGATTCTAGAGGCCTCCGGTTCGATTAACAGCAGCGACAATAAAGTTTGGTGTTTAAATATGTTCCAGTGGCATCAATTGTAGGGATGAATGCCAAAAAGTGCACCGTTCTTCGGATCGGGATGATACCTGGAGGCCACCTGTGAAGGGAGAATCATCCCCTTTGCAGGTTAAAGATCCTTGTCGTTATTTCATGATTATCCCACAGGCTTTCGTCCTGCAAATCTCGAGTATATGTACACCTGCGAGTAATCGTCAAATGGGGCCTATCGCAATAACAGTAGATAGATAGATAGTCACGCTAGCAAGTCCTAGGTTAACCGCCTATATATAGGTGCAGATGGTATTTATGTGGGCGTACTTGACATTTCTTATATCTACTTCTAAGCAAAATAAGGGGAGTCATTGAACCATTCTCCTATGTTATTTTCACTATTTTGGCAGTACTTTCTTTGCGTTCCCCAAATGAGATAATTTGCCTCTTGTCTAGCCGACCAAAAGAACATATTTCGAAAGAGGCAGTCGTGTGAAAGCCAGCTTACTTTGACCAAAGTCCAGGTATGACCTTGCAGCAGGAATAGATGTAGGTCAACAGATAGACACCGCAAAGTTTCACATGAATGGTTTGAGCAGTGTCAAGCTCAGACATGCCAGCATGCAACCTCTTACAGTGGATCTAAAGCTTCCTGATCAACATTGGCTAACCAGACCTGGTCAAGGCCAGTTTGCAATATTGTCCCAGCTGTATCAGGTGTCCCTCAAGGGGCAATGCTCTGACATTTATTATTCTGCCCATGCATAAATTACCTGCCACAGAAAGTCAGCTATGGAGCTCACCATCTTGCTAATGACAGCCTTTTATATCACCAGCTCTCAAGAACGACTCATACTGCAGCATTTCACAGGGAACTTGAAAGACTACAGCAATGCATATTATGGAATGCAGACTGGCAAAATTCTTTTCAACCCAACCAAATGTGCGACAGTCAGGGTACTAAAACGGAGCACATTGCCCTTGAAAGTACCTTGGTATCCTTTATTTCAGAAACATGTCATCGGAAACCCATTTTGATGCAACTGCAAAAAAAAAAAAACGGCTGTCGTTCCTTTGGAAGGAACATAACAGCGGGGAAGATGTTAAAGCATGATGGTAGAGGCCATGATTAGACTTATCCTGGATTATGCCACATCAGTATAGGACCCACACTTTGTATCAAGCGGCTTGAGATGGTGTATCGGTGAGTAGCTCGCTTTGTCAGAGGTGACTACCACACAACCAGCATTACATTACGTCCCGAGTTAAACAACACTTTGACCGGCAAACTCACCAGCATCTTGTTTCAAATTTAAAGTTGTGGTGGCATCTCTCTGGGCTAAGTGGACATCCATGCTTGCAGGGTCTCCGACCCGAATGTAGCGAACTGTATAGGATACATCCTGGGAATTATGGACCGACATCATCTGTCAGCTCTACTTCAGACTTGTCCTTTGGGATCATTGATTCCATTGTTGAATTTTGAAAGTATTTGAGGGTCACTGATGAGGCCTAATTGGCCGAAACTAGCTAGTCTGGCCCAGAAAACATGTACACTCCATATATTCCATTTCTGTGGTGTATTCCTTGCTTCCAAAGGATAAATCTTTTTAGTACTTATTTAAGGACAAACTTTCACAGAGTATTATCGCATCAGGGATCACTGAGGGCTTCAAGAGGGATCGTGCAAGTCTTCCCTAAACTACATAAAAACTGTTTTTCAAAGCTTTTAATATGTTCTGTTGTGAGGAAAATGTGACGTGTCGCTTGCATCACTGGGGAGTCGAACTGTTATTGACTTACATTTTGGCAAGGCCTGCTGTCCTTGTAGCAGGTAGGATCTGCTGTCCTTGCAGCAGGTAGGGTAGAGGTAGGGGCGTTGTTACTTATGTTTCTACACTTTATTCAGCCACCCCCTCCCTTCTCCCCTATCACTCCCTCTCGTCTCCTCTACTATCTCTTCTATCTCCTTTGTCCCTTTCTCTGGGAGACGACAGAAAATGACCTTGTCAATTGTTTGAGCTACACTGCCGCTTTGCACATAGCCTAAGTATGTTGTCACAGCCTCTCTACAGTAAAGCAAGTGTTTGCTTTTAATTCGAGGTTATGGGGCATGGACCCGGCGCATTCCCAGATTGGTGCCACTGTATCCGTCTTTTCATATGTACTGAGAATATATTAGGCCTTTCGTGAAGTTGAGTAGAAATGGCCCGGGGGCGAAGGTGGTGTGGGGGTGGGGGAGTCCCACGGTTCGTGATACAGAGATATGAAGTGGAAGGCTGGGGCTGGGGCATGGCTGCTGGCGGACCACAAGATTGGTGTCACTGAATGTGTCTTATCATAAGTACTAAGAATATATATTTTGGTTTTGTTTCCCGGCCCTTTTAAGATTATTTCACTCATATCGAGCCGATCGTTAAACAGAGATTTACGGAATCCGGAGTACCCGGAGAAAAAACACCTGACCTTCTGGTGCAGAACATGGCATCTCACGTCACCCTAGCCAGGTTCGAACCCGCGGCGATGGGAGACCTAATGATTAAGAGTCGGCGCTCTTATTCACTAGACCACTAAGGCCCGTCTATGAGGGGTGGAGATTTGAATGGTTTCTGATGTCTTTTATGAGCTGGAGAGATTGTGCATGGCCCCGGCCTACCCAAGGGGACGCCCAGGTTGGTTCACTGAATGCGTCTCATATAAAGGAACACAAATATATATGGTTTATACGTACGGATCTGAACGGTTTCTGGGATATAAGATAGAAGCGATGGCAATGATCAGGAATCGATACAATTAACTCACAGCTCCCATCTAAGACACCAAAGGGAAGTAAACACAAACGTGAAACAACTGGACCCCAATGGAAAGGCGGAAAGCCAACAGGACAGTTACCTTCCCACAAAATGGTCAATTGGCTTTCCAAAACAAAACAAACAAATACAAGTCATACACACACTATAAGACAAACCATGACAAAAATAAACCGCGACAGAAGATCGTCTTGGAACGGTCAGCGAAATGAATTCCGTTGGAGGCTTAAATCGATTTTACGCGGCCGCAATCCTCGCACTTACTTCCGTCGCGATTAAGACCAATAATTTGTTCAGTCCGCATGAAAGCCTCCTAACACATCTAACACCTAAATCAGCTTTTGGTATAATTTTATAAATTTTGTGAACTTCGGCATTTTTGATTAGGAAGGCTTGTAAGCAAAATATCTCAAGAATCGCTAGAGCTAGGCTCTTGAAATTTTACAGGCTCTTTGGAACCAATGTGACGATGATCTGCATAGACCTTGATATATTAAAAAAAATTGACGAAATTATTCCCCTATTGGACTTAGACATTTAGCCATAGGAAATGGCTCTTCAACTTTTACAGGCTTTTTGGAACCAACGTGAAGTTGATCTGATTAGATTTTGGTATAGTTTTAAAAAAAATATTTCACGTACTTATGCCCCATTTACAGACTTGGCATTTTGGCATAGGACTTATAAGCAAAACATCTCAAGAACACTTGAACTTTTTGCAGGCTGTTTGGAACCAAAATTAAGATGACCTGATTAAACTATGATTTAATTTTAAAAATGACCAAATTATGCAACTTTATGGACTTAGGCATTTTAGCATAGCAAAAGCTTGTTATGCATTTTGGCTTAGCAAAAGCTTGTAAGCAAAATATCTCAAGAACCGCTTTGGCTAGGCTCTTGAAACTTCGCAGGCTGTTTAGAACTAATGTGAAGATAATCTGGTTAGATTTTGATGTAAATATATGAAACATTGACCAACTTATGGCCCTTTGTGGACTTAGGCAAATAGGCATAGGAAAAGCATGTAAGCAAAATATCTCAAGAACCGCTAGTGAAATTTTGCAGGCTCTTTGGAACCAATGTTGGTCTGATTAAATTTTGGTATCAGTTATGAAACAGTGACAAAGTAAGTCCCTTTTGCAGACTTGGTTGCCTTTGGTGTCTCTGATGGGAGCTGTGGGTTAATTGTGTCGATTCCTGACCATTGCCTTCACTTCAATTTTGGGCATTGGCATAGGAAAATAAAAATCAAAAATGAGTTCCTTTAAGAGCAATGAAAACATTCATAAGAAAGAAGATGGGTCATACTACGTAGTTTCGGCTAATAAAGCCTCATCAGTGACCCTGTAATGATCTGGCAAGGAAAATCAGAGGAATTTCGAATAGGCAGTAGATTCAAAACCAGATATAAATCAAAATAGGGTCCTAATAATTAAAAACCTGTCTAGAATATGAGTCTAAACCAATAATTTATTTCTGATTTCTCAGAATATTCACGCTGATCTCAAAGGACCAAAAGTTAGCAAAATATCTCAAGAAGCGCTTGGGTTAGGCTCTTGAATCTTTGCAGGCTATTTGGAACCAGTATGACGCTGAATTGATTAAATTTTGGTGTATATTTATGAAAAAATAAGCAAATATACCAATTACAGACTTAGGCATTTTGGCATAGGAAAAGCGTGTAAGCAAAATATCTCAAGGACCGCTTGGGCTTGCCTTGAAATTTTGCACGGTATTTGGAAGCAATGTGAAAATGATCCGATTAAATTTTGGTGTAATTTTATGAGAAACTGCCAAAATTAATCCCTTTTGCGGACATAGGCATTTAGGAATAGGAAAAGCCTGCTTTGTTTGTTTGATTTTAGGTTTAACACGGTCAACACTGTAAAGGTCATTTTGGAGACGTTGCTTCCGATTTTATTGGACTTTTACCCGACACTGAGATGAAATTACATCTCAAGCCCTGTGGCCCAATGAAACCGATAAGGTTAATAAGCATGGACGGACCGACTCGCACCGTATTACCTGGGCAGACTTAGACCCTCTCAGCGGTTTACCAGTACTCGTGTGCGGTCGGATTCAGCTCTGCGTGGAAGCATCATACAGCCTATCTATTTCTTCAAACCCCGATGAGGAAAAGCTTGTAAGCAAATTATCTCAAAAACTACACGGGCTAGGCTCTTGAAATTTTTAAGCTGTTTGGAACCAATTTGATAATGTTCTGATTAAATTCTTGTATAATTTTATAAAACTTTGACAAATTTATGCACATTTTTGAACATGGGCATTTTGGCTTAGGAAAATATTCCAAGAACAGACTGGGCTAGGTCCTTGAAATTTTGTAGTCTATTTTGGACCAGTGTGAATATAACCTGATCAAGTTTTAGATGATTTTATGAATATGTCACCAAATATTGCCTCTTTTTGAACCTATAATATATACGAGGCGTTATCAATAAATTCTTAGACAACGGCTATAATGTTGTCATTTATTGGAATTTTCTGTTCATTTTTTTCAACACTTGGGACAGAATATATACTCAGTCGATTCTGCGACTTTGGTAATATTTTATGCATATGTCGGCATTTTATGGTTGCCAAGGCAACTTCGAAAAAGGCTTGCGGCGCAGTTTATTTTTGCGAATTAAATTTCCGTTCTCAAAACGCGATACGTTTAGTTTTTGAAGTGTTACTTCATTAAATATTATATCAATGAAATCAGCAGAATCTGCACGTCATCTTGCCTGCGCATTATGGCGGTAAAGCGCTTCACGTAAAAACGACGTCAAAATTATTAACCGTCCTCGTGAAAAAAATTCACAAAAATGTGACGTCGGCGCACTTTTAAGATGGCGCCGCGCACGGAATATCGTAGTTCGATCAAATTCTGCTATTTGCTTGGGTACACTCCGACGGAAACAGATAAATTTCTAAGTAATGCCTATGGAAAGAGTTCAGTATTAAGATCCTTGGTATTTAAGTGACACAGGTCGGGGAAATGTTGAGGATGGCAAAAGACCAGGGCGACCGATAAAGGTGCATTCGGAAAGGGAGATAAGTCTCGTGAAAGAAAATATCGACGCGGACGCACTGCTTATAGTTAATGGGATAATGGACCGTTTATTAGTTCCAATAAGTTACGAGAGCGTTCAGGACAACCTTACGAATAAGTTAGGAATGAACAGAGTGTCGGCTCGCTGGATTCCACTCTTGTTAAGCGACGAGCAGAAGCAAAAATGAGTATCATTGAGCCAAGAATTTCTTCAGAATATAGACTTGTATGGACCTGACTACTTGAGCAATATTGTAACAACAGATGAAACATGGTTGTATACGTATGATCCGGAGTCAAAAACAGAGTAACTGCTTGTTTGACATCCCTGTACTTTAAGTAGACTAGGATGTTTTGTGGGCTTTTGTTGTACCTTCCTTCTATTCGAAGGAATCTTCTTCAGTATTTATTTAATAACCGGTATGAACATCGCTTTAGTTTTGACGGTATCACAACCTTATTAACCAAAATGAGTATTACAAATACATTTAAAATATCAATATCACCCCTTAGGTTACACTCTGCTTCTTCTGTACGGATTCCTCATTCTATTAAGAACTTTAATACTATGTTGCCTTCGGTATTGGTTAGACCCTTAAATTTGTCTTCTGTAACTTCAGTTAATCTCAAAGGAGCAGGCAATACCAATGTTTTTGGGAGTAGTCTTCGTATAAGACTATCTCCTCTCAAATCGCCCATCCTTCGAAAATATACTAATCCGTGGAAAAGAAGTGGAATGTATCCTAGCATTTCTAAGTGCAATGCCAAGAGGTGCAGATGTTGTTCGCATTTAAGCACTGCGTCTACCGTTACTTCATCTGTAAACGGTAGACGCTTCTCTGTAGTTAACATGTCTGATTTGACATGACAGTCTACAGATTTAATTTATCTAATTACTTGACGTGCTGCAAACTGTAATATGCAGTACGTCGGTCAAACTAACCGCATGCTTAAAACTAGATTGAACGAGCATTATCGTAGAATGAGTAAGCCTAAGAAAACTGACACTTTCTTGTACCGTCACTTTCGACGTACAGGTCATTCTGTAAATAACATTGTTATACAACCAGTGGAAAAACTTTATTACGATGCAAATTCTACAACTAGATTCAAAATAATCAAAAGACATGAAGCTGAACTGAAATGGATTAAATTTTTACAGACCCCTTTTCCACTGGGATTTAATGACAACATTTATCATGAGGGTAATATTTCCAGAATGCCGGACTTTGATATTTTCTCACTCCTGGAATGTCGAAAACGCAGAACTAGATCTCACGGCACCAGGAAAAATGGTAACTTTAAACGTAAATCACGTGCGTTTAAACGAAACAATACTAGACTGAAGTGACTGTCTATTATATTATTAAATCATGGACGCCACTCTATGCTTTCATTTTTAAGTTCATTACCCGTTTCTGTTTTACGTCTTCTGGACACCGAGGCGAATAAATTCTACGATAGTTCTCATCAGTTATATGATGCGGCTCTCTTAACTAGAGGCTATACTCAGCATACTCTCCGTCCTTACATTGATTCTGAAATTAATCATAAACGCCATTTCTTCAAAATATCCTTCATTAATAAGGGTATGGATTTTATAGATTTGCCCAGTATCTTCCGTGAGAGATCCGTACTTTCTTCCATTCCTGCTTATTTTCAAAATACTGAAACACCTATAATTTGCTATAAATATAACAAACCTGTTAGATCTATCATTTTTAATTTCAATAAACTTGTTTCAGATCTTGATATTGATACTAATACTCCTGATTCATGTGATTGTAAAAACTCAAAGTATTGCTATTCTGCTGCTGGTCATGTAATTACTGGCAATTTGAAAATTATTCCTGATTCAAGGATAAGGAATATAATTTCTAAAGGACCGAAATATCGGTTTCCTTCAAAAATTGATTTCAGTAAATGTAGAGATGAAATCGCTGCTTCATTGAATGAATTCGGTAATCGATGGTGTAAGCGAGAGTATGTTGAGCATAAAGCCCTTAAGGACTGGAAACTTAGCATTTTAAAACTAGTGAATAAACGCATTTCTTTCTATTCTCAAAATACTAACTTATTACCTCCTAAGCCCAAGACGTCTTTACGTCATCTTAAACTAGGTATTCAAGAATTTCATAAGAAGTTTGTTTTGGCCCCTGCAGACAAGGCCGCTAACAACGTCGTCGTTGTGTGACGGCTCCACTATGTTAACACGCTTAAGCAGGAGCTTGGTGGTACTAAGGCCTATGAACTTCAGCCTTTAGCTGAAGAGAGAGCTATAGTGGATAAACATGTTTGTCTTTCAGCCACCAAGTTTGCTGTGTGTGTTAACGAAGGCCAAGACAAGCTTCCTACGCTATACTGGTTACCAAAACTTCATAAAAAACCTTACAAAGCACGGTTTATTGCAAATTCTAGCTCTTGCACTACCACTGAACTTTCTAAATTATTAACTTCCTGTCTTACTGCTATTAAAACGCATGTAATTAAATATTGTGATAAAGTCTTTGAAAGATCAGGAAGAAATCTGTTTTGGTCTATAAAAAATTCGAATGATGTTTTAAATAAATTGAAATCTAGACAGTTTCGTGCTTCTAGTCTGTCTACCTACGATTTTTCCACTCTTTACACTACACTTCCTCATAATCTTATAAAAGAAAAGCTTAATGATTTAATTGAATGGGCTTTTCACAGAGAAGATTCTCTCTATCTTGCATGTAATGTCAGAAATGCATTTTTCACTTCTAAAGAGCATAAGAATTATACACTTTGGTCATGTCAGAAAGTGTGTGATGCCCTCACCTTTCTACTTGACAATATTTATATTAGATTCGGTACTAAGTTATTTAGACAAATTGTGGGTATTCCGATGGGTACTAATTGCGCACCTCTTGTGGCTGATCTGTTCTTGTATTGTTATGAAAGAGACTTCATTTTGTCGCTTTCTATTGATAACCAATCTGAAATTATTGAAGCTTTTAGCTCTACTTCTAGATATTTAGATGATTTATTAAATATTGATAATACCTATTTTGATGGTTTGATCAGTCAGATTTACCCCCTAGAACTTCAGTTAAATAAAGCAAATTCTTCTGATACCGAGGCCCCGTTTTTGGATTTACATCTATCTATTGTAGATGGATTTGTTTCGTGCAAAATTTATGATAAACGCGATGACTTTGATTTTGAGATTGTAAATTTTCCTTTTTTGGATGGTGATGTTCCTCGTGCGCCATCCTATGGCGTTTATATTTCGCAATTAATTCGATTTGCTAGAGTGTGTAGTCATGTAACTGACTTCAACACTCGTAATAAATTATTAACGGCTAAACTCCTTAATCAGGGTTATCGGTACCATAAACTACGCAAAGCCTTTTCAAAATTTTATAGACGCCATTCTGATTTAATTTCAAAATTCAATATTGGACTTAAATCTCTTCTGCAACAAGGTCTATCGGAACCCGAATTTTATGGTGACTTAGTATTTAAATTCAGAAAAATATATAACCGCAATGACTTCAGTACCCAATTTCGTAAAATCATTCTTCGATATAAAAAGATTGGGTACAACATGGATATTATACGACAGACTGCATGCATGGTAGTTAACCCAATCACGGTTGGCAACTTTGCTTCCCTCTTTAATTGCACGCCGGTGGGTCAGGCCTCAGATTCTATGACGGCTCCAACGTAAAGGCTTATTGAGAATTAGAGAGATCTAATTCAAGGTAATGTTGGTTGGTGCCTGATGCTCTGTCTCTGGTCGGGCTCATCGGAGTCTAACTGTTGGTTTTCTTTTGCTCCAGCATTTCAGTGGTTTCTTGCTGTCGAGTCCTCACCGTTGTCTCACCTCTGTGGTTCTTTGATTTTTGTGTTCACGGAGATGTTGCACTGATGAGTTAGGAGGCCTTCATGCGGACTGAACAAATTATTTGTCTAAATCGCGACGGAAGTAAGGGCGAGGATTGTGGCCACGTAAAATCGATTTAAGCCCCCCCAGTGGAAATCTTCCACTGACCGTTCCAAGGCGGCTCTTCTGTGGCGATTTATTTTATGTTGTTGTTTGTTACTTACTGTGTGTATCACTTGTGTCTTTTAGTTTCGGATGACCATATGGCCATTTTGTGGGAAAGTGACTGTCCTTATGGCCTTCCTTTGTTTAGGTTTCTATTATGGTCTGGTCGCTTAACGTTTGTATTTCTTTCCCTTTGGTGTCTTTTATGGGTGGAGTAAGTTAATTGTATCAATTCCTGATCTTTGTTTTACTTCTACTATCAAGCAAGTTGAAGCGACCAGATTCTCCTCCTCAAACGAAAGCGCGAGCATCCCGGTCAGCAACCAAGGTGATGGCCATTGTCTTCTTCGACCAGAGAGGAGTAAAGTAGAAGTAAAACAAAGATCAGGAATTGATTCAATTAACTTACTCCTACCATAAAAGACACCAAAGGGAAAGAAATACAAACATTATGCGACCAGACCATAATGGAAACCTAAACAAAGGAAGGCCATAAGGACAGTTACTTTCCCACAAAATGGCCATATGGCCATCCAAAACCAAAAGACACAAGTGATACACACAGTAAGTAACAAACAACAACATAAATAAATCGCCACAGAAGAGCCGCCTTGGAACGGTCAGTGGAAGATTACCACTGGGGGCTTAAATCGATTTTACGTGGCCACAATCCTCGCCCTTACTTCCGTCGCGATTTAGACAAATAATTTGTTCAGTCCGCATGAAGGCCTCCTAACTTATCAGTGCAACATCTCCGTGAACACAAAAATCAAAGAACCACAGAGGTGAGACAACGGCGAGGAATCGACAGCAAGAGACCACTGAAATGCTGGAGCAAAAGAAAACCAACAGTTAGACTCCGATGAGCCCGACCAGAGACAGAGCATCAGGCACCAACCAACATTATCTCTCTAATTTTCAAAAAGCCTTTACGTTGGAGCCGTCATAGAATCTGAGGCCTGACCCACCGGCGTGCAATTAAAGAGGGAAGCAAAGTTGCCAACGGTGATTGGGTTAACTACCATGCATGCAGTCTGTCGTATAATATCCATGCTGTACCCAATCTTTTTATATCGAAGAATGATTTTACGAAATTGGGTGCTGAAGTCATTGCGGTTATATATTTTTCTGAATTTATATACTAAGTCACCATAAAATTCGGGTTCCGATAGACCTTGTTGCAGAAGAGATTTAAGACCAATATTGAATTTTGAAATTAAATCAGAATGGCGTCTATAAAATTTTGAAAAGGCTTTGCGTAGTTTATGGTACCGATAACCCTGATTAAGGAGTTTAGCCGTTGAAAATACTGAGCAATGCGGTAGCTAGACGACAAACAGTGTATGCCGACTACTTTTCAAAGGTTTTCTTGTCATACTTATCATAATTTGTTTATCCCGCTGCATCATTTATTATAAAAATGTTGCTTTGACGAAATTTGATTTCTAAAACATGTTCTAATTTTATTAAATTTAAGGTCATTAGGCGGGATTTCCGACATGCGCTGAAGAAGAAACGTCCGGAAATGACACTAGTTAAGCTGCATATGGAAAACACTACAACCCACACAGTCAATATTACTACCAGAACACTACAGCAACACCGCATCAGCACAGCACCTCATCCTCCCTAGAGCCCTGACCTCGCTCCTTGCGATTTCGCCCTCTTTCCCAGGATCAAGAGACTTGTACAGACAATGGTACAAGCGTTTAAACAAGTGTATAGACCACAGGGGTGAATATTTTGAAAATGAACTAGACAGTAAGGCATGGTTCGTCGTCCTCAAAAACGTCGAGGATGAATAACGTCGTGTTAACGTCGCTGAAAAAGCGCCGTGAGGCATTATCGCATACGGCACCCGCCCATAGGGGCTTGAAGAAATATATGGGCTGCATGATGCTTCCACGCAGAGCTGAAACCTACCCGCACACGAGAACTGGTAAACCGCTTAGATGATCTAAGCCTGCCCAGGCAAAGCGGTGCGAGTCGGCCCGACCATGCTTATAAACCCTTCTGGTTTCATTTGGCGACTGGGCTTGAGATGTCATTTCATGTCAATGTCGGGTAAAAGTCCCACAAAATTGGATGCAACGTCTCTCAAATGACTTTGACAGTGTTGACGGGGACGTTAAACCTCAAAAGTCAAAGCATTACCGCATCACATTCAAAGGGGGAGTTCCAAATCTGCCCACGCACAGATTTTCTTGAAACTTCAGTTGTTGTTTACTTGGGGACTATCAACTATATATATAACTTTGTTTCATTTGATACATTACTGTAGGCCTCAGGAGAGATCCCTGGGGTAGTCCCCTGTAGAGGTCATACACACCTGTGAACTTTTCAGTCATAAATCAATAGGTATGATTATTTTCAAATTTTGTTGCTTTGATTGGCAACAGAACTCAATAAGGATTAATCTAACACAAAGAATGTAAATGTGTCTTTGTCTTTTAATTTTTCTGATAAATTTATTTACAAAATTTCTTCTACTTTTCATGAAAATTGATAAAAAATGAGATTTTCATCATAAGAATTAGAGGTGTTACTGATCTTGTCACCCAAAGATATTGCATATAAAATAGGCCACATATATCCTCTGTATAGCAAACAAATTTAAAAAAAGTCAGAAACCGGTAACATTGTTTTTGATTGCTAGATATTGGTTCAGGTCTATTTTTGTGCTAAAATCATTTGCTATATAAGAGGACAAGATTTCCTGAAAGTGTAGTTTTATTGTGTTTTTAATGACCAATTAGTGCCACCTTATCACACAAAGCTTAGCATAGGCATTTATGTAATAAAACCTCTCCCACCCACCCGGCCACACACCACCCGGCAACCCCCCCCCCCCCCCACCCCAAAAAAAAAAAAAATAAAATAAAAAAAGACTGTTTACAGACAGGAATTTTAGTTTGACTTTTAAAAAGTAAATGAGAACATACATTAGCAAAGTATACAAGTTCAATCCAAACATTTTAAAGAGAAAAAATAAAATACATTCATGTACTGTTCATAATGAATGTTAATGTTGACAGTATTGCAAAAATGATAATCCTGAAAATATTACATTATGGCACAATAAGACTAAGACAGTGTGGATCTTTTACCCTGTTTTATTTGGTCTTTCTGTATATTTTTAAACCCTGCAATACAAGGACACTTGATGTCAGTAATACGCAATGACCTATTGAATCTGCTTAATAAATTACTTTCATATTCATATTTCTTTCTTTAATTATTTTTGTTGTTGTCATTTTCTTCTTTAAAATAAAACAGCAACCAATAAATTGCCAACTGTGAAGGGACAGACTGGTTTTTCGATTTTTTTTTCTAATGATTGATCGATCCATGTGTTGGTAATTATGCCCCCAACTTCGAAGAAGTTGTGGGGGCATATTGGTTTTGCCCTGTTCGTCCGTCCGTCCTTCCGTCCTTACGTCCGTCCCATTTTTTACTGCATAGCATAACTTTAGAACCATGGGTGCTAGGTTTTTGAAATTTCATATATGGATTCCTCATGAAAAAATAATTGACCCGTGTTTTTTTTCTCGTCAGGATTATGCCCCTTTTTTGAGTTATGCCCCTTTGCAAAAAATACTATGAAATCTTGTAAGCAAGATATCTCAAAAACTGTTTGAGCTATTGCCCTGAAACTTTACATGCTGGTTGGGGATGATGAGTAGATGAACTGATTAACTTTTGAAAAAAATCCGAAATTTTTTTCTTGAGTTATGGCCCTTTGAAATTTTTCGCGTTTTAAGTTTGTAAGCAAGATATCTAAAAAAACTATTTGAGGTTTTTCCCCGAAACTTCACAGACTTGTCGGGGATGATGAGTAGATGAACTGATCAACTTTTGAAAAAAATCTGATTTTTTTTTCTTGAGTTATGGCCCTTAGATTTTTTTCGTGTTTTCAGCTTGTAAGCAAGATATCTCAATAATTGTTTGAGCGATTGCCCTGCAACTTTACAAGCTGGTTTGGGATGATGTGTAGATGAACTGATTAACTGTTGAAAAAAAATCCTATATTTTTTTCTTGAGTTATGGCCCTTTGAAATTTTTCGCGTTTTAAGTTTGTAAGCAAGATATCTCAAAAACTATATGAGGTTTTTCCCCAAAACTTCACAGACTGGTTGGGTATGATGAGTAGATGGACTGATTAACTTTTGAAAAAAATCCAATTTTTTTTTCTTGAGTTATGGCCCTTTGATTTTTTTCGTGTTTTCAGCTTGTAAGCAAGATATCTCAAAAATTGTTTGAGCTATTGCCCTGAAACTTTACAGGCTGGTTGGGGATGATGAGTAAATGAACTGATTAACTTTTGAAAAAAATCCGAAATTTTTTTCTTGAGTTATGGCCCTTTGAAATTTTTCGCGTTTTGGCATATTGGTTTTGCCCTGTTCGTCCGTCCGTCCTTCCGTCCTTACGTCCGTCCCACTTTTTACTGCATAGCATAACTTTAGAACCATGGGTGCTAGGTTTTTGAAATTTCATATATGGATTCCTCATGAAAAAATAATTGACCCGTGTTTTTTTTCTCGTCAGGATTATGCCCCTTTTTTGAGTTATGCCCCTTTGCAAAAAATACTATGAAATCTTGTAAGCAAGATATCTCAAAAACTGTTTGAGCTATTGCCCTGAAACTTTACATGCTGGTTGGGGATGATGAGTAGATGAACTGATTAACTTTTGAAAAAAAATCCGAAATTTTTTTCTTGCGTTATGGCCCTTTGAAATTTTTCGCGTTTTAAGTTTGTAAGCAAGATCTAAAAAACTATTTGAGGTTTTTCCCCGAAACTTCACAGACTTGTCGGGGATGATGAGTAGATGAACTGATCAACTTTTGAAAAAAATCCGATTTTTTTTCTTGAGTTATGGCCCTTAGATTTTTTTCGTGTTTTCAGCTTGTAAGCAAGATATCTCAATAATTGTTTGAGCGATTGCCCTGCAACTTTACAAGCTGGTTTGCGATGATGTGTAGATGAACTGATTAACTGTTGAAAAAAAATCCTATATTTTTTTCTTGAGTTATGGCCCTTTGAAATTTTTCGCGTTTTAAGTTTGTAAGCAAGATATCTCAAAAACTATATGAGGTTTTTCCCCAAAACTTCACAGACTGGTTGGGTATGATGAGTAGATGAACTGATTAACTTTTGAAAAAAATCCAATTTTTTTTTCTTGAGTTATGGCCCTTTGATTTTTTTCGTGTTTTCAGCTTGTAAGCAAGATATCTCAAAAATTGTTTGAGCTATTGCCCTGAAACTTTACAGGCTGGTTGGGGATGATGAGTAGATGAACTGATTAACTTTTGAAAAAAATCCGAAATTTTTTTCTTGAGTTATGGCCCTTTGAAATTTTTCGCGTTTTAAGTTTGTAAGCAAGATATCTAAAAAACTATTTTAGGTTTTTCCCCGAAACTTCACAGACTGGTCAGGGATGATGAGTAGATGAACTGATTAACTTTTGAAAAAAATCCGATTTTTTTTTTCTTGAGTTATGGCCCTTAGATTTTTTTCGTGTTTTCAGCTTGTAAGCAAGATATCTCAATAATTGTTTGAGCGATTGCCCTGCAACTTTACAAGCTGGTTTGGGATGATGTGTAGATGAACTGATTAACTGTTGAAAAAAATCCTATATTTTTTTCTTGAGTTATGGCCCTTTGAAATTTTTCGCGTTTTAAGTTTGTAAGCAAGATATCTCAAAAACTATATGAGGTTTTTCCCCAAAACTTCACAGACTGGTTGGGTATGATGAGTAGATGAACTGATTAACTTTTGAAAAAAATCCAATTTTTTTTTCTTGAGTTATGGCCCTTTGATTTTTTTCGTGTTTTCAGCTTGTAAGCAAGATATCTCAAAAATTGTTTGAGCTATTGCCCTGAAACTTTACAGGCTGGTTGGGGATGATGAGTAGATGAACTGATTAACTTTTGAAAAAAATCCGAAATTTTTTTCTTGAGTTATGGCCCTTTGAAATTTTTCGCGTTTTAAGTTTGTAAGCAAGATATCTAAAAAACTATTTTAGGTTTTTCCCCGAAATTTCACAGACTGGTCAGGGATGATGAGTAGATGAACTGATTAACTTTTGAAAAAAATCCGATTTTTTTTCTTGAGTTATGGCCCTTAGATTTTTTTCGTGTTTGCAGCTTGTAAGCAAGATATCTCAATAATTGTTTGAGCGATTGCCCTGCAACTTTACAAGCTGGTTTGGGATGATGTGTAGATGAACTGATTAACTGTTGAAAAAAATCCTATATTTTTTTCTTGAGTTATGGCCCTTTGAAATTTTTACGTTTTAAGTTTGTAAGCAAGATATCTCAAAAACTATATGAGGTTTTTCCCCAAAACTTCAAAGACTGGTTGGGTATGATGAGTAGAAGTACTGATTAACTTTTGAAAAAAATCCAAATTTTTTTTCTTGAGTTATGGCCCTTTGATTTTTTTCGTGTTTTCATCTTGTAAGCAAGATATCTCAAAAAATTGTTTGAGCTATTGCCCTGAAACTTTACAGGCTGGTTGGGGATGATGAGTAGATGAACTGATTAACTTTTGAAAAAAATCCGATTTTTTTTTCTTGATTTATGGCCCTTTGAAATTTTTCGCGTTTTAAGTTTGTAAGCAAGATATCTTAAAAACTATTTGAGCGATTGCCCAGCAACTTTACAAGCTGGTTTGGGATGATGAGTAGATGAACTGATTAACTTTTGAAAAAAAATCCGGAATTTTTTTCTTGAGTTATGGTCCTTTGAAATTTTTCGCGTTTTAAGTTTGTAAGCAAGATATCTCAAAAACTATTTCAGGTTTTTCCCCGAAACTTCACAAAGTGGTCGGAGATGATGAGTAGATGAACTGATTAACTTTTGAAAAAAAAATCCGATTTTTTTTTTCTTCAGTTATGGCCCTTTGATTTTTTTTGTCTTTCAAGCTTGTAAGCAAGATAACTAAAAAACTGTTTGACCTATTGCCAAGAAATTTTACAGAATGGTTGAGGATGATGAGAAGATGAACTGATTAACTTTCCACAAAAATGCATTTTTTTTCTTGAGTTATGGACCTTTGAAATTTTGTGTGTTTATCAATATTTTTATTGATACAAGATATCTCAATTACTGTTAGGGACAAGCAGTGTTAGGGTCAAGCAGTTGGGGGCATTGTGTTTCATAAACACTGGCTCTAGTTTTTTTTTTACATCACTTGGTCAAAGAGACTCACACTCCGCTCCCCCCTACAAAGGTTTTGTGAGATCATTTTCTGCATTTTTTCCAGGTTCATTATAGCATCTGCAAATGTGTAAGCTACATTGTCCTTGTCTTCAAAATAAATGTAGAGCTAATCACACTGTAACTACACCCGGACCTCGTTATAGCACGATTCGTTACAGCACGAATTCGGATATAACACGGTTTTTTGTTTGGACCCCAAATTTTCCCCAACCAACATTTATAAATATTATCCAAGGATTGTATCAGGTTTGAAGCACAACAACTTTATTTTCCTCTCACTTTTGACTGCGGTAATACGGTAGCTAACACTGTTTATAACGGTACTTTTTGATATTTATTGCAGGCCTCCCGCAGAGTTGAATATACAGTATATAAACTTGTTTAGCTTGACACGCATGATAAACATGAACTGCCATCGGCACAATCAGAAGTGTTTGCTTAGTGAGATAAAGAGATTAAAGAATTCAAACCGGAAAAAAATATTTATCATGCTCTGTTAAGGATCACTGCTCAGCAGAAATTTTAAACATCGATGCAGACATGTGATCGGTCAACTGCAAAACTCATTTTCTAGAACCGCATGTAAAAGAAAGTCAAATTTATTCCAGCTTAAAAGCAAATGATAAAACATATTCAAGATCGATTTTCGCGGTAAAAAATTCATTCAAACACCATGTGGGCCATTAAAAATCGTTTCTATGGCTAAAATATTAAGGGTTAGACATTTCAAGGGAAGTAATTCAAATTTTCTTGGAAGCGTTGATCATTGTCCGGTTCCGAACCCTACCATTTCACCATTGAAATGTATATACGGTACTGTAGTTCGGTACGGTTCCGGACGCTCAATTACAACAAAGTTAGCCGGGAACCAGCTATCAAAATGGCGTCATACTCGCTGTCAGATCGGACGATTTTTGGATATAAAACATGGTTTATCAGCTGGTTTCGATTAAAGTGACTTGTTTGACTTGATGGGCCATGGTATTTACTGCCATTGATTAGTTCTAAACACCTTTTAATCGGGAAATACTGTCATTAACCGGACCGCACATCATCATGTTTGGGAAACTATTGATCACCATTGTGTCAATGGTTGATCTGTGACAAATACGGTCGGCGTTTATAACACGATTCGGTTAACTAACACGGTGCGTTGGTTGGACCCGGAGTTCCGTGTTATAACGAGGTTGAGGTGTAGTTGTAAAATTGACATTGGGTCATTTGGTATACACTTCCCTAAATGAAATAGATGGAAGGCAAGTTGCTGTAACTAATTCATTTGATAGCTTATATTATAGTTAGTTGTTGTAATACAATTCGCATTTATAGTAATCTCTATGCAGTACTTGCCATCTATGTTAAGTTTTCTAGCTCTGTATTCATCAATTTTTACAAATGGCGTAAATCAGCTTTTAGCTGTACAATTAGCATATTTCTGAGCCAAAATCTACAGTTGGCTTTATATTTTTCTATAATACTGATAGCAAATATATCCTTTGCTCGTCATATTTAAGAATATAACTTTTCGACACTGATTTACACCGCTGGCGACATTTGTTTGTGCTTTAGTTCAGATTTTGCGGAGGCATTGTTAGAGTGACAAAAGAACCAACACAGTTGTGTTTCCATTTTGTCTACAGTAATCTGTGTATACAGTGAGCCAAACGATCAGCAAATATTGTCTGTGGATTATGACATACCTGGCTCAAACATAATAAACATCACACTCTTGGCCATTCAAGCAAGCTGTGCCATTCAGGTATGACAATCAGACTTTTCAAACTCAGGTATGACAATCAGACTTTTCAAACTTTTTAAGTAGACTGCTTCAGTTCAGAGAGTCAAGTGAAATTGTCTGGTTTACAGAACCATCTATTTTACTTGCCATTTCAACAATCTTTGTCATAATAAGCTTCAGCAGGCATTTAATTGAATGGGTTTTTCACAGAGAAGATTCTCTCTATCTTGCATGTAATGTCAGAAATGCATTTTTCACTTCTAAAGAGCATAAGAATTATACACTTTGGTCATGTCAGAAAGTGTGTGATGCCCTCACCTTTCTACTTGACAATATTTATATTAGATTCGGTACTAAGTTATTTAGACAAATTGTGGGTATTCCGATGGGTACTAATTGCGCACCTCTTGTGGCTGATCTGTTCTTGTATTGTTATGAAAGAGACTTCATTTTGTCGCTTTCCATTGATAACCAATCTGAAATTATTGAAGCTTTTAGCTCTACTTCTAGATATTTAGATGATTTATTAAATATTGATAATACCTATTTTGATGGTTTGATCAGTCAGATTTACCCCCTAGAACTTCAGTTAAATAAAGCAAATTCTTCTGATACCGAGGCCCCGTTTTTGGATTTACATCTATCTATTGTAGATGGATTTGTTTCGTGCAAAATTTATGATAAACGCGATGACTTTGATTTTGAGATTGTAAATTTTCCTTTTTTGGATGGTGATGTTCCTCGTGCGCCATCCTATGGCGTTTATATTTCGCAATTAATTCGATTTGCTAGTGTGTGTAGTCATGTAACTGACTTCAACACTCGTAATAAATTATTAACGGCTAAACTCCTTAATCAGGGTTATCGGTACCATAAACTACGCAAAGCCTTTTCAAAATTTTATAGACGCCATTCTGATTTAATTTCAAAATTCAATATTGGACTTAAATCTCTTCTGCAACAAGGTCTATCGGAACCCGAATTTTATGGTGACTTAGTATATAAATTCAGAAAAATATATAACCGCAATGACTTCAGCACCCAATTTCGTAAAATCATTCTTCGATATAAAAAGATTGGGTACAACATGGATATTATACGACAGACTGCATGCATGGTAGTTAACCCAATCACGGTTGGCAACTTTGCTTCCCTCTTTAATTGCACGCCGGTGGGTCAGGCCTCAGATTCTATGACGGCTCCAACGTAAAGGCTTATTGAAAATTAAAGAGATAATGTTGGTTGGTGCCTGATGCTCTGTCTCTGGTCGGGCTCATCGGAGTCTAACTGTTGGTTTTCTTTTGCTCCAGCATTTCAGTGGTTTCTTGCTGTCGAGTCCTCACCGTTGTCTCACCTCTGTGGTTCTTTGATTTCTGTGTTCACGGAGATGTTGCACTGATGAGTTAGGAGGCCTTCATGCGGACTGAACAAATTTTTTGTCTAAATCGCGACGGAAGTAAGGGCGAGGTTTGTGGCCACGTAAAATCGATTTAAGCCCCCCAGTGGAAATCTTCCACTGAGCGTTCCAAGGCGGCTCTTCTGTGGCGATTTATTTATGTTGTTGTTTGTTACTTACTGTGTGTATCACTTGTGTCTTTTAATTTTGGATGGCCATATGGCCATTTTGTGGGAAAGTAACTGTCCATATGGCCTTCCTTTGTTTAGGTTTCCATTATGGTCTGGTCGCTTAATGTTTGTATTTCTTTCCCTTTGGTGTCTTTTATGGATGGAGTAAGTTAATTGTATCAATTCCTGATCTTTGTTTTACTTCTACTTTAAGATTACTTTAAATGCAAAAACGCCTGTTAAGAAATGAAATATTTTTTTTTTAATAAAATCCGATAGAATTGTTAATGAACGCTCAAAATGAATTGTGTTTTTGGTGTTCCCAGGGTACCAAATCTGATACAAATGCTGATTTAATGAGCTCATATTATACAATCAAGGGTTAAACGTACATATATTCATGTGTATATATATATTGGCGAACAATTTCTCAATTGAAAATGTTATACCATATCTACAAATGGTTTGAAAAAAATTTAAAATCTGACCACTACTATTCAATGTTCAAATGCAGTATGTTACCGGTCTCAAATTTTCAAGAAAGTTGGATAAAATGTTCAACACATATATGGGCAATTTTCATATTAAAATGATGGGGTGACAAGAACTGCAACAATGTGAAATTAAAAGTCAAACATACTCCAAAAGATTTTATGGTTGTGAAATCTGGGGCCTGCTCCATATGAAATTGATCATGGTCTATGGAACTTCAACTGAACAATAGCAAATGTGATACAAAAATAATCACAAATGACTACAGCGATGCCTGCGGACAAAATGACTCCAAAACATAAGAAGTTGTTGTGTATATATACACTTGCTTGAGGGTACCCCTATTTTCAGATGTGGAAATAAACAAAACATTGCAGATTTATAATGAAAACAGATATAAGAGTGAAATAGCTAAATAATGAATAGTCATTTACCAGGCATTAATTATGCAAAATATCATGCAAATCTGTGCGTGGGCAGAACCCTATGGAAATTTACTATAGGCTGGAACTCCCCCTTTGTGTAGAACCATAAAATGCGTTCGTTTATTACCATATTTCATACATTTGCTCATTATATTTTTCTATTGCACCAAATCAAATCAAGTTTAGAATAGCTTAAAGCGCATTGAAATTATTCGACTTGTCCACGAATTTATTGATAACCCCTCGTAAGCATTTAACACAGAACAAAGCTTGCAAGCAACATATCTCAAGAACCGCATGACCTAGACCCTTAAACTTTTGCCGGCAGTTTGGAACCAAATAATAGATGACCTAATTAAATATTGGTATAATTTTATCAAAATTTCACCACATTATTCACCTTTGTGGTCTCAGGCATTTGGGCACAGGTAACAAAAAGCTTGAATCTTGACAAGCTGACATAGAATGATGAGTAGATAAACTGATCGAATTTTGAATTATGGCCCTTTGAAAATTTTGGCATTTAGCAGTAAGCATATGGTTGGGGCATAATGTTTTACAAACACCGTTTTAGTTTTAAATGTAGATTTGTAGGATTTTCCGACGGGTATCTTCATGTTGTATGTGCTTATTGGTTGTGCATTATTATTGTTATTCAGCACGAAAACCAAGCCTATATAATTTTGACCCCCTCGAACCCTACATCTATATAGTAAAACTGGGGTTTACAGGGGTAAGCCTTATTTTTCTTATTTCTGCTCTAAAATATAGATTGTACTCGTTAGAACCGCCACGATGAGACGGTTCTAATGGGTACCCACAATCTATATTTTGAGCCGAAATAAGAAAAATATCGAGGCGGTTCTAACGAGTACCCACAATCTATATTTTAGAGCAGAAATAAGAAAAATATCACATTTTTTCGACTTAAAATTACATTACTTCGGCGATAAAGGTTACAGTGCATTTGATGAATTTGTATAGGCGTGTTTTCGTTATGGATCACCTCTCGTGGGGAAGAGAGAGCTGTTTGCTTTGCTGATTTTTTTTTTTTCTTTTGGTTTTCATTATTGTTAAATACTCTTCCTCTTGGGTATCATTGTTTTAATTGTGAAAGTCGTCTGACAACTCATCAGGTTAATACGTCTGTGAAACGAACACTCCCTAAACCCAGCACTGGAGAAAACGGGAGTATACATTATTTTTTTTTCCTATTTCTGTTCAATGGCATAGTTGTGTGTATTCGTTAGAGCCGCCTCATCGTGGCGGTTCTAACGAGCACGTTAGAGCCGCCTCATCGTGGCGTTTATAACGAGCAATCACATTCTATATTTGCACTGTAAATAAGAAAAATAACAAACAGTTTTATCTGTAAATTGTTAGTTCTAGAGATAAGATATACATCACCTTAGCGCATGGTTGTGTATCGCAATGAAACTGTCCGTTTGGCTTTTGTACTTGTGTTTTAAGTGTGGTGCTTTACATTACGAAAACACGCATATACAAATACATTGTAACCTTTATCACCGAAAAAGTTTACCACTGTAAACCCCATTTTTACTACATAAAAGTGGGGTTGAAGGGGGTCAATATTATATAGGTGTGTTTTCATGATGAAGTGTCTCTTTGTTTTCCTTTGGTGTCTTGAATAGGAGATGTTTGATATTATATCGATTCTTGATCATTGCCTTCCTTTCTATGTTCACACCAGTTTGATTTGATTCAACAGATTTTTAAAACAGTGTTTTGGTTTTAGGCAATAGTTTCAACAGTTACGTTGTCTCGTCTTGTTACGAATTTGGGATTCTGGATTTGTACATTTAATGTATTTGACAATTTTAACCATTAGAAGCAGTACAGTTACTTTTGGTTCAGGTATAATACCCGAAAAAAAAACGTACAGTATAACACATCAAGGAAGTGATAGTTTCCCTTTTCACTAAATCTACTACTGAAAATTAAAATTCGGGATGTTTAGTTGGGAAAAACAAAACAATAAACATAAAAAAGATGTTTAGCATGACCCCGATACAAGTGTGCACAGCCGAAATTTTATTTTGCATAGAGCTGGTTTGTGTGAAACAGCAACAGAAAAAAACTCGAGTTCGTGCCGCTCGTATTACTAGACCGCATCGATATGAATGCATATCAATTTGATTTATTATACCAACAATGATTAATAGAAAAACGTCCTTTACTAAGATACTGTCTTATATCAACTTTTAATTCGGCCACGTACATTTCCATATTGTCTTTCTCTTAAAACCTGGTTTTATAAATTAATTTCATTCCCATACATTCAAAGTGCAAGATTTATGTTAGTTGTAACAGATAAACTTTCATTTTTGCTATCGGTAGTAGGTAACTGCAGATGATATACTAGAGGAAAAAAGAAACGCAACAGTTGTATTCTTGAATGTCTGCGTAAATTGCTGACGTTTTATAATTTCTATATCTCGTATGATGAACTGACTATTTTTGCGGTTAGTTTATTACTGAAAACGTCATTTGAAATAATGCGTTACATGTCGTATATGAAAATCACTTTAAACCAATCAATGTGACGCTGACGTCAGCATGTCGGACTAATGGATGCTTTTTTGCGGCTTTAGAGCCCTTCACGTCGACTTGACAAAGTGCGAGTATGGACCAGCATAAAAAGTTAAAGAACATTTGGATAAACTTGTTTCAAACTCAGTTAATGCATAACCATACGCGCAACGACAAAGAAGTGCATTCAACGTCTTTCTAAGGGTGTCGACTGTGGCTAAACGATCTGTATACGGAAATGTTATCTGGCGTAGACAACATTGAAGCTTTTTTAGCATCAAAACCCGTACTCAAACGGAAAATTGCGTCTTTCATGCGCTTTTTGCACACTGCCGTTTATGACGTCAACGTCGAAACAAGTAACGGAATTTTGGCTTTATTCATTCCTTTCCGGTGAATTGAGTCTCAATGCGTATAGTGTGTTACAAACACGACACCATTCTTCTTTTTGCGATTTTAATGCAATTTTGTGCAGTTCTTTTTCTATGGGGTTGGTTAAATACGGAAGCGTCAACTCCGGGGCATTTACAATTCTCAGACGTTTTTTGCTATGGTTCATTCACGGTTAGATAGTACAATTTAAAACTATTGTTAACCAGAAAAAAGATGGTTATTTTCTCGCCAAAAATCATAATGTTGCGTTTCTTGTTTCCCTTAGTATATATATTTAGCGGATCGGTGCATTGGACATATTGGCACCATAATTTTAGCATCATAAATACTGTGTGCGCTTTGTGTTGCTTGTAATTAGTAACATATACTGTATGATTTATTTTCAAAATAGAAGTGAAGGCAATGATCAGGAATCGATACAATGAACCAATAAGAGACACCAATGGGAGAGAAACACGAACATGAAATAACTAGACCCTAATGGAACCAGCAATAGCGGAAAACCATATGGACAGTTTCTTTCCCAGAAAATGGCCAATTGGCTATCCAAAACAAAAAAATATCAGCGATACACACACTCAAAGACAAATCACGACAAAAATAAACCTCGACAGAAGAACCGCCTTGGAACGGCATTTCACTGGGGGCTTAAATTGATTTTACGCGACCGCAATTCTCGCGCTTACTTCCGTCTGTGATGCGATATTCTTCAATTTGTATCTGTAACTATCATTCATACCCGCATCGAAGTCTGTTTCGTAGATTTTATTTAATGAAAATATGATAGTACATATGGATTGTATTAAAATATTGTGAGTGAAAAGTGTTACCAGTTACTAACTTAAGCTAAAAATCATGATGCAAAAAACGTGATGTGTCCTTGCCTCACACAAAAACTGATGTCTTGTGAACAGAAAATATCCTTTATTGAATTACGGTGAAATGGAATAGGGATAACAAGATTGTGTACAGTCTAATGGATCTAATGAAGCAGAATCAAATTTGATTGCTATTTCATGAGGCTTACAGATTCAATGAGGAAGATTTGTTTTTAAGACAATTCTCCGTTTTGGCCAATACTTGAAGAGCTTAGCAATGAAAATTGGTTTAATACCGATACTGTATTTTGCCTGAATCAATTCTGAAATGAATGGGTATAACCTTTGACATGCTAGCAGTCAAGTCCGTTGTAACACATCCTTTTAATTCAGCCATTAGCACACGATTCTATATACATGTGCAGTTCAAAACAATAACAGAAGATGATTTTTTTTCTCCACAAAAAAGAAAAAAAAAAACTTGCGTTTTATATAATTAACAATGCAACATTTCTTTTACTAAGCGAGAAACATATGCTTTATATTTCTCACTGTCCTCATTACACAAAAAGTGATTATGTGTAAAGGTTAATATTCATTCATATACAGAACGTTTTGTATGTAAAACTTTTTTTTCTCATTTAAATCAACAGTATATATCAATTCTAACAAACATAACAGGCTATTAGAACTAGATAATCAAGTTACAAGCCTCAGGCCTAATTGATCGAAACTAGCTAGTCTGGCCCAGAAAAATCCTATACACTGCCCATTTTTCAAAGGATTACCTTTCCTACACTTAAACAAGTCCGTGAAATGAACACCCCTTATACCCAAGTGTATATAGGGAAAACTGGGGTTTACGGGGGTATACATCATTTTTCATTTTTTGCTCCAATACATAGTTTGTGGGTACTCGTTAGAACCGCCTCAATGAGGCGGTTCTAACGAGCATCCACAACCTATGTTTGCAGTATAAATAGGTAAAATATCGTGGATTTTCATCAGAAAAGTAGACATTTTGGAGACATGAAAAAATGCACTATATAGCACGGGTGTGTTATCGTAATGTATAGAACATTTATACCTGCTGCAAGAAATCTTGGTTTAAATGAAAAAGTCACGAACGGACGTCTGTTCGACTGTACCGACAACCATTAAAGTAGTATGCTCAGGCGGGTGGAGTGGGGGTCATAAGCATCAAGTCGATGGCGGGGCATAAATTTATTTTTTTTTTTCAAAGAACTTAAACGAACTACAGAAACACATGCAATTTAGTTTGGATGCTTTGTTAAATTATAACGAGCCTATTCAAATCCGAGGTGAAGCAATTGCGGTTGCCTTAGGTTTCCTATGATATGTCAATACAACCAGTGGAAAATTTTAACTATGATATAAATTCTATAGCTAGAGTTATAATTATTAAACGACATGAAACCGAATTAAAGTGGATTAAATTATTACAGACACCTTGTCCATTTGACTTTAATGACAATATTTATCATGAGGGTAATATGTCTAAAATGCGAGATTTTCTCGCTTCTGGAAAACTAGATGTTACGATACCAGAATAAATGGCAAATATAAACGTAAATTACGCGAGTTTAAAAGAAACAATTCTAGCTGAAGTGACTGTCCATAATATTATTGACATACTTAATGCGTGCATTTCTAAGTTCATTATCCATTCCTCTTATTATGTATTCTGGACACCGAGGCGAATAAATTCTACGATAGTTCTAATTAGTTTTGAGCCTGCTTTTTTAACATGAGGTCATACTCAGCATGCTCTTCGTCCTTTCATCGATTCTGAATATAATCACAAACGCCATTATATCAAAATATCTTTAATAAGGGTTTCGATTTTATAGATTTGCCTAGTAGTATCTTCCGGGACAGTTCGCTGATTTCGTCAATTCCTACTTGTTTTTAAAAATACTGAAACACCCGTAAGTTGCTATAAATACAACAAAATAGAAGTGAAGGCAATGATATTTTGGAAGATCAGGAAGAAACCTGTTTTGATCTATAAAATTTCAAATGGGGTTTTAAACAACGTCGTCGTCGCTAACAACGTCGTCGTTGTGTGACGGCTCCACTATGTTAACACGCTTAAGCAGGAGCTTGGTGGTACTAAGGCCTATGAAGATGGGTTGACAGTGACGTAAAAGAGTAAACCACCACAGGTAGGTTTGGCAGGTTGTGCCGTTGTTGCTGAAGTAACCATCATTGGCTAGCAAGACAGATTTTACCGTTATAATTATCATTATTGAAGCGTCGTCGCCTTTTCGCAAGGGTGGACAATCCTCAACAACAACAAAAAAAAAAAAAAAAAAAAACTCGCTGACGTCACTCTCAACTTATCGTTCGAGGACTGTAGTATTCTTGATTTACGATATCTTTTTTTCCCCTAATTCAAGGGAAGTAAATCGTATATGCTTGTTCCTGCAGCATGGAAACTCGCCTATATACATTTGACACCAAAACTCTAAATTTATGTAGCAAAACTGGGGTTTGCAGGATTAACCCCTCCCCTGTTACTGCCGACAAGTATGGATTGTGGGTGCCCATTGAGACGGTTGAAGCGTGTACCCGCGATCTGTATTGTTCTTTTTATACATATAATACATTGGGCTATGTTTTTTTTTTTTTTTTTTTTTTTTAGCCCGAATTATTGATTTGTTCAGTGGTGGAGTTTGAAACAATTTGAGTAGGCATGTTCTCGTGATGTTTTTACCCGCCTACTGTTACTGTTAGTTTTATGCATGCTGCTGATACCTTGTCCATTGATGATGCTGTTCGGCATGCGGCGGTACATTGGAAAGTACAGTGGACTCTCGTTATCTCAAACTTTGATATCTCAAGCTACTGCTGAGGTCGAAATGAATTTTTGGCACTATTATTCTAATTTAAACTTAAGCTTTTTGCTTCTAAACCATTGCTACCTTAAGCCAAAAATTTCCAGTCCCTTTGTGTTTGAGATGACGAGGGTCGACTTAAGTATCTAGCTTTCTACAAGAGTGTCATTTTTGGACTTGTGTATTGGCACTTTGGTCAACTATAATGCGAATCAGAAACTTTAAAGCTGTCTCCTATTCATAACATATGTATCCCATTTCCCTTATGGAAACCTGTTTGTTACAAATGCTTTATTTATATGTACATTTACTATTGTATCTCCTTAATGCTTGTATTCTCCTCCACGGGGATTCCATTCCTAAATATCGAACCTTCTGCCTCTGTAATGTGACAGTCATGCCTGGTCCTATACGTGTGTCCTTAAAGCAATTCAGATTTCTTGTCGATTGTATAACATAATGAACATAGATATTACTGAATATAGGATGCATATAGGTCTGCATTATTGTCATCACATGAAAATCAAAGGTCTATCCCGGTTCACAGACTTTGAATTTATAACATTCCTATCGCTATTGCTAATTAGTTGTGGGGATGTTGAAACTAACCCGGGCCCGAACTCAGATGAGTCAATAACATCTGATAACTCATCGACATCTCTAAACGACACTGTTCTAAGCGAAAAATTCTCTATTGTGCACTATAATGTTCAAAGTCTAACAAACAAAAAGGATATTATATTCTCTGAACTTTGCAATTTTAGTATCATTGGTATCACTGAGACTTGGCTTGAACCTCGAACTTCAGATGAAGACATTGCCCTTGACGGCTACGTCACGTATCGACGTGACCGTATTGGTGACAACCATGGGGGTGTATGCGTCTATGTACGCGATAATTTATTTTCCAAACGCAGACAAGATCTTGAATTCCTTGACTTAGAATGTGTCTGGGTAGAAATTTGTATTAATAATAGAAAATTATTAATTGGAACTTTCTATAGACCACCAAACTCATCACATGCAACATTTCAGGCAATCGAAGATTCTATAGGGCTAGCCACAGACACAAACCCCCATGAATTACTGGTTATGGGAGATTTTAATATAGACATGGCTGACAACAGAAGTAGTAGGAAAATTTCTGATCTCTGTCAAGAAAACGGTCTGGACCAACTAATCACTGGCTACACTCATTTTACGGAAACTTCACAATCCACTATTGACCTTATTTTGTCTAACAACAGCAAAGACATCTTAATCTGTGGGGTGGGAGAACCTTTCCTTAACCAAAACATTCGCTATCACTGTCCTGTATTCTGTATCCTTAACTTTGATAAACAAAAAACTCATGTATTCAAAAGACATATTTGGCTATTTGATCAAGGTGACTATCAGTCGCTCTCTGATGTCATGCGAAATACAAATTGGGATAATTTTAAAGACCCAAACATCAACAAATATGTTAAAAATTTAACTGATCACCTAACCCAATGTTCGTCTAAGTATATTCCTAATAAAATAGTAAGTGTAAGACCATCCGATCCAAATTGGTTGACAACTAATATAAAAAGACTCATTCGGAAAAGGAAACGTTACTACAGCAGATACAAGAAAACACAATCCATCACTAATTTTGAAGCCTATAAACAAATTCGCAATCACGTTAATAACGAAATAAGAAATTCAAAACAAAAAATGAATGAAAAACTGGCTGATAAACTAAACAATGGTTCACTAGGTCCAAAAGACTGGTGGAAAACACTTAAACATGTAATAAAACCAACACGAACAAGCAATATCCCTCCCTTAAACACACAAGGAAATATATATTCTGACGAAATGGACAAAGCGGAAGTGTTAAATACTTTCTTCTCCTCACAAACTATTATAGACGAAACTAATGCACACTTGCCTGAAAGCAATCCAAATAACATTCAAAATGAAACCCTCCATTCTGTTCACCTGTCACCGTCGGAAGTTGAAACCTGTCTGAAGTCCCTTCAGACTGGCAAAGCTGTAGGACCCGATGCGATTAACAACAGACTCCTGAAAGAACTATCTAATTCAATTTCTATCCCTCTTTGTGATCTCTTCAACTTTTCGCTATCATCAGGCCAATTTCCTGAGTCATGGAAACTAGCGAACATCACTCCAATTCACAAGAAAAACGAACCTTCTGACCCAGCTAACTACCGCCCTATATCTCTCTTAAGTGCAGTGGGAAAAGTTCTTGAGAAACTTGTTCATAAATATATTTTCAACTTTTTTCGGGACAACGGAGTTATCACATCACTTCAATCTGGTTTTGTACCAGGCGATTCTACTGTTAACCAACTTATTGATATATACAACTCTTTCTGCAAAGCTCTTGACGTAGGCAAAGAAGTAAGAGCCGTCTTTTGTGATGTAAGCAAAGCCTTCGATCGTGTATGGCATAAAGGACTTCTTCACAAGTTGAATAGCGTTGGCATAACTGGTTCTCTTCTCTCATGGTTTAACAGTTACTTAAGCGATAGATTACAAAGAGTCGTTCTTCCTGGGACCACGTCCAGTTGGCAACCAATTAAAGCTGGTGTCCCACAAGGCTCTATCCTTGGTCCTCTCTTGTTTTTAGTATACATTATTGATATTGTTGAAGATATCCATTGCACGATACGTCTGTTTGCAGACGACACGAGTCTTTACATAATTGTTGAAAACCCGGTTGAAGCTGCTCACCTCTTAAATGATGATCTAGAAAGGATACAGCAATGGGCAAAAAAGTGGCTAGTCAGCTTCAACCCTACAAAGTCTGAATCTCTCTTGCTCTCTCGTAAAATCAATAAACCTTACCACCCACCAATTTTCATGGACACTCAAGAAATATCTGAGGTCAGTACTCATAAACACCTAGGCCTTATATTTTCTAGTGATTGCACGTGGCATGAACACCTAGCCGAAATCAAATCAAAAGCATGGAATCGGATTAATATCATGCGTAAACTAAAATTTCTACTTGATAGAAAATCACTTCAGACTATTTATTGTTCGTTCATTAGACCTCTTCTAGAATATGCCGACGTGGTATGGGACAATTGCACCCAGTATGAAGCATATGAACTTGAAAATATACAGATTGAGGTAGCACGTATAGTTACTGGGGCAACCAGACTGGTTTCTCTAAATCTTCTTTACTCTGAAACTGGATGGGATACGTTGGCCTCGCGAAGAAATAAACATAAAATTGCTATGCTTTACAAAATGTATCATGGCATTTCTCCAGCATATCTATCTTCACTCTTACCAGCTACAGTGGGAGACAATGTTTCGTATAGCCTTCGTAATTCTACCAACATTCAAACTATTCACAGTCACTCACAGCTCTACTTTAATTCATTTCTTCCAAGTGCGATAAGAACTTGGAACTCTCTGTCTGAGGAGATCAGAAACAGCTCCAGTTTAGCATCACTTAAACGTCAACTCAATACTAACTTAATCCCTACGCCTCGTCATTTCAACGCAGGGAAACGTCTCGGACAAATTTATCACAGCCGGCTTAGAACCAAATGCAGCTCCTTAAACGAACACCTCTTCTCAAGAAACATTGTCCCAAGTGCTTTATGTGTATGTGGTCTCGTCGAAGACACCGAACATTTTCTTCTTCACTGTCCACGATATGCGAACTTTAGAGAAGAAATGTTAAGATCAGTTTATCAGTTTTGTCAACCAACTCTCGATACTCTACTTTATGGTGACCAAACACTAAATTACAACGAGAACAAACAAATCGTCCTCCTTGTCCATAACTTTATTTTAAAAACTAAAAGATTCCAAACCAACCATAATTAGGCGATGAATGCACGTATCATTTCCTACCGTATTAGACACACTTTCACTTCTCTTTTTTTTTTTTTCCTTTTTTGATGTTAGTCCGAGAACAGAGTGTGGGGCTAGAATATGTCTTTTTAAATCTACGGCAAGTTTACTTGTCTAACCAGGCTCTTTTCTGTGATAATCTCCCGAACCGGTAATTCTCCAACAAATACACCTAAATATTTTGGTTTGTTACTCTTATTTTGTTTTTAGAGAACTACCTCTATTAAGAGAAGTTAACCATACGACCTTAACCTAAGTTATATCCAACCTTCAGAACGACAAACCTATACGTTCCGCCTTTGAAGAAATAGTTTTATTGGTACTTGATAAAACACCTTTGATTTGAATGTCTCAGACCTTTTACATGAGAGCGGCAGAAGCTGTATTGTTTTTTCTTTGTTATTTTTTACCATGATGGATTCCCCGTGGAGCCCCCCCCCCCTCCCTCCAACGCTACCTTCACCTTAACCATTTTTAGTATGTAAAAATGCTACAAAATAGCCTTGAACATAGTCGCTAATTCTGTACTTACAATAGTTACTGTTTTGCATCGACAATTATATAGATTTAATTCAATGGTATTATCGCAAATGTTTAGGGAAACAGATTCAAATAAGTCTCTGACTTTCTTCTGAATCCCTTTTTGTATGATTTCAGTCATATTTGCTTTGTATTGTACTTGTAGAATACGAATAAAATATGTTTAAACCAAGGCCTATGAACTTCAGCCTTTGGCTGAAGAGAGAGCTATAGTAGATAAACATGTTTGTCTTTCAGCCACCAAGTTTGCTGTGTGTGTTAACGAAGGCCAAGACAAGCTTCCTACGCTATACTGGATACCAAAACTTCATAAAAAACCTTACAACGCACGGTTTATTGCAAATTCTAGTTCTTGCACTACCACTGAACTTTCTAAATTATTAACTTCCTGTCTTACTGCTATTAAAACGCATGTAATTAAATATTGTGATAAAGTCTTTGAAAGATCAGGAAGAAATCTGTTTTGGTCTATAAAAAATTCGAATGAGGTTTTAAATAAATTGAAATCTAGACAGTTTCGTGCTTCTAGTCTGTCTACCTACGATTTTTCCACTCTTTACACTACACTTCCTCATAATCTTATAAAAGAAAAGCTTAATGATTTAATTGAATGGGCTTTTCACAGAGAAGATTCTCTCTATCTTGCATGTAATGTCAGAAATGCATTTTTCACTTCTAAAGAGCATAAGAATTATACACTTTGGTCATGTCAGAAAGTGTGTGATGCCCTCACCTTTCTACTTGACAATATTTATATTAGATTCGGTTCTAAGTTATTTAGACAAATTGTGGGTATTCCGATGGGTACTAATTGCGCACCTCTTGTGGCTGATCTGTTCTTGTATTGTTATGAAAGAGACTTCATTTTGTCGCTTTCCATTGATAACCAATCTGAAATTATTGAAGCTTTTAGCTCTACTTCTAGATATTTAGATGATTTATTAAATATTGATAATACCTATTTTGATGGTTTGATCAGTCAGATTTACCCCCTAGAACTTCAGTTAAATAAAGCAAATTCTTCTGATACCGAGGCCCCGTTTTTGGATTTACATCTATCTATTGTAGATGGATTTGTTTCGTGCAAAATTTATGATAAACGCGATGACACTGATTTTGAGATTGTAAATTTTCCTTTTTTGGATGGTGATGTTCCTCGTGCGCCATCCTATGGCGTTTATATTTCGCAATTAATTCGATTTGCTAGAGTGTGTAGTCATGTAACTGACTTCAACACTCGTAATAAATTATTAACGGCTAAACTTCTTAATCAGGGTTATCGGTACCATAAACTACGCAAAGCCTTTTCAAAATTTTATAGACGCCATTCTGATTTAATTTCAAAATTCAATATTGGACTTAAATCTCTTCTGCAACAAGGTCTATCGGAACCCGAATTTTATGGTGACTTAGTATATAAATTCAGAAAAATATATAACCGCAATGACTTCAGCACCCACTTTCGTAAAATCATTCTTCGATATAAAAAGATTGGGTACAACATGGATGTTATACGACAGACTGCATGCATGGTAGTTAACCCAATCACGGTTGGCAACTTTGCTTCCCTCTTTAATTGCACGCCGATGGGTCAGGCCTCAGATTCTATGACGGCTCCAACGTAAAGGCTTATTGAAAATTAAAGAGATAATGTTGGTTGGTGCCTGATGCTCTGTCTCTGGTCGGGCTCATCGGAGTCTAACTGTTGGTTTTCTTTTGCTCCAGCATTTCAGTGGTTTCTTGCTGTCGAGTCCTCACCGTTGTCTCACCTCTGTGGTTCTTTGATTTCTGTGTTCACGGAGATGTTGCACTGATGAGTTAGGAGGCCTTCATGCGGACTGAACAAATTATTTGTCTAAATCGCGACGGAAGTAAGGGCGAGGATTGTGGCCACGTAAAATCGATTTAAGCCCCCCAGTGGAAATCTTCCACTGACCGTTCCAAGGCGGCTCTTCTGTGGTGATTTATTTATGTTGTTGTTTGTTACTTACTGTGTGTATCACTTGTGTCTTTTAATTTTGGATGGCCATATGGCCATTTTGTGGGAAAGTAACTGTCCATATGGCCTTCCTTTGTTTAGGTTTCCATTATGGTCTGGTCGCTCAATGTTTGTATTTCTTTCCCTTTGGTGTCTTTTATGGATGGAGTAAGTTAATTGTATCAATTCCTGATCTTTGTTTTACTTCTACTTTAAAGAAATTAAAATCCAGACATTTTCGTTCTTCAAAATAGAAGTGAAGTCAATGATCAGGAATCGATACAATTAACCGACAGCTCCAAAGGGAAAGAAGCACAAACATGAAATAACTAGACCCTAATGGAAACATCAACAGCGGAAAGCCAAAAGGAATGTTACTTTCCCACAAAATGGCCAATTGGCTATCCAAACCGAAATAATATAAGCGATATACACACTCAAAGACAAACCATAACAAAAATTATCCGCGACAGAAGAACCGCCTTGGAACGGTTAGTGACAAGAATTCCACTGTGGGGCTTAAATCGATTTTAAGCGGCCGCAATCCTCGCCCTTACTTCCGTCGCGATTAAGACAAATAATTTGTTCAGTCCGCATGCAGGCCTCCAAACTCATCAGAACAACATCTCCGAGAACACAAAAATCAAACAACCACAGAGATAAAACACATCACGAAAACAGGCCTATATAATATTGACCCCCTTGAACCCCACTTTTATATAGTAAAACTGGGGTTTATAGAGGTAAACCTTATTTTTGTATATTTCTGCTCTAAAGTATAGATTGTGGGTACTCGTTAGAACCGCCTCGATGAGGCGGTTCTAACGAGTACTCACAGTCTATCTTTTGAGCAGAAATAAGAACAATATCACAATTTTTTCGTCGTAAAATTTCCGTTTTTTTTTTTCGGCGGTAAAATTTTTAGTGTATTTATATAAGCATGTTTTCGTAATGAACGGCGAGGACTCGACAGCAAGTAACCACTGAAATGCTGGAGCAAAAGAAAACCAACAGTTAAGACTCCGATGGACCGGACCAAACACAGATCATCAGGCACCAACCAACATTACATAAAATTAAATTCTCTCTAATTCTCAGTAAAATAGAAGTGAAGGCAATGATCAAGAATCGATACAATTTACCCACAGCTCCCATCAGAGACACTAAAAGGGAAAGAAGAAAGCCAAAAGGACCTTCTCAGTAAGCCTTTATGCTGGAACCGTCATAGAATCTGAGGCCTGGCCCAACGGCGTGCAATTAAAGAGGGAATCAAAGTTGTCAACCGTGATTGGGTTAACTGCCATGCATGCAGTCTGTCGTATATAACAGTAAAACTCTTCTGCAACGAGGTATATCGGAACCCGACTTTTGGTTACTTAGTATATAAATTCAGAAAATTATATAGATGCAATGACTTCAGTACCAAATTACCTAAAACCATTCTTCGATATAAAAGAATTAGTTTCAACATAAATATGATACGACAGACTGCATGCATGGTAGTAAACCCAATCACGGTTGATAACTTTTGCTTCCCTCTTTAATGCTCGCCGATATATCAGGCCTACGACGGTTCCAGCGAAAAGGCTATCTTGAAATTAATTTTATGTAATGTTGGTTGGAACCTGATGCTCTGTCTCTTGTCGGGCCCATCAAAGTGTAACTGTTGGTCTCCTTTTGCTTCTGCATTTCAGTGTTTTCTTGCCAACGAGTACACACCGTTTTTTTCATCTCTGTGGTTGTTTAATTTGTGTGTTCTCGTAGATGCCGCACTGATGAGTTAGGAAGCCTTCATGCGAACTAAACAAATTATTTGTCTAAATCGCGACGGCAGTAAGGGCGAGGATTGCGGCCGCGTAATATCGATTTAGACACCCCACCCAACTACTGAAATTCTTTTCACTGACCGCTCCAAGGCAATTCACCGGTCGTGGTGTCTTTTTGTTATAGTTCGTCTTTGAATGTGTGTATCACTTATATCTTTCTGATTTGAACAGCCAGTTGACCATTTTGTGGGAAAGTTACTGTCCGTTTGGCGTTCCTCTATCGGTGTTCCATTAGGGTTTTGTGTTTCTTTCCCTTTGGTGTATAGAAGTGGAAAGTATCCTAGTTTTTCTAAGTTCAATAATGTTGGATGGCGCCTGTTGCTCTTTCACTGGTCAGGCCCATCGGAGTCCAACTGTTGGTCTTCTTTTGCTCCTGCATTTCAGTGGTTTCTTCCTTCGAGTCCTCCTTGTTGTTTCATCTCCGTGGTATTTTGATGTTTGTGTTCACGGAGATATTGTACTGATGAGTTAGGAGGCCTTCATGCGGACTGAACAAATTATTTGTCTGGGTCGCGACGGAAGTAAGGGCGAGGACTGTGGCCACGTAAAATCGATTTAAGCGCCCCCCCCCCCCATCGATTCCTGATCATTGCCTCCACTTCTATTTTCCAAGATAGCTTAGGGGGATGTTCGCGGTTTCAATTTGCTTTCTTGATGTGGGACCATCACGACAAAAATATTGTTATCCTTTTTAATGAAAGTACAGTACAATTAAGATATCTTGTGGCAAACAGCTTTCCATGAAAACAAATCAGCCGATTACAGGTCTACAAATTAATATTAGGGTCACTAATGAGGCCATATTGGCCAAAACTAGCTAGTCTGGTCGAAAAAAAAACTACATGTAGATATTCGTTTTAACATTTTGTGTTTTCGATTCCTAAATAGAAGTAAAGGCAATGGTCAGGAATCGATACAATTAGGCTATATCTCCCATCAGAACAGAAGAGAAGGCAATGATCAGGAATCGATACAATTAACCCACAGTCCCCATCAGATACACCAAAGGGAAAGAAGCACAAACATGAAACAACTAGACCCTAATTGAAACATCAATAGCGGAAAGCCAAAAGGACAGTTACTTTTCCACAAAATGGCCAATTTGCTATCCAAAACAAAATAATATAAGCGATACACACACTCAAAGACAAACCATAACAAAAATAAACCGCGGCAGAAGAACCGCCTTGAGAGACATAGTAATTTACGGACACTTGTAAAATAGAAGTGAAGGCAATGATCACACCTGTTTGTAACCGAGTCTAACTTTACTAGATCAAAACCACACAAGTTTTGACATTTATTTGATTACATTATTTTGAACAACACCAATATGCTAAAACATGCTCAAAGCCCTGCCTATGTTTTCTGAACTTCGTTTAAGCTTGCACTAGAAAAGTGGAGATAGGTTAACTGATCGGCTCAAAATGGCCTACATAGTGTTGACTGGGCCGTTAAACTCCAGTGCACAAAACAAAATCCGAGTTTTTTGTGCAGACATTACCTTTTTTCGTCCATTAAAAATATTTATGTGGCAGAGACAGGTTCTTGTATCAGCTACCAAACATAAACTGTCATGAATTGGTGGCTAAAGGGGGGTTCCAAATCTGCCCATACACAGATTTTCTTGAAACATCAGTTGTTGTTTACTTGAGGTCTATCAACTAAATATATAACTTTGTTTCATTTGATAAATTACTATCGGTCTCAGGAGAGCTCTCTGAGGTAATCCCCTGTAGAGGTCATACACGCCTGTGAACTTTTCATTCTTAAATCAACGGGTTAGATTATTTTCAAATTTTGTTGTTTTGATTGGCAACAGAACTCAATATGGATAAATCCAATACCAAAATGTAAATGCGTCGATGTGTTTTCATTTTTCGGATAAATTTATTTATAAAATTTCTTCAATTTTTCATTAAATTTATAAACAAATTTGATGTTCATCATCAGTATTAGATGTGTTTCTGATCTTGTCACCCCAAGATATAGCATATAAAATAGGCCACATATATCCTTCTATATAGCAAACAAATCTAAAAAAAAATCGGAAACCGGTAACATTGTTTTTGATCGCTAGTTATGTGTTCAGGTCTATTTTTGTACTTAAATCAGCTTAAGGGGCAAGATATTCTTAAAAGGTATTTTCATTGTGTAGTTATGTCCATTATGATCATTTAGTGTCACCTTATCATACAAAGCGTAGCAAAGACATTTATGTAATAACCCCACCTCCTGCTGCCCCATCCCCACCCCACTCCACCCACTCGCCCGCCAAAAGAAAAAACTGTTTACAGACAGGATTTTTTAGTTTGGCTTTTAAAAGTAAATGAGAATATACATTAACAATAAGTTCTATCCAAACGTTTTAAATAGAAAATAATGCAGTCATGTGCTGTTGGTGATGAATATTAATGTTGACAGTATTGCAAAAATGGTAATGCTAAAAATATGTATATTATGACATAATAAGGATAAGACGCGGTGTGTTTTTGCCTTCTTTTATTTGGTCATTTTGTACATTTGTTGAACATAATGAACAGCCATTTACCAGGCAGTAATTATGCGCAATATCATGGAAATCTGTGCGTGGGCAGAACCCTATGGAACACAAAAGTGAAGTCAATGATCAGGAATCGATACAATTAACCCACAATTATCCCAGGGACACCAAAGGGAAAGAAACACAAACATGAAACAACAGACCCCAATGGAAACATCGACAGCGGAAAGTCAAAAGGACAGTTACTTTCCCACAAAATGGCCAATTGGTTATCAAAAAAAAAATACAAGCGATACAAACACTCAAAGACGACCCATAACAAACACAAACTACGACACAAGAACCACCTTGGAACGGTCAGCGAAACGAATTCCACTGGGTGGCTTAAATCGATTTTACGTGACCACAGTCCTCTTACTTCCGTCGCGATTTGGACAAATTTTTTTTTCAGTCCACATGAAGGCCTCCGAACTCATCAGTGCAACATCTCCTCGAACACAAAAAAATCAAACAACTACAGAGGTGAAACAACGGTGAGGACTCGACAGCAAGAAAACACTGAAATGCTGGAGCAAAAGAAAATCAAAGTACTGAAAGTACTTATAGAAGGTGATGGTAGAAAACTGTTAGTTTTTACACTGGGCCATTTCATTTCATTATCTTTTTTTCATTTTTAAAACAGTCAATGGTTATGATTGATTGTAGTAAACGAGGAGCAGGCAAATGAAATGTCAAAAACAAAATTGAGGATCAAACGGTACATGTTGTGAATCCCTTCTTGTGTCAGTGAGAATAATTCTGGAGACAATTACAAACATAGACTCTAGCAAACAATATAATTTAATCAACACCCTATACGTGCTAGTAAATGGCTTTCTTACACCAACGGCCCCCGCCCATAGGGGCTCGAAGACATATATGATGCTTCCACGCAGAGCTGAATCCGGCCCGCACACTAGTACTGGTAAACCGCTTAGAGGATCTAAGCCTGTCCAGGAACCGCGGTGCGAGGCGGACCGTGAATGCTAATAAACCCTATTGGTTTCATTGGGTGACAGGGCTTGAGATGCCATTTCATCTCAATGTCGGGTAAAAGTCCCACTAAATTGGAAGCAAAGTCTCCAAAATGACCTTTACAGTGTTGACGGGGACGTTAAACCTCAAATCACACAAACAAAAATTTCTTACACCAATATTCCGGGACACTGGCTGGTTTTTATCTGAGGCTTCGATCACAAGTTTAAAAGTTTGTTGGTTGCTATGTTTTGTCAAGTGTTTGAAAGACGTCCGTCGAGCCAGTGAAACCTGGATTAAACAAGAGGGCCATAATGGCCCTGGAACTCTCACCTGATCCGAATTGTACAGATAAAGTGGTAGGTAATATAAGGTGGACCGGATGGTTTGAGCCATTTTGGTTGAGAGTGACCAAAGGAACATTCCTGTGAAATAATTTCAAAATCAGTCTACCTAATTAGTAGTACATCACGTGAACAAGTCCGTGAAATGAAGACCCCTCTAAACCCCACTTCATATAGAGAACACTGGGGTTACGGGATGGGGGTATACATTATTTTTCATATTTCTACTCAAAGTCATAAGTTTTGGGTACTCGTTAGAAACGCATCATTGAGGCGGTTCTAACGAGCACCCACAACCTATGTTTTGGTCATTGTTAAGAAAAATATCACGGATTTTCATTAAAAAATAGCCATTTTGGGGATGTTAAAATGCACTATTTCGCTTGGGTGTGTTATCGTAAAGAGAAGTCAGTTTAAAGCTTGTTTATTGTTCGTTTGGTGGGTTTTATGTTCAGTGGAGCGAAACTATTTTGAGCAACTTTGTCAGAGGGTCACCCATGGAACATTCCTTCCAAATTATTTTCTTTCTGCGTGAGGATGAAGTCTTTTCAAAGTTCTCTTCTAAAGAGCTGACTTATATGTTACTATCTGGACATTTTCCGGACATTGAGGGTCATGTCCTAGTGCATGGAGATGAATTTGCTCAGCATCACGTGAACAAATCCGTAAAATAACCCCCCACCCCAACTACCCCACCCCCCTTTATATGGAGAAAACTGGGGTTTACGAGGATATACATTATTTTTCTTATTTCTGCTCCAAGACATAGGTTGTGGGTACTCGTTAGAACCGCGTTACTGAGTCGGTTCTAACGAGCACCCTCAACCTATGTTTTGAACATTTATATAAAAAATATCAAGGCTTTTCATCAGAAAACTAACCGTTTTGGAGATGTGAAAAATGCTCTATGTTACACGGGTGAGTTATCGTAATGGTCTAACTTACAATGCCTCGCTGTGACAATTGGCGGGGGTGGGGGGAGGGGTGCGTGGGGCAAGAATTGTCATAAAATGCTAGACATATGAGTCATTGGTTCTCTTTGACAATACAGAGCTAACTTGTATGTCACTATCTGGACATATTGTGGACATTGAGAATCAGGTCCAAGTGCAACAGAGGGAAATGAAGAGGCTCAGATTTACTAATAATGTCGCATGGTGACAAAGGGAGGGTGGTTATGTGTCAGTGGTTCCCTTTGACAATACAGAGCTGACTTGTATGTCACTGTCTAAGCTCTTTGTGGACATTGAGGGTCAGGTCTTATTGCAGCAGATAGAGATGAACCGGCTCAGCCTTAACCCTATATAAAACCAGTGGGCTCCGGGCAGGTCCAGTTTTGACCCGATCGGGTTATAATATGGACAATCTTGGTAGAAGGCAACTAGAGGAAGTTGCATTCCAAATATCAAAGACTTGGACCTTCTGGCTTCAGACGAGAAGGTATTTAAAGGTTTTCAGTACGTAAGTGTATGTGAAACCAGTGGTCCTTGAGGCGGTACCATTTTTGACTCCAGGGCTTTGATTTGAATAATCTTGTTAGAGGTCATCCGCATGAAACTGCTAGCAAAACATCAAAGACCTGGGCCTTGGGTTTTTTAGAAGAACATTTTGAAGGTTTTCCATATATGGCTTTGTAAAACCGGTGGGGCCTGAGGCGGGGCAACCTTTGGCCCCAGGGCTATAATTTACACAGCCTAGTAGAGAACAACCAGATGAATCATCATACCAAATATCAAAGACCTAGGCCTTCTGGTTTCACACAAGAAGCTTTTTAAAGTTTTCCATATATTAGTCAAAATAAAACCAGTGGGCCCCAGGGCAGGGCAATTTTTGACCCAAGGGCTATAATTTGAACAATCTTGGTTGAGGTCTGAATGATGAACCTTCACATCAAATACCAAAGACCTGTGCCTTGCGTTTTCAGACAAGGACTATAATTTGAAAATCTTGATATAGATCCACAAGACGAAGCTACATACCAAATATCAAATATCTGAGATCTGAGGCTTATGGTTTCAGACAAGAAGATTTTTGAAGATTTTCTATGTCTATGATGTCTATGTAAAACCAGTGGGCTACAGGACAGGGGCATTTTTGGTCACTGGGCTATAATTCTAACAATCTTGATAGAGGTCCACTAGACGCAGCTTCATATCAAATATCAAACACCTCAGCCTCCTGGTTTCTGACAAGAAGATTTTCAAAGGGTTTCCCTATATAAGTCAATGTAAAACCAAAAGGCCCCGGGGTGGGGGCATTTTTGGCCCCAGTGCTATAATTTGAAGTCGGAAAGTCCATTGGTCTCATAGTGGGGCAAGGCTTTAAATGTCATTTCATCACAATGTTAGGTAAGAGTCCAACAAAATTCTAAGCACGCCTATACATTTTTGTTTATTTGTTTAATTTGAGGTTTAACGCTCCGTCAGCACTTTATAGGTCATTTTTGAGACGTCGCTTCCAATTTTGTCGGACTTTTACCCGACATTGAGATGAAATGGCAACTCAGCCTCTGCCGCACAATGCAACCAATAGAGTGGTCCAACTCGCACCACTTTTCCTGGGCAGGCTTAGAATCGGAACCTTTAAGCGGTCTACCAGTACTCATGTTCGGTAGAGTTCAGCTCTGCGTGGAAGCACCATGCAGCCCAATCTGTTTCCTCAAGCCCCGCTGGGCGGGGCCGTTATACAGTCTTTTCGGTGACGTTAAACGTCAAATCAAAGAAATCAAATACACCTCAGTAAAAAAGGGAAATATTCAGATACAAAAGAAGAGGAAACAAAATTTGATATTTTCTTACCTCGGCTAAAAAAAAAAAAAAAAAAAAAAAAGAGCACCCACCGCACTGAATAAATATGTATTACCCCGTAAGTACTATAAACGTTAAGATTCAGGATTTTAAGTTCTAACGTCATATTTTCCTGATGGTTCACAGTAATATATCCATGCAACAGTGAATCAGCCCCCGCCCATCGGGGCTTGAAGACATATATGGGCTGCATGTTGCTTCCACGCAGAGCTGAATCCGACCCGCACACGAGTACTGGTAAATCGCTTAGAGGATCTAAGCCTACCCAAGCAAAGCGGTGCGCACGAGCCGGACCGTCCATGCTTATAACCCCTATTGGTTTCATTGGGCGAAAGGGCTTGAGATGTCATTTCATCTCAATGTCGGGTAAAAGTCCCACAAAATTGGAAGCAACGTCTCCAAAATATCAAGGTAACTTCGCTCTATCCGCCCAATCCCCCCCCCCCCCTCAACGCCCATAGGGGCTTGAAGTCATATATGGGCTAAATGATGCTTCCATGCAGAGCTGATTCCGGCCCTCACACTAGTACTGGTAAACCGCTTAAAGGATCTAAGCCTGTCCAGGAACCACGTTGCGAGGCGGACCGTCCATGCTAATAAACCCTTTTGGTGTCATTGGGCGAAAGGGTTTGAGATGTCATTTCATCTCAATGTCGGGTTAAAGTCCCACAAAATTGGAAGCAACGTCTCCAAAATGACATTTACAGTGTTGGCGGGGAAGTTAAACCTCAAATCAAACAAACAAAACAAAACCTCGCTCTATCTGTTGTATAGCAAGTCGTAGTATTCCATTTCATACTGTCAACTCATTCATTGAATTATTAATCCGCGATCTAGATTTTGAGCGAGTTCAGTTGACGTACTAGAGTTAACAAGAGTTGACTTGCTCCAAAACGCTCCGTGTAGGAATATTGCGACTGCTAGAGTTAGCTTGGTATAAGAGTTGGAAGCCTTGCCAAGTAACAACGAATACGGTGGAAGGTGGAAAATTGTAACTTAAATGCAATCTGAAAATCGATTATTTCCAACTGTTTGAAATTTTGGCCAAGTGTTGGAAAAATCACGTCCAACTTGAAAACATGTTTATACATTCGATTTACTCGAGAGCAAACGATGAAATTTTTTGACGTCAGTAGAGTTCTGAATCTGAATCTGAATCGTTACTGGTGACGCATCAAATGAAATTTGATGCTTCTTGTCGCTTCTAATTGGGGGTTCGTGAACTGGGGCGTGGGGGGGGGGGGGGGATAAAGTCATTGTACAACTTTGCACGAGAGTAAGCCTACTGTCTCCCCTACTTTTCTTGAGTTAACTTTACTTGGTCAACTGAACTCGCCCAAAGCAAACTATGTCATGACAAAGCTGCGAATCGAGACCAATTTGAACCATAGGGTTAATTTTGTGGCACTGTTTTACTCTGAAGTTAGCTGTTTGTGTAATTGGCTTCCTCAGTTTGACAATCTGCATATCATTTTCACTTATCAAATGATAGATGCGCGTCTATTGATAAATATATGGAGGCTTATTTTTCTTGAAGCATAGGAGTGATTCGTCATCGAGAGGCTCCAGTGTCGATTGACATAAGAAGGTGAGACCTGAAAGGTCATAACCTTCTTATAAGTTTATATTCATTTCTTAATTAACCTGTGATTATCCCCCTGCCGTCGTGTTTTTTGTTCTTGCTAGTCAGAACTCCCAACTCCCAAAGCAAGCTTGATTGAACTCAAGTTAACTCTAATAGTGCGGCACGAGCCATAACCCGCGTGTTTTGGTGTAACTATAGTTAACTCTAGAAAGTCAACCGAACACGCTTTTAATAACTAGGGCAGGTCAGATGCGAAACGAGACCAATTTCAAACCTAGATCCATTTTATGACATTTAACTCTTAAGTTCATTGTTTGTGTATTTTGCATCCACAGTATTTTTTTCAATCTGCATATAATTTTCACATATCAAATGATACAGGCGCGTCTCTTCACTGATTTATGAGGACCTATTTTTTTTTAAACAGAGGAGTGATGCGGTATCAAGGGAATTCTTTGGAGTGTTGCCATAAGAAGGTGAGACCTGAAAGGTCATCACCTTCTAAACAACAGTTAGACTCCGAAAATAACTAAAGGCTGGAACGCCCCCACCCCCTCTTTTCTATTGTAACTGTAGATTTTACTGTATTTTTTCAACTTGGATAGCCATTTGGTGTTGTTTTTTTTTGGGGAGGGGGGGGGGGTGGGGGGTCGGAAAAAAAAGAATCTGTCCGCTTGAATTTTTGATTGAGATGTTTATATTGTAACGACGTGGCATTAAGTGCATCCGTCTTTCCTTAAGTGTCTTCGACTCTTTATAATTAATTTCCTTTCAATTTTAAATAACTTTTGAAGGCAAGGTTTTCACTAGACTGGCTCCAGTCGTTTTTGTTTTATATCAATCTCTCTCATTCTTTACATTATTTAATCCTGTTCCTCTTTAATCCAATTTCAAGTTAACCTTTCCCTGAACAATAACGACCCTTTCTTTCTAGCCAAGGGACTGAAGTAAAACAAAATTCTATAAGCCATGCAAGCTTTATGTCCCTTCCAGAAAAAAAGAAAAAGAAAGAGAGAAGAAGTAAAGAAAGGGTCTGGAGCCAGACTAGGTTTTCACGCTCAGTCCGATTTGACTGTAATCGAGGGTGGGTGTGATGGAAATGAGGAAATATGCACTGCAGAAATTTATCCCATAAACAAATCTGTGAAACAGAATGATTTCCATATTTTATTAAAACGATTTCCCTACTAAGTAAGGAAATTTACCAATTTGCATGTTTACTGTGGTATGAGTCTTCTGTCGAGATTTGTTTTTCAAGCAACAACTGATGTCATCAAGAAGTAATGACCATGTCGTTATCTAATAAAGCTACATTTATTTGTTAAAATGGCCTTTTTATCTGTTGTAATCGAGAGATTTATCATTTTAACAAATCCGTTCAATGAACACCCCTCTAAATCCAACTTTATTTTAGAGAAAACTGGTGTTTATGGGGGTAAACATGATCTGGCTTTTTCAGCTCTAAAACAGATGTTACTCTTTAGAACCTCTTCAATAAGTCGGTTCTAACGTGCACCCATAACCTATATTTGTTTAGGAAATTTGGAAAAATATTATAAACTTTATCACGTGAACAAGTCCGGAAATGAAGACCCCCTAAACCCAACTTTATATAGAGAAAAGTGGGGTTTACGGAGGTATATATTTTCTGCCTTATTTTTGCTCAATAACATAGATTGATGGTACTCGTTAGAACCGCCTCATTGAGGCGGTTCTAAAGAGTACCCACAATCTATGTTGAAAGCAGAAATAATAAAGATGTTATAATTTTACCTAATATTTATCATTTTCTGACACCATGTTGGACGCCATTAATTCTTACGGACATGTTTTCCTAATGATCAGAAAAATAACCGTTTTTGAGATCTGAAAGAACGCACTATGTCGCGTGGATGTGTTATCGTAATGTAAAACCTAGCTCTTGATCACGTGAACAAGTCCGTGGAATCAACACCCTCTGAACCCACTTTATATAGAGAAAACTGGGGTCTATAATGGATAGCCAGTTGGCCATTTTGTGGGAAAGAAACTGTCCTTTTGGCTTTCCGCTATTGATGTTTCCATTAGGGTCTAGTTGTTTCATGTGTTTGCTTCTTTCCCTTTGGTGTCTCTGATGGGAGCTGTGGGTTAATTGTAACGATTCCTGGTCATTGCCTTCACTCTTATTTTACGGGGGAAGATATTTTTATTATTTCTGCTCCAAGACATAGGTTGTGGGTACTAGTTAGAACCGCCTCACTGAGGCGGTTCTAACAAGCACATACAACCTATGTTTGCAGTATAAAAAAAATAAGAAAAATGCCAATAATTTTGATTAGAAAAGTACCCATTTTGGAGATGTAAAAAAATGCAATAGACTCTTCCATCTTTGAATTTTTACCCGCACTTTCATGTTAATAGGTTTCAAGGGTATGTTTAACGACCATCTTAAGATTATTTCCTTATTATGAGCCGATCGTTTATCAGAGGTGGGCAAAAACGGAGAAAAGCTACCTTATCTTCCTGTCACAACGTGGCCCGAGGGGTCTCCAATACATGGCGGTGAGAGACCTGATTATTAAGAGAAAGCGCTGATACCAACTAGGCCACGAATGACCGTGTGAATATATGGAGGGTAATTGTATTTTTTTTCAGTGTTCGATCGATTTTATTAAATCGAATGAACAACAAAACCACTGCACTGTCACTGGTGGCGTGGCCATGCGTGAAAATACTGGTTTGGGTGTAAATGAGTGAAATAAATTGGATCTTACACTGAAAGAAAGAAAATCAACTTTTCTGTTTCTTACATGCTTCAAAACAGCAATATATAGTTTCACTATTCGCGTTACTCACCACGGAGAAAACTAACTCCGTTCCTGGTCGTTATGCGTCAATCTAGTGGTGTCAAACATGTTGCCTGGGTATAATAGTGGGTGTAAACTAAACGTTTGCACCTAAGAAATAGCCTGGGATAACATTATCAAGAATGGTTACTGAAAGTAGTTTCCCAAAGCAATGCGGACTGATCTAACGTCGCACTACCAAATACGTGACATCAGCGTCATTAACATCTTCTTGACATGTGAACGGGCTAAGCGTCAATTTAAACACAGTTAATTATATTTCTATCATCTAACAACGGAAAAACTGATCACAGAATTATATTTAAATGAAAAAGTAGTCCCAAACAGTGAAAAATAAACAGTGACGATATCGTTTCGATTTCACTGAGAAGTCTCTATATTTCATTGAAAAGCATGTAAGGAAATGGTTTATAGACAAACATAATGGCAACAGTTTTAAGTTCATTATGATCTGCCTTTGCTGAATCTTTATTGTTCGCATATGCATATACATCGGTATCTGTCCGTAGAGTTAGAACGATTGCGAAAATGTGTCTGCCCCCATTTCGTTCCAGTAAATATGAGTATAAGTAAAAATATTATGAGTCTAATGAGTCTAACGCGCTTCCGGAGAAACTTTTGTTTCGTACACATCTAGGGTGTTTAAAAAGTCATGTTCATTGAAAGTTTCAACGCAACTATTTTTGTATAGTTGCGTTACAAGCGTTTAACACAACGAACTTATATACATGCACGATTGTGTTTTATACCGCAATTAGCCAATTTACCACCAGTTGGGGTCGAATAACAGCATCCTGTAAGCGGTAGTACTTTCTACTGACATGTTATACTTCTACTGACATACTACAGACCGGGTCTACTTTAAGATACCTTTTTTTCTAAGTGTAAACAATAAAATAACTATGCACAGAAAATCAACCGAACTGCTATATATATTTATTTCGATATTTTTTTCTGAAATTTCAATTAGATTCTTACCGTTCACGGGTCGAAAATTTTGAATGATCCTTTGGAAAAATACCATAGCTTCTGACCTCAAATATGATTGCTTACAATAAAGGAAACGGGTTATTTGAAGTTGTTCACGCAGAATGCAATGGGCTATGAAACTTTTTGATGAATGGCCGTGCCATTTCTGAGGAAACATAAATATATGAATAGTCACGGTTAAACTTCTTTACCTTTACTATCTAAATAGATAGTAATGTGTTTTAACATACTTAGAGCTTCTTATTTCAAAGTCATGTCGAATTGGTTAAAAGAAAACACGACCGCGTTATAATGAAACAATCGTTTTATTATCTCACAGCTGTTAACTTTGTTATTGAGCATAGACAAAATTTGTTTCAAAACTGTAAGCATGCCGATATCTTATTATGCCCAAACCATTAACTTCTAATTTGATAACATGCTTGATTATCCACAGCTCTAATAAAAGTGTAAATTAATAGGTCTTCCTACAGACGTTTATTGTGTTATCGGAGATACCTAAATCAGAAAAAACGTAGTATATTCCATCACGTTCGCATCTTTTTATAGTTGTTTATTCTGCTTCGAAACTAAGTTTGCAACCACTTGTGGGGACCGCCTAACCAGTTCATCCAAAATAAAATTAAAGGTAATTATCGGGAATCGATATAATTAACTCACACCTCCCTTCAGAGACACCAACGAGAAAGAAACGTGAACATAAAATAACTACACCCTTATAGAAACATAACTAGCAGAAAGCCAAAAGGACAGTTTCTTTCCCCCCAAATGGTCAATTGGCTATTCAAAACAAAAATATATTAGCGATAAACACATCCAAAGACGAACTATAACAAACATCATAGAGGTGAAGGCAATGATAAGGAATCGATACACTTGACCCACAGCTCCCTTCAGAGACAACAAAGGGAAAGAAACATAAGCATAAAATAACTAGACACTAATGGAAACATCAAAATAGCGGAAACCCAAAATGACGGTTACTTTCTCCACAAACTGGCGAATTGGCTATCCAAACCAAAAACATGTAAGCGATACACACAACCAAAGACAAAACCATAACAAAACTAAACCAAGACAGAAGAACCGCCTTGGAACGGTCAGTGAAAAGAATTTCACTGGAGGGTTTAAATCAATTTTACGCGTCCGCAATCCTCTCTCTTGATGCCGCCGCGATTTAGACAAATAATTTGTTCAGTCCGCATTAAGGCTTCCTCACTAATCAATGCAACATCTCCGAGATTACAAAAATCAAACAACCACAGAGATGAAACAATGGTGAGGATTCGACAACAACAGACCACTGAAATGCTGGAGCGAAAGAAAACTAATAATTATACTCCGATGGGCCCGACCAGAGACAGAGCATCAGGTACCAACCAACATTACACAAGTAAGCCTTGACGCTAGAACCGTCATATCTGAAGCCTGACCCACCGGCGTGCAATTAAAGGGGGAGCAAAGCTATCAACCTTGATTGGAATGACCACCATGCATGCAGTCTGTCGTATAATATTTATGTTGAACCCAATTTTTATATTGCAAGAATGTATTTATCTGAATTTATATACGAAGTCACCATAAAATTCGGGTTCCAATAGACCTTGTTGCAGAAGAGATATAAGTCCAACATTGAATTTTGAAATTATTGTTTGTTTGATTTGAGGTTTAACGTCCCCGTCAACACTCTAAAGGTCATTTTGGAGACGTTTCTTCCAATTTTGATGGACTTTTACCCAACATTTAGATGAAATGACATCCCAAGCCCTGTCGCCCAATGAAACCAATAGGGTTTATTAGCATGGACGTCCGCCTCGCACCGCGGTTCCTGGACAGGCTTAGATCCTCTAAGCGGTTTACCAGTACTAGTGTGCGGGCCGGATTCAGCTCTGCGTGGAAGCATCATGCAGCCGAATTTTGAAATTAAATCGGAATGACGTCTATAAAATTTTGAAAAGGCTTTGCGAAGTTTATGATACCGATAACCATGATTAAGAAATTTAATAGTTAACAATACACTATGGTGTTGAAGTCAGTTACATGACTAGACACTCTGGCAGATCGAATTAATTGCTAAATATAAACAAAATAGGGTGCCACACGAGGAACATACCAAGAAAGGAAAATTTACAATCTCAAAATCAAAATCATCGCTTTTTTCACATATTTTGCAGGAAACAAACCCGTCTACAATAGATAGATGTAAATCCAAAAACGGTGCCTCGGTATCAGAAAAAAATGCTTTATTTAACTGAGGTTCTGGTGGGTACATTTGACTGATCAAACCATCGAAATAGTTATTGTCAATATTTTATAAATCATCCAAATGATCAAACCATCGAAATAGGTATTGTCAATATTTAATAAATCATCCAAATATCTAGAAGTCGAGCTAAAAGCTTCAATGATTTCAGATTGGTTTTCAACGGGATAGGACATCATGAAGTCCCTTTTATAACAAAACAAGAACAGACCAGCCACAAGGGGTGCGCAACTAGTACCTATCGGAATACCCACAATTTGTCTAAATATGTTAATACCAAATCTTATGTAAATATTGTCAAGTAGAAAGGTGAGAGCTTCGCGCTTTCTGACATGACCATAAAGTATAATTTTAATGCTCTTCATAAGTTTCTTACATAAAATGCACGATAGAGGGAATCTTCTCTATGAAATGGTCATTCAATTAAATCATTAAGTTTTTCGTTTATAAGATTATGAGAAAGTGTTTTGTAATTAGTGGCAAAATCATAAGATTTATTTAATTCATTTTATGGAACAAAACAGATTACTCCCTGATGTTTCAAAGATTTTGTCGCAATATTTAATCACATGATTTTTGATGGCAGTAAGACATGAAGTTAATAATTGAGAAAGTTCTGTGGTGGTACAAGAGCTTGTATTTGCAATAAACCGTGCTTTGGAAGGTCTTTCATGAAGTTCAGGTAAGCAATATAACGTAGGAGGCAATCTGAAATCAGTGAAGCTTTTAGCTCGACTTCTAGATATCTGGATGATTTATTAAATATTGACAATACCCATTTCGATAGCTTGATCAGTCAAATTTACCCCCAGAACTTCAGTTAAATGAAGCAAATTCCTCGGATACCGAGGCTCCGTTTTTGGATTTAAATCTATCTATTGTAGATGGGTTTGTTTCTTGCAAAATTTATGATAAACGCGATGATTTTGATTTTGAGATTGTAAATTTTCCTTCTTTGGATGGTGATGTTCCTCGTGCGCCATACTTTGCGTTTATATTTCGCAATTAATTCGATTTGCCAGAGTTCTAGTCATGTAACTAACTTCAACACTCGTAAAAATTGTTAACTGCTAAACTTCTTAATCAGGATTATCGGTACCATAAACTACGCAAAGCCTTTTCAAAATTTTATAGACGTCATTCTGATTTATTTTCGAAATTCAATATTGGACTTAAATCTCTTCTGCAACAAGGCCTATCGGAACCCGAATTTTATGGTGACCTAGTATATAAATTCAGAAAAATATATAACCGCAATGACTTCAGCACCCAATTTCGTAAAATCATTCTCCGATATAAAAAGATTGGGTACAACATAAATGTTATACGACAGACTGCATGCATTTGCTTCCCTCTTCAATTGCGCGCCGATAGGTCAGGCCTCAGATTCTATGACGGTTCCAGCGTAAAGGCTTACTGAGAATTATAGAGCCAATTCAATATAATGTTGGTTGGCGCCTGATGCTCTGTCTCTGGATTTGGCCCATCGGAGTCTAACTATCGGATTTCATTTGCTCCGGCATTTCAGTGGTTTCTTGCTGTCGAGTCCCCACCGTTGTTTCATCTCTGTGGTTGTTTGGTTTTGTGTTTTGTGAGATGTTGCACTGCTGAGTTAGGAGGCCTTCATGCCGACTGAACAAATCATTTGTCTGAATCGCGACGAAGGCCACGTAAAATCGATTAAGTCCCCCCCCCCCCCGTTGGAATTCGTTTCACTGACCGTTCCAAGGTGGTTCTTCTGCCGCGGTTTATTTTTGTTATGGTTTGTCTTTAATTGTTTGTATCGCTTATATTATTTTGTTTTGGATTGGCCATTTTGTGGGAAAATAAATCCTTTTGGCTTTCCGTTATTGATGTTTCCATTAGAGTTTGCTGTTTCATGTTTGTGTTTCTTTCCCTTTGGTGTCTCTGATGGGAGCTGTGGGTTAATTGTATCGACTCCTGATCATTGCGTTCACTTCTTTTTTGTCTTGGCCTTCTGTAACACATACAGCAAACTTGGTGCCTGAATGACAAACATGGTCAACTACAGCCCCATCTTCAGCCAAAGGCTGCAGTTAATAGGCCTTAGTACCACCAAGCTCTTGCTGAAGAGTGTTAAAATAGTGGACAATAGAAGTGAAGGCAATGATCCGGAATTTATACGATTAACCCGCAACTCCGATCAGAGGCACCAAAGGGAAAGAAACACAAACATGAAACAACTAGACCCTAATGGAAACATCAATAGCGGAAAGCCAAATGGACAGTTACTTTCCCACAAATGGCCAATTGGCTATCCAAAGCAAAATAATACAAGCGATACATACGCGCAAAACCAATAAATGCAATTCCTGAGGATTGTAAAAATGAGAGCATAAAATGCATGTACGGGAAAACCTTTTACAGCCACCACAGGAGCCGTAAACCAACGACGTCATAGTGAGCGGCCTTATCTGTTGGAGCCAAAGCAAACCTTTTATGTATGCCTCTCCTGGTTATCTGCTAGTTTGATAAAGATCGGACCAGAAATGGCTGAGAAAAACTGGAGACATCGTTTTTCTATTGTAAGCCTATGGTAAAATTTTCACGCTCAAGGAAAATTTTGAATTTTGAAACCGGTTGTCAGATTCAAGCCAAATTCGAACTCATATGAGATATTAAGCTTTTCCTTGTTTGCTTAACGTTTCAAAACGATCCGATGGAAAACAGCTGAGAAAACTGGAGACACCATTCTGCTTATTCTCTCCAGGGCAGATAACTTCAAAGCAGTTGGTCCTGTGAGGTCCGAATTCGAACTCGACGTAGACTGTATGCCTCTCCCGATTATCTGCACGTTTGATAAAGTTCAGATCAGAAATGGCTGAGAAAAGTTGGAGATGTAGTTTTTCCATTGCAGGCCTATGGTAAATTTTTCACGCTCAAGCAAACGTAACTGCGAACCTGGTTGTCAGATTAAAGCCAAATTCGAACTCATTTGATATATTATGCTTGTCTTTTTTAACTAAAAGTTTAAAAAAATATCCGATCGAAAACAGCTGAAGAAAAATGGAGACAACATCTTTCGCTTATATTTATGCTCAAGAGCTGGTAACTCCAAAGCCCTTGGTCCTGCGAGGCCCAAATTCGGACTCGACGTAGACTGTATGCCTCTGCCAATTATCTGCAAGTTTGATAAAGATCAGACCAGAAATGGCTGAGAAAAGTTGGAGACGTTGGTTTTTCCATTGAAAGCCTGTGTTTAAGATTTTCATGATCAAGAGAACATAACTGCGAAACTGGTTTTCAGATTTAAGCCAAATTCGAACTTCTCTGAGATATTATGCTTGTCCTTGTTTACTAAAAGTTTAAAAATGATCCAAATAAAAACAGCTAAGAAAAAGTTGCGAAACCATTTTTCGATTTATTTTATGCTCATGGGCAGGTAACTCCAAAGCCGTTGGACCTATGAGGCCCAAAATTCGCACTCGATGTAGACTGTATGCCTCTTCTGGTTATCTGCAAGTATGGTAAAGATCAGATCAGAAATGGCTGAGAAAAATGGCGTTGTTTTCCCCATTATAAATCTATGCCACATTTGTTACCATGGCAACCACAGTTCTGATCTAAACTGGTCCAAGACCTAAGGCAGTCAATCACCCATCCGATTGATGCGGCAGGTAAAATGTGATCAAAATTGAGTAACTAAGATGTTAAAGTTCAAATGTGTGGACGATGGACCGACGCCGGATGCCTGACTATACTATAAGCTCACCTTGCGAGCCTTCGGCTCAGTTGAGCTAAAAAACGACCGATTTTGACATTTTCCCACACAAAAACCTAGGCGACCAAATTCTACCTTGGCGTAAAATATGTCAAGGTCATCCGAGGGTCATCATTTGAACAAGCTATGATGGGCCCCGAGTCCCAAACGTCACATACCAAGTTATATGATACTGGTTCTGGAGAAGAAAACTTCTGAAGGATTTTTACCTTTTATGGACACAGTGGCCATCTTGCTCAAGTGGGACCCCGCGAACAAGCTTTCTTTCCCCCATCAAATGGATGCTCCATATGAAATTTTACTTCAATCGGCCCAGTGATTTCTGAGTAATTGTTTGAAAATGTTGACAGACAACAGATAGACAGAAAACGGATCCTATCTGTACTACATGTATAAGCTAACTTGCGGGCCTTTTGGCTCAGTTAAGATGAGACTGTGCCGTGAAGTCTGATCAGCACAAATGTTCACTGTTTGAATAGAGCAATAACTCTAGATTATAAAACTGAAACTTTCAATTACCTGGCTACTCTGTAAAGCTGTCCAGACCCGTTTTGACTTACTTGATCGCCAATCCCGAAGGAATATCCTTGAAAAAAAAAAGAAAGTTTATATAGAGAAAAGTTGGTTTTACTGGTATAAACATGATCTTCCAGGTTTTCGCTCAAAACATAGATTGTGAGTATCAATTTGGACAGCAGCATTGAGGCGTTTTCAGCTATAACCCAAATCCTACAATAAACATTAGAAATATGTAACAAATTTTCATCAAGATAGAAGTGAAGGCAGTTAACAGTTAACGACAAGTCCGTGCCAAAATCCTTCACTACTCCATTCTATACAGAGAAATGTGACTACAAGACTACATAATTTTCTATTTCTATTCAAAAAGTTTTATTCTATTTACGTTTAATCAAAGCACCGGACATGTCTCTAAAAATAGTCATTTTTAACTCTTATCATGCTGTTCACGACAAGCCCTATCTTTGGAAACAGTGTAGATCCAGATATCAGGATATACACTGTTTGACATTCAGTTTATTAATTTGTAGTGTTATGCATAAGAATTTATTTTTCTGATTCCCACTTGCACCCCACTGTGACCTAATAGTGCTATAAATATCTTGTTAATCTTCTTATAGAAGATTCTAGAAAACTGAGTCACAGATTAATTTCATTTTTGTAAACAACATGTTTACAAGGAAAAGTACTTCAGAACCTTCCAGAAAGTTCTGGGTTGCATTATTTTTAGAAAATTACCTCATCTTATTCCACAGCCCTCTGGAATGTTCTAGAGAAATCTTAGGATCTATAAAAGAGCTTGATTTTTCTCATTGAGTCAGACTTTGGAGTTTGATGTTTGGGCATTTAAGAAAAGTTATTTCTAAATTCTGTGTTGGATTGTTAAAGGATATTACTTTTCATTTTGGACTGTGAATTCTGTGGGATCAAGGAAAATAGATTCATTCAGGATATTTCATAACAGAGCTAAGTACATTTAATTTTCTTACTTCTACAGGTTAAAGTTAACTTGTAAATACATTTTGTTAAAATTTTCCAAAAGGCTTGTTTGCTTTTTCTTTCTGCTACGCCTGGCTCGTAACAGAAATTGGGGGCTCGTCCGGGATAAAACCATTTTAAGCATTTTAAAACCGACATTTCATGTGACGTAGGTAATTGTCATTTCTTATCAAATAGACTTTGCAGTTGCTTCACAGGATTGGTATTTCCCTATAGGCATATAGGGGATTGTCATTTCATGTGAACTGTCATTTCAGGTGAAATAGTACTTGTCATTTCATGTGAAATTCTCGTTGGGCTTGTCATTTCAAAAAAAAAAAAAAAAAAACTTTGTCAAATTGACCTCAATCTGTATTTCCATAAATACTTTATAAAACAAACAAAAAGCAAACATGTCGTTTGATTTGAGAAGCTTTTTGGCTCAGCCTACTCAGGAGTTGTTTAATCTGGCCAAAAGGACAGATTTGCTTGATATTGCTTCCCATTATGGGGTCACTGCTGTTAAAACAAGCATGAAAAAACATGAAATAAAGAATATTTTGGTACAGTTTTTTGTTGATGAAGAACTTTTCGATCCATCTGCTTTGTCTCTCATTATGGTCTCTCATACTGAATTACAAATGAGACAAATTGAAATAGGAAGGCAAATTGAATTAGAGAAGTTAAGATTAGAAATGGAAGAACGAATTCGAAAAGAAAAATTAGAACAGGAAGAAAAGCAAAGGGAAATGGAAGAAAGAGAGAAGGAAAAGGAAAGAGAAATGCAGAGACAAATGCAGATGGAAAGATTAGAAATGGAGGAACGCCTTCAGAAAGAAAAATTCGAAAAAGAAGAGCGACTAGAAATAGAAAGAGAAAAATGGCATTTTCAATTAAAGATGAAGGAACTGGAACTCCAGGGTCAAGATAGGGTGAAACCTACCCCTGTTTTTGACTCTGGTAGTTACTTTGATGCCACAAAGCACATCAGATTAGTTCCGCCATTTCAGGAAAAAGAGGTAGATAAGTATTTTTTGCATTTTGAAAAAGTTGCAGAAAATTTAAAATGGCCAAAAGAGCATTGGACCTTACTTTTGCAAAGCGTTGTTGTCGGAAAGGCTCGAGACATTTACACTCAGCTGACTGTCGAGCAAAGCTCAGACTATGATCTGGTCAAGGAGCTTATTCTTAAGGCATATGAGGTGGTCCCTGAGGCTTACAGGCAGAAATTTAGGAACTGTAAGAAAGAAATTTCCCAGACCCATGTAGAGTTTGCTCGAACCAAAGAACAATTATTTGATAGGTGGTGTTCTTCTAAAAAAGTAGGCTCTGATCATGACAAACTTAGACAACTTGTCCTTGTTGAAGAGTTCAAACGGTGCATAAATTCAGACATTAAATCTTTTCTCGATGAGAGACAGGTTGAAACTTTGGAGGAAGCTTCTCGTTTGGCAGATGATTATGTTTTGACTCATAAAGTCTCATTTGTGAACAGGCCTTATCCTCGAAAACCTTATAATCCACAGACAGGTCCAAGATTCTATCCCAGTAATCCTTCTGGTAGTTATAGCCATACATCTAGTACTATGCCCAAACTTTCTGGTGAAAATAAAAGCCAGAATCCTTCCAAACCTTCTGGTGAAAACAGAAGCCCAAATTTTCCCAAACCTTCTGGTGAAAACAAAGACCAGAATCCCTTATCTCAATCTCAAGTAGTTTGTTATTATTGTAAAAATACAGGTCATTTGATCTCTGAGTGTTTAAAATTAAAGCGAAGGAAAGAAAGAGAAAGACAAGAGGAACTTAAGCCTACAGGCTTGACTTCTATAAGGCCAAAACCACAGTCTTGTGTAAGGGAGGAAACTCTTTCTGATACCAAATTACCTGAGACTGATACAGTTATGGAGTGTTATGAACCATTCTTATCAGATGGTTTTGTGTCACTAAATGGTGACAGTTATGCCCATCCTACCCCTATTAAAATCTTACGAGATACCGGAGCTTCTCAATCTCTTATTCTAGCAGATACTCTGCCTTTTTCTGAGAAGACTTCTTTGGGCCAAAGTGTCCTTATTCAGGGTGTGGAATGTGGATTTGTTAATGTTCCGCTCCATAACGTTTATTTGTCATCAGACTTGGTATCCGGTTCAGTGGCTGTTGGTATTAGACCTTCTTTACCTTTTAAAGGTGTTCATTTGTTGCTAGGCAATGACTTAGCTGGAGATAAGGTTGTGGTAAACCCACTTTTGACTACTAATCCTTGCATAGACCAACCGCCTGATCCCATTGAGCAGGAAATTCCTGATCTTTATCCATCTTGTGCAGTCACAAGGGCGATGGCACGTAAGGCCAAGCAAACTGATGGGAAACAGGATTTTGATTTAACCGATACCTTTTCGGGTCAGTCTTTTAATGAAGAGATAACAAGGTCTCTGTCTTCAAGCCTGCCTGATAAGCAGACAGATTTTCATGAAAATAACTCATCTTTAGATCTAGGCCATGACATAATGTCTGGGTCTCAACTAGCTATAGAACAGCATAAGGATCCTGAAATTTCGCCTTTATTTGAAAGGGCCTTAGATGAGCAGGAAGTATCTCAGGTCCCAGTCTGTTATTATGTCAAAAATGACATTCTTATGAGAAAATGGCGTCCACCAGACGTCTCAGCAGAAGACGAGTGGACTGTCAACCACCAGATAGTGGATCCACGGGTTTACCGTTCCCAAATATTAAACTTGGCACATGAAACTCCCATGTCAGGACATTTAGGTGTAAATAAAACCTATCACAAGATTCTTAATCATTTTTACTGGCCTGGGTTAAAATCAGATGTTTCTCAGCATTGTAGGTCCTGCCATACATGCCAAATGGTAGGAAAACCCAATCGGACTATACCTAAGGCTCATTTGCAGCCTATACCTGCTTTTGATGAACCTTTCAGTCGAATAATTATAGACTGTGTGGGTCCCTTGCCCAGAACTAAGTCCGGCTGTGAATATCTTTTGACCATTATGTGTGCTTCCACACGTTTTCCTGAAGCCATTCCTTTAAGAAATATCAAAACTAAGACAATCGTCAAGGCATTAGTGAAGTTTTTCACATTTGTTGGGCTTCCTAAATCTATTCAGTCAGACCAAGGCTCAAATTTTATGTCTGGAATGTTTCAACAAGTAATGCATGAACTAGGCATTGTACAGTATAAGTCATCAGCCTATCATCCTGAAAGTCAAGGCGCCCTTGAAAGATTCCATCAAACACTGAAAAACATGATAAGATCATATTGCTTTGACACAGAGAAGGATTGGGATGAAGGCATCCATCTCCTTTTATTTGCTGTTAGAGAATCTGTGCAAGAATCTCTTGGCTTCAGTCCATTTGAATTAGTATTTGGCCATACTGTTCGTGGTCCTTTGAAACTTCTCAAAGAGAAAATTCTCTCTAATGATGACACCTCCCTGAATTTACTTCAGTATGTGTCTGATTTCAAAACTAGACTTTCAAAAGCTTGTGAGGCTGCTCGGACCAATCTTCAGTCAGCCCAAAGGAAAATGAAACAGTTATATGACATAGGGACAAAAGAAAGGAATTTTAAACCAGGTGATAAGGTACTAGCTCTTTTGCCTATTCCAGGAAAATCGTTGCAGGCCAGGTATTATGGTCCATACACTGTAGACAAAAAGATCAGTGACGTAAATTACATAATAAACACTCCTGGGAGGCGCAAGCTAAAGCAGCTATGTCATATTAACATGCTTAAGGAATACATAGATAGGGACAATACATCTTTAACATCAGTCAATCTAGTTAGCTCTGTTCCACTTAATTCATGTGACAATGACTGTGAGGATATTAATTCAGTGAAGTCGGATCCCACATCATCAAAACTTCAGAATTCTGACATTCTACGGAATCTTGACCAGAAACTGTCACATCTAGAGCCAAATCAGCGGAATGAACTGAAACAGCTGATTTTTGAATATGAACAATTATTTCCTGACATTCCAACACGGACAGACAAAATATTTCACGATGTGGACATAAATGGGTCTAAACCTGTAAAACAACACCCATACAGGATGAATCCTGTGAAACAAAAATATCTTAAAGAAGAAGTTCAGTATCTATTAGACAATGACTTTATTGAACCAAGCCAAAGTGAATGGAGTTCTCCTTGTATTCTAGTACCAAAACCTGATGGGACATATCGTATGTGTACAGATTTTAGGAAAGTTAATTCCTTAAGTAAAACAGATAGCTTTCCTATTCCAAGAATGGATGACTGCATTGATAACATCGGGAATGCCAAATACATAACGAAATTCGACCTTCTGAAAGGATTTTGGCAAATTCCACTCACAGATAGAGCAAAGGAGGTTTTGGCATTCACAACACCAGACGGATTATTTAACTATAAAGTCATGCCATTTGGAACGAAAAACTCTCCGGCAACATTTCAGCGCTTAATAAACATGGTAATTGCGGGGCTGGAAGGCTGCAGTGCTTATATCGATGATGCTATCATATACAACGACCAGTGGAATCAACATCTTGGGACTATTCGAGCATTCTTTGATAGACTGAGTAATGGCAAATTGACAATCAATCTTGCTAAAAGTGAATTCTGCCATGCAAGTTTGACATTTCTAGGTCATGTTGTAGGTCAAGGTCATGTGAAACCCATTGATGCTAAAGTTGAGGCTATCTCAAATTTTCCCGTACCCACGTGCAAAAGACAGCTGATGCGATTTCTTGGTATGGCTGGTTATTACAGAAAGTTCTGTAATAATTTCTCTGTCATTGCTGAGCCTTTGACAAATTTGCTCAGCAAAAGAACAAAATTCCATTGGAATGCAATATGCCAAAATGCTTTTGATAAACTTAAAGCCATACTCAAGAGTGAACCAGTTCTCTTAGCATCAAACTTTGAAAAGGAGTTTAAGCTAGCTGTAGATGCTAGTGACGTAGGTGCAGGTAGTGTTTTGTTGCAGGAAGATGAAAATGGTGTGGATCATCCAGTTTGCTACTTTTCCAAAAAGTTTGATAAGCATCAGAGAAATTACTCTACCATAGAGAAAGAGTGCTTGTCTCTGATTCTTGCTCTGCAACATTTCGAAGTTTATCTTACCCCTACTACTGCACCGATTGTTGTTTTCAGTGATCACAATCCACTGACTTTCATACATAAAATGAAAAACAAAAATCAGCGGTTGCTCAGGTGGAGTCTTATGCTACAAGAGTATAATTTAGACATAAGACATATCAGAGGGAGAGATAACATTATCCCTGATGCCCTTTCAAGAGCTTGAGCAGTGTCAGGAGTTGTGTTTTTTTTTCCTACTAAAGTGGATTGTAGATACATGTAATTTTATATGCTATGCTCAATATTTTATTATTCTTAAAGCAAAAGAAAGCTTTATTACATAAATCTTTCTTTTCCTCGAAGAGGGGGAGTGTTATGCATAAGAATTTATTTTTCTGATTCCCACTTGCACCCCACTGTGACCTAATAGTGCTATAAATATCTTGTTAATCTTCTTATAGAAGATTCTAGAAAACTGAGTCACAGATTAATTTCATTTTTGTAAACAACATGTTTACAAGGAAAAGTACTTCAGAACCTTCCAGAAAGTTCTGGGTTGCATTATTTTTAGAAAATTACCTCATCTTATTCCACAGCCCTCTGGAATGTTCTAGAGAAATCTTAGGATCTATAAAAGAGCTTGATTTTTCTCATTGAGTCAGACTTTGGAGTTTGATGTTTGTGCATTTAAGAAAAGTTATTTCTAAATTCTGTGTTGGATTGTTAAAGGATATTACTTTTCATTTTGGACTGTGAATTCTGTGGGATCAAGGAAAATAGATTCATTCAGGATATTTCATAACAGAGCTAAGTACATTTAATTTTCTTACTTCTACAGGTTAAAGTTAACTTGTAAATACATTTTGTTAAAATTTTCCAAAAGGCTTGTTTGCTTTTTCTTTCTGCTACGCCTGGCTCGTAACAGTAGGAATAAATTACATCAAGTAATCTGATTGGTCAAAGTCAGAAATTGGTGTGGCTAAACTGAATATTCAGCAAGAGAAGGGTTAATAGGTTTTATAAGCAGATATATAGCCGTTTATTACATTGTATTTTAAATACTTTTATTTCATCGTATTGTAAATAGTTTGAAGAAATACTCTCCCTTTTTCCGGATTAGTAGATACTTAGGTAACCAGGACCTGGTTACAGAGGCCTTGTGGAGCTAGCCTTGCAAGATAACCTATCGTGTTTCCATTAGGTTCACGTAAACAATGAGTTCAGCAGTCTGTATTTCCGTATTTCTGCTTCAAACATAGTTTTAGGTGCCGGTTAGAGTGAGTGAGTGAGTGTTTCAGTTTTACGTCCCACCAACAGCTATGGTCATACGGAGACGGGACCTCGGTTTAAAGACTCATCCGAAAGTCTGGAGAAGCCCGGAATCGAACCTGCGACCCCTGGTTTACAAGGCGAGTAGCGTAACCACTCGACCACGGAGGCTTCTAGGTGCCGGTTAGAACCGCTGCGTTAATGTGGTTACCGACAATCAATGTTTCAGAACCAAAAAAAGGGAAATAGTACATGTAAATTGGAGTTTACATGGGCGTCCATTACACGGACATGACAACCTGAAGAAAACACATCACATGAACAAGTCCGTGATATGAACACCCCCTTAAACTCCACTTTACGTAGAGAAAACTGGGGTTTACTGGGGTATACCTTATGTTTCTTATTTCTGCTCCTAGACATAGGTTGTGGGTACTCGTTAGAACACTCACAACCTATGACAGCTGTGTATATAAGAAAAATATCACTGATTTTCATCAGAAAAGTAGCCATTTGGGAGATGTGAAATAATGCACTATGTCGCACGGGTATGTTATCGTAATGAAGCAAAGCGCAAACTGTGCTCCCTTTCACATCTAGACAATTCTCCTTTTTCCCATTAATGCAGAGTTTACCAATGAAAATTGATTTTATACCGATACTGTCTTTTTCTGACTCAATTCTGAAATTGATTAGTATATCGTTTGGCATGACAGCAGATAAGTCCGTAGAACAAATCCTTTTAAATTAGCCATTAGCACTTGATTCCTTATTCATGTGCAGTTTAAATCACTAACAGAAAAACATTCTGATTTCACTACGAAAACACGCCTATACAAATACATTGTAAATTTTACCGCCGAAAAAAGAAACAAAATTGAGATAATAAATTTTGATATTTTGTTTTCTTATTTCTGCTAAAAATATAAATTGTGGACACTTCATAACACCCCATCGAGGCGGTTCTAATGTGTTCCCGCAATCTAAAATTTAGACCAGAAATAAGAAAAATAAGACATACCCTGTAAACCCAAGTTTTACTATATAAAGGTGGGGTTCAAGGGGGTCTAACTTATATAGGCCTGTTTTCGTGATGTATATTTTTTATTCACGAAAAGAAACAAAAATAACTTAAATATTATATTTAACAATGCAACATTTTCTTTACAAAGCGATGAAAATTATTACGCTTTACTACATTACACAAAAACGTGCTTATGTGTACAGGGTAATATTTAGTTTAAACATATTTTATTCTTATTCTACATGTACAATACAAAGCAAAAATGATTGAAATCATACAAAATGGATTCAGCAGAAAGTCAGAGACTTATATGAATCCGTGTCCCTATGCAATAAAACCATTGGAATGAGTCTATATAGTTGTCGATACAAAATAGTAACTGTTGTAAGTACATTATAAGCAATAATATTCAAAATCAATATCAATTATTAATGTAATGTTATTACATGACAAAAATAGATAAGGTGTTGGTGCTGGGTGGGGTGGACTTCACGGGGAATCCATTGGATAAATATCCAGCTCCTGGACGGGCTTCTCCAGACTTTCGGATGAGTCTTTAAACCGAGGTCCCGTCTCCGTATGACCTAAGCTGTTGGTGGGACGTAAAACTCGAACACTCTCTCTCTCTCCAGCTCCTGTCGCTCTCTGGTCAAACTTGAAACATTCCATTCAAAGGTGTTATATCGTGTACAATTAAATGGAATTCACCCAAGGCGGAATATGTAAATTTGTCGTTCTGTGATAGTTGGATTTTACTTAGATTTGGGCATTTGAGTTAATTTAGTATCATTTTTCGAGCTTATTCGCAAATAATATTAACAAATTCGGGATACTCAAATGCACTCGATAGAAATCATCGAGGTATTTATATGGGCCAGCATAAGATAACTTATTCTTTATGATAGGAACTTAGCCTGGTTGGACAAAGGAATTTTCGCGTTAGTTAAAGATAAGACGTCTACGAGGTGCAGTCGAAAAGTTCCAGGACTGCCTTTGTAACTTTATTATTATTGGTAGTAGAATAATAAGAAAAGGATCAGTATAAAACAAATCTTTTTCTACAGCACAGTATTAACGTTTTATCACAATCATTCACCAAAACAGCACCGTTTACATTGCAAATAACAGTACGCACGCCGAACGGAGCACTTATGACGTCAATGACGTTATCTCTGGAAATGACGTCAGGATTGACGCTTGTAAATGTCAGTCATTCTTTTTCAAAGTATTCTCCCTGGTGTTCAATACACTTTCTGTGGCGATGTACCCAGTTTTGATAAATGTTTCAGTACCACTCTGTGTCATAGGTGCGTTCCGCTGATCTGACGGCAAATTTTATTTCCTCTTCCGAATCAAATCTACGACCTCGTAAGTCTGCCTTTAACCTCGGAAAAATACAAAAGTGCATAGGGGCAAGGTCGGGACTATAGGGCGGATGTTGCAGTCTTTCATATCCCAGGAAGTCTATTGTCAGTAAAGTATCTGCGGCTCGATGTGCTGGGGCGTTGTCTTGATGGAATATCAGATTCTCAATCTCGAGGTCCGGACGTTTTTTTTCTCAAGGCATGTGTGAGATACCTCTGCACGACCTAAAATAGCAATGAAAAGGAAATGTTTACTTTCAAATGAACGGTAAAATAAAAATGATTGATTGATAATACATAGACTTCGGACATATCTTACAAGCATAGTTTTATGGCTTAAGATATCAAAAGAATGTGTAGCTTGCCTTTTGATAATATCCTTTGTTCACGGTTTCGTCCCTGGGTACTGCGTGCTGAAGGAGCATGCCCTGGCTGTCCATGAAGAAAATGTACATGATCTTCTTTGATGATTTGGAGGTTCTAGCCTTCTTAGGGGGAGGGGAAGACCGCCGTTTCCACACCATGGACTCTCTCTTTGTTTCAGGGTCATAAAAGTTTATCCACGTTTCATCTGTCGTAATGATACGGTTTAGGAAGCGATCGCCTTCTTTTCTCCAGCGCTGAAGAATGCTTTTCAGAAGCTTCAATCCTGGCTTTCTTATTTTCGATCGTCAAAAAGCGAGGAATCCATCTGGCACACACTTTATTCATTCCCAAGTCCGTTGTCAGAATTTTATGTACGGTCCCATTGCTCAATCCCACAATATCTGATATATCGTCAATCGATTTCCGTCGATCAGAAGAAATGGCGCTCTTCACTTTGTCATTGCTGCCGTAATTCTGTGGTCTACCGCTTCTATTATCGTCCTTAGTGTCATCACGACCATCCCGAAAACGTTTGTGCCAATCAAAAACAATCGTCCTCGAACACTTCTTTACTCTATCATTCTGATTTAAAAATTTCCAAGTGTCTGTTGGTGTCATTCCAGCCCTCGCACAGAATTTAATGACTGCGTGCTGTTCCGTTTGATCGATTGACGTCGACGTTACCGCGTCGCAAATTTTGTCCATTGCTGAATAATTTGCGCATAAATCCGTTAATTCTTACGCGATGACGTTGTTTTTTTTAAGTTGTTTTGAAATGGCGTTGTCGTGACGTCATATGAAATTTCACGACGAAATAGCGCCAAATAATGAAAGAAATGGCGCTAAGAACAGGGGGTAAAACTCGGACTTGTCAACTAATTTGAATTGCTCCGTAGCGGTGTTAATAAGTAATGATAAATGATTTGTTAAAAAGAAATACTGGCGCAATGTTAATAAAATGTTATCAAGTTTCAACAATGGAATCAAAATATTTGCATGGCTAGTTTCAACATGGTCGGACGTCAGAAAAGTGTGATAGATGACCAGACCGGGAACTTTTTGACTGCACCTCGTACTATCTGTTCACTCTGCCCGCGGATTAACCGTATGTGTGTGGCGGTGGGGGACGTATCTGCAAAATTGTTAACGTGCATGCGTAAGCTGGGTGTAGTACTGTAGCGGGTTAACGATTGCTTTGGGACCTTTTAGTTTTCAAAATAAAGTTATGGACATACAGGAAGATTTGTTTATTCTCCGTGTAAGTTAATGTTTGATCGCCAAGTATCATATCGAGACTTGGTCGACAAAGCTGAGAAACAGATCTTTACATTTTTCCCTTATGTTCACATAATGAGGACAGTAAAGGAGAAAATGCTCAGTGTCTTCCACGAGGCCACATACACACAAGGCAATATGGACAATGTTTCTTGAGAAGAGGTGTCAGTTTAAAGAGCTGCGTTTGGTCCTAAGTCGGTCGTTAATATTTCCTTCACATACAGAACGTTTTATATGTAAAACTTGTTTCTCATTTAAGTCAACAGAAGATATAATTTCTGACAAACAAAACAATCTATTAGAACTATGTAATCAAATGACAAGCCTTTGGCCTAATTGATCGAAACTAGCTAGTCTGGCCAAGAAGCATTCTGCACACTGCACAGTTTACATTTTTATGGTATAGACATTGCTTCCAAAGGATTACCTTTTTATAGGACATTTTGTACGGTGGTATATTTAGGACATTCAATATAAAATATTGGACAATATTATGTCGAGTGCTCGACAAAATATCTCAAGCGCTTTACATATTATCTCGAGCTCTCGACATAATATCTCGAGCGCTCGACATATTATTTTGATGCTCAACATATTATCTCGAGCGCTCTACATATTATCTCGAGCGGTAGAGAAAATATGTCGAATGCACTATATAATATCTCGAGCGCTCGACTTATTATCTCGAGCGCTCTACATATTATCTCGAGCGCTCTATATAATATCTCGAGCGCTCGACTTGTTAACTCGAATGCTCTACATAATATCCCGAGCGCTCTATATAATATCTCGAGCGTTCAACATAATAGCTCGACCGCTCTACATATTATCTCGAGCACTCTACATACTATCTCGAGCGCTCTAGATAATATCTCGAGCGCTCTACATAATACCTCGAGCGCTCGATATGTTATCTCGAGCACTCGACGCATTATACGAGCGATTGACATATCATCTCGAGCGCTCGACATGTTATCTCGAGTGCTCGATGTTTCATCTCGAGCCTCGAAATGTCTGTAGACTCAAAAAGCCCCCGCATTCTGATCCGAGTTCTTGCTAGCCATACCGAAGCATCCCGCCCATCGGGACTTGGAGAAATAGATTGGGCGGACCGTCCATACACATAAACCCCATTGGTTTCAATGGGCGGCAGGACTTGAGATGTCATTTCATCTCAATGTCGGATAAAAGACCCACAACATTGGAAGCAACGTCTCCAAAATGGCATTAATAGTGTTGACGGTGACGTTAAACCTCAATCAAACAAAATGTTTAATTAACATACAAATATTGCTAAATGGGCAAAATGGGTTTGGGAGAACGATCAGGCTATGGACAAGAAACAATTGGGGACGTTGAAACGGGTGTAACTTCTATGACGAACGCGTCAATATATCAGGTTACCAGCCGACCGTTTATATTGAGAAAACTGGGGTATGCGGGGATGCACATTATTTTTATTATTTCTGATCCAAGAGATAGGTTGTGGGTACTAGTTGGAACCGCTTGATTACGGTGGTCCTAACGAGTACTCAGAACATATGTTTGGAATATGAATAAGAATAATATAACACATTTTATCATAAAAATAAGCGTTTCGGAGATACAAAGGAATGCACTATACGTATTACATTGGTGTGTTATCGTAATGAACACACCTCGGACTCGGCCTTAGAACTACACATTTTAACGATACACTGCTTACACTACTCTCTCTCTCTCTCTCTCTCTCTCTCTCTCTCTCTCTCTCTCTCTCTCTCTCTCTTATACCCTTTAAACCCCAGTTTAACCATGCCGTTTTAATTGTTTTATTTGAGGTTTAACGTCCCTGTCAACACTGTACAGGTCCTTTTGGAGACGTTGCTCCCAATTTTGTGGGGCTTTTACCCGACATTGAGATCAAAGGACATCTCAATCCCTGTCGCCCATTGAAACCAAAAGGGTTTATATGCATGGACGGGCCGACTCAAGCCATTTTACGGGGCTGGCTTAGATCCTCTAAGGTGGTTACTAGTACTCATGTGCGCTCGGTTTTCGCTCTGCGTGGAAGCATCATGCCGCCCCATCTTTTTCTCCAAGCCCCGGTGGGCGGTGGCCATGCTGTTAACTAGAACGGTTAATATTAATGATTATAGGACCTGGTATGCATTTCGTCCCAATGTCGGATATAAGTAGGCAACGTCTCCAAAATGACTGAAATATTGTTGGCAGGGCCTTAATAACTTAACAACTATAAACAAGTGGGGCTTTAAGGATCTTGGGTGCATAGATGTGTTAACTTAGTAACCAGGTAAAGGCAGCAGCCAAACTGATGCTTCGATATGATCCAGAGCGCCCATATTAATATATTAAGAGCTTGGAATTAGATGCTGAGCGCTCGGGATAACATGTCGAGTGCTCGAGATGACATATCGATCGCCCGTGTAATATGTCGAGCGCTCGATAAATCATGTCGAGCGCTCGCGATGTCATGTGGAGCGCTCGAACTACTATGTAGAGAGCTCGAGATGATATTCAGACCGCTCGAGATATTACGCAAAGCGCTCGAGATATTATGTAAAGCGCTCGTAATAATATGTAGAGCGCTCGAGATAATATGTCGAGCGCTCGAGATAATATGTTGAGCGCTCGAGATATTATGTCGAGGGCTCGAGATAATATGTCGAGCGCTCGACATAATATTTTTTTAAAATATTACATTGAATGTCCTGAATTTAAACTAAAAAACTAATTTGAACTAAAAAAAAAATAAAATATTTTTAGAGAAGGTCAATAAACAACCTACAAAACCGCAGGGGAAAACATTACAAAATTAAGTCTTTGAGTGAGTGAGTGTTTGAGTTTTACGTCCCACCAACAGCTAATGTCATAGGGAGACGCGACCTCGGTTTAGATACTCATCCGAAAGTCTGGAGAAGCCCAGGATCGATCCTGCGACCCCTGGTTTACAAGGCGATTAACGTAACCACTACACCACGGAGGCTTCTAAATTAAGTGTTTGAAAACGTGTTTTTGTTTTCTAACTTGAAACTTTCTGAAACTGTTGTATGAACCAAAATGTGAAACTACACAAAGCGGTGCACTGAAGTGCAAATTCATATAAGTTTGGTACATTGTTAACTTATTCACAGGCGTCAACATTTTGCAGTAGCGCACTTTACGCGGGCGAGTCAATAAACAAGAGGGCCATGATGGCCCTGGATCGCTCACCTGATCCATATTGTACAAATGGAATTGAAGATAATATATGGTAGAGTAGAAGGTTTGAGCAATTTTGGTTAACACAAGGAGGTTATTATAATTTTAGCCATCTTGTTCATCCAAGCACAACGGGTTGAGCAATTTTGAAAGCTCTTTTCCATTATGAGTCTATGGGAGCGAAGGGGCCTAGGGGCGTGGCCCATTGAGAACCCAGGGGAATGATTGGCAGGAATTATGTAGATGACCACTTGCCGTTACTACATGCTAAATATATAAGCTCTGGGCCCTGCGGTTTCACAGAAGAAGATTTTTGAAGCTTTTTTCCATTATGAGTCTATGGGAGCGAAGGGGCCCCGGGGCGTGGCCCATTTGGAACCCAGGGGCATGATTGGCAGGAATTATGTAGGTAACCACTTGCCGTTGCTACATGCTAAATATCTAAGCTCTGGGCCCTGTGGTTTTAGAGAAGAAGAGTTTTGAACTCTTTTTCCATTATGAGTTTATAGGAGCTAAGGGGTCCCGGGGTGTGGCCAATTTGGACCAAAGGGGCATGATTGGCAGGAATTATGTAGGTCACGACTTGCCGTTGCTACATGCTAAATATCTAAGCTCTGGGCCCTGTGGTTTCAGAGTAGAAGATTTTTTAAGCTTTCTTCCATTAAGAGTCTATAGGAGCTAAGGGGCCCCGGGGTGTGGCCCAGGGGCATGATTGGCAGGATTTATGTAGGTGACCACTTGCCATTGCTACATGCTAAATATCTAAGCTCTGGGTCCTGTGGTTTCAGAGAAGAAGATTTTTGGATTTTTTTTTTCAATTAAGAGTCTATAGGAGCTAAGGGGTCCAAGGGCGTGGCCCGTTTGGACCCCAGCGGCATGATTGGCAGGAATTATGTAGGTGACCACTTGCCGTTGCTACATGCTAAATATCTAAGCTCTGGGCCCTAAGGTTTCAGAGAAGAAGATTTTTGAAGCTTTTTTTTTCCATTATGAGTCTATGGGAGCTAAGGGGCCCCGGGACGTGGCCCATTTGGACCTCCGGGGCATAATTTGCAGGATTTATGTAGGTGCCCACTTACCGTTGCTACATGCTAAATATCTCAGCTCTGGGCCTTGTGGTTTCAGAGAAGAAGCTTTTTGAAGCTTTTTTCCATTATGAGCCTATAGGAGCTAAGGGGCCCCGGGGCGTGGCCCGTTTGGGCCCTAGAGGCATGATTGGCAGGAATTATATGGGTGACCACTTGTCGTTGCTACATGCTAAATATCTAAGCTCTTGGCCCTGTGGTTTCAGAGAAGAAGATTTTTAAAGCTTTTTTCCACTATGAGTCTATGGGAGCGAAGGGGCCCCGGAGCGTGGCCCATTTGGACCCCAGGGGCATGATTGGCAGGAATTATTAAGGCGACCACTTGTCGTTGCACCATGCTAACTATCTGAGCTCTGGGCCCTGTGGTTTCAGAGAAGAAGAGTTTTGAAACTTTTTTTCCATTATGAGTCTATTGGAGCTGAAGGGCCTTGGGGCGTGGCCAATTTGGACCCCAGAGGCATGATTGGCAGGAATTATGAAGGTGACCACTTGCCGTTTCTACGTGCTTAATACCTAAGCTCTAGGCCCTGTGGTTTCAGAGAAGAACATTTTCGAACTTTTTTTTCCATTAGGAGTCTATGGGAGCGAAGGGGCCCCGGGGCATGGCCCATTTGGAACCCAGGGGCATGATTGGCAGGAATTATGTAGGTGACCATTTGCTGTTGCTAAATATCTAAGCTCTGGGCCCTGTGGTTTCAGAGAAGAAGATTTTTGAAGCTTTTTTTCCATTATGAGTCTATGGGAGCGAAGGGGCCCCGATAGTGGCCAATTTGGACCCCAGGGGCTTGATTGGCAGGATTTATGTAGGTGACCACTTAACATTGTTACAAGCTAAATATCTAAGCTCTGGACACTGTGGTTTCAGAGAAGAAGATTTTTTAAATTTTTCCCATTATAAGTCTATGGGAGCTATATGTTGCCATGGCAACCAGAATTCCAATCTGATCAGCCCAAAAACCTAATGCAGCCTTTCCCCCTTACTGATGATGCTTCACATAAAATTTGATCAAGATTGGTCATGGGGTATTAGAGATCTTATTTGAAATTGTTTACGGACGCACGCACGGCGGACAACGGACAAAATGTGATCACAAAAGCTCACCTTTTCACTACGTGACAGGTGAGCTAAAAACAGCCTAACTTATTTCTGGGTGAGATCGATCTCTACTTTTTCGATGTAATTGCCCTCTAGAATGATACAATTGGACCAACGCAGTTCCAGTTCCATCAGCCCGGGACTGAAGAAGTCAGGGTTTTTGTCTCCGACCCACTCCGCAACTACCGCCACGACGGAAATGACGTCCTCGGATATTCTATTTCAAGTTTGGGAATATGAAATAGTCACTAGGAGCTAAGTGCGTAGAAATGACAGGGGTGGTATTAGCTCGTACTCATTCCGCTCAACAGCATTGATTACAGTTTTGCAAGTTTGGACTTGCATTGTCCATTTGGAGAAGAATCCCTTTGGAGAGTTTGCCTCGGTGTTTTTCAAGGATCGCAGTTCTCAGTTGGTCTAGCACATTTGCATAATACGCGCCTGTTATTGTACTTTTCTTTGCTAGAAAGTCCAACATCATAACGCCGTGTGCGCCCCAAAATACAATTGCCATCACCTTGCCAGCAGAGGGTTGCGTTTTGAACTTCTTTGGCCTCGGCCCTACCCACTGGCGACTTTTGGTTTTATTCTCTGGCTCATAATAATGGACCCAGGTCTCAACTACAGTCACCAGACGTGGAAGAAATCATCTTCCTTTGACCTTAACAGCTTCAACAATGCACTGCATACTGATGCTTTGGTTGCCATTTGCTTGTCACTAAGGGATTTTGGTACCCAACGGGTTGTTATCTAGCGCACACCAAACCGATCATTTAAAATTGTTGAAACGCTACAATGTAAAATGTATAATGCATTCGCTGTTTCTTCCACATTAATTCGCATTATCAGAGTACACCAGATCCCGTACTTTGTTACACATTTCTTCATTGGTGGCATCTGATAGGCGTCCACTCCTGGTTTTGTCTTCTAAAGACATTCTAACGCGTTTGAATTCCCCAGCCCATAATTTAACTTGAACATACGATGGGACAGAAGACCCAGAACATTGGTCAACTTGCTATCCTGACCTGTTTTCCCTTTAAATTACTGACGAAAAGTTTGCTTTTGCATCGCTTGCCATGTTTGATGTTCACGGACTTATGATTGAATGACACGATAAGGGTGTAACTTTTGCACTCATACCTAAAACAAGCATTGAAACAAGGCATGAAAATCTTGGTTGTCTCGGTCAATTGGAAATGGGATAGGCTGGATTTCTTATTGACTTGCCCTCGTATAATAGACATTTAACGAACCAAGGGAAAGTACGCGATATGAAAGAAAAGAGATTGATACGAAATGACAGTTTATGTTGTAAAGCTATTAATGCAAACATCGAAACCTATTCTATAGGAACACCAAAACTTCTGTGCACCAGTTCCCTCCAGAGTCTTGTCAAATAGAGGCAGTTAGCAAAATCTCTGTTTTTGTTTTGTGTTTGTTACTGTTATTGTTGTTGTTTTTCGGTAGGCTGAATAGGAATAGTGGATGCCTCCGCTATATGACACACAAAAACGATTGTTCTGTGGCAGACTTAAGAGAGTCTAAGTGTGACATTTACCTTGGAGCTAGAGACTGGGGTGAAGTAATTTCATAATCCGTTTAGGAGATCACAAAGGCAAAATAGATGTGCACTTGATCTTAAAGCCACGGACCTGAGTCTTGCATGTGACAAATCGCCTTATGATGGTAAACATTTCTGCAAAGTAATTTCTAAATCCATCAAGGAATGACAATGTTATGGACCGGACACATTTTGACTTTTGACGCCCAAGTATGCCACTGACCTGGGAGTTTATCCTGGGTCTTGTGCGCGACACAAATGGTAGAGGAATAACAAAGTTAAAAACCTGTCATGGAATAAAAGACAATTTTGACGTTTGGTTTCTAAGTTTGTCCTTGTCCACTGAACTGCAGAAACTTGTGGCCTCATTTGAGTGATCATGGGCCCAACTGACCTGTAAATATTCCTTTTTGCACATTTTTACAGTTAAACACGACTGAACACTGGCCCAATCTGTTCAAAAAGTGTAATGATATCTAGAAAGCTTGTAACTGACACAAGTTGTGATGGCTATAATGCTCTATTACGGAAAGATAGAAAACTTCGCGAGATCGAAATTCCACCAGTCGCAACAAACTTGCCCAGAGCTACCAAAATATATAACAAGACCTCTGCAAGCGGGACATTATACGCCCGTGACAAGTTAATATTTGTTGGACTGCAACCCCGTAACAGCATGAACTTCTCCATATCATGGTCTAACTATATGTCAAGTTTCAGCTTGATCGCATCTTTTGTTTGTTTAAGGTTTTACGTTCCCGTCAACACTATTTAGGTTTTGGTTTGTTTGTTTGTATTGGAGATGAAGTTTACGGCCCAGTCCACACTATTTTATGTCATTGTGAGCTGGTGAGTTTACCCATCCACACTTTTCCTGGGCAGGCTTATACGTAAGCGGTTAATCAGTATAGTACACATTCTTTCTCCTGAAACTGACAACTGCCCTTCTTGAATCAGCGAAAGGGAGAGAATTGCCATAGAAAAGATTTCATGATCAATCTCAACGAAAGAATGTAGCCGACCCCGGCAGGTATCGAACCCGCGTCCTCCTGATCACCAGTCAGGCGTGAATCTGACAGAGCTATCGAGGCCGGCCACTATTTCGGTAATTTGGGAGAGGTTGCTTCCGATTTTGTGGGACTTATTCCCGACATCGAGATGAAATGAAATCTAAAGTTGTACTGCCCATAGACTCCGCTAGGGTTTAAGGTCGGGTTAGACTGGCATCACATTTCCAGGACAGGCTTAAACCAGTACTCAAGTTTGGTCGGTTTCAGCTCTGCGCAGAAGGACCATGCAGCCCAATCTATTTATCCAAGTCCCTAAATTGCAGGACGACTTATCATGGTCTAACTTCATGTCATTTCCAGCTTGATCGGATCTAAATTGTAGGGGAAGTTAAGCACAATCAGAATATTTACAGAAATCTGCCAAGTGGCAATACTCTATTAATATTTAGTGATACATATCCTCGAATCAATATGCGCTGCTCTACATTGTCGTACAACAATGTATGTATTTCCGCTGCTCCATATCATGGTCTAACTATATATCAAGTTTCTGCTTGACCGGATCTAAATTGCAGGCGTAGATAGCAGGAACACAATGTTTATGGACATTTTCTAAGGGATATACTGCTATTAAATAATTGGTGAACCGTAACCTCTAAACAACATGCACATTGTGGTCAAACTATACATCAAGTTTCAGCTTGATCAAATGTTAAATGTAGAAGTTAGCGGGAAACCGAATGTTCAAAGAAATTTGTAAAGTGGCATAACTCTGTTAATATTTAGTGGACCGTAACCTTGAAGCAATATGCGCTGCTCCACCGAACAGGTAAAATGCTATGCTGCGGCTATTGGCGGCCACATTGTAAGTCTATGGTAACTCTTAACTTGCCACAGCAACTAGACTAAAGAGCAAAATTTCATAAAAAAAACATGTAAAGGCAAATATGGTGAATATCTCATAAATTCTCAGCCTCATAGAGCATATGGTTTCGGAGGAGATGATTTTTTTTTTTTTTTTTTTTTTAATTTTTGTTTCCAGTGGTAACCAACAAAAATGAGCAGTAGGCCTAAAATCATATGGCAGATAGAAAATTGCTTAAAGACTATTTCTATGAAAGTTTTGCCAAAAATATCTGCCATGGCAACCAAACTGAAGAGCCGAATTTCATAACACACACATACGTCTAAAATCATAAGGCAGATAGACAATTGCTTAAAGAATATTTCTGTGAAAGTTTTTTTTTTTTTTTTTTTTTTTTCAAAATATCTGGAAAAGCTTGGCAGTAAATGTCTCAATTATAATTCAATGGAAACTCTTAAGTTGCCACAGCAAACAAACACAAGATCCGAATTTCATAAAACAAAATTGTTGATTCAAATATGGTGGATAGTTTCATAAAGTCTCAACCTCAGAGAGCATATGGTTTCTGAGATGTTTTATAATATTTTTTATCTCACCGTGAGCTATTGTGATCACTCTGTGTCCATCATACGTCCGTCATCAACATTTACCTTGTGCAACTTCTAGAGACCAACGTTTTAATCTTATCTTTATGAAACTTTACTAGAATATTTGTCTTGATGATCTCGGTCAAGTTCGAATATGGGTCATGTCGGGTTAAAACTGGGTCACTAGGTCAAATTTCGTAAAAACATTGTGTGCACCCTAGAGACCGCAGTTTTGCTTCAATCTTTATGAAACTTCACCTGAATTGATGATATCTCAGTCAAGTTCGAATATGGATTATGTCGGATTAAGAACTAGTTCACTAGGTCAGATTTCGTTAAAAACTTGTGTGCATTCTAGAGACCGCAGTTTTGCTTTAATCTTCATGAAACTTCCCCTGAATGTTTGACTTGATGATATCTCAGTCAAGTTCGATATTGGTCATGTCGGATCAAAATTAGGTTACTAGGTCATATTTCGTTAAAACCTCGTGTGCACATTAGATACCACGGCGGATAGCCAAAAAGACAGTTACTTTCATACAAATGTCAACCAAACGGGTGCAGTAAGTTTTCCAAGGAATTTGGACAACAATTAACATTTCAGTAAATGCGTGGTAGCATCCCAAAACTATGCAGCGTGGTTGACATATGCAAAATAATGAGTGTAAGCGTAAAATGTAGAAACACTTAAAGAACGAAGATGCAGCTTTGCATGCGGACTGAACAAATTATCTGTTTAAATCGCGACGGTCGCGAAAGATATCGATTAAAAGCCCCCCCCCCCTCCCCTACCCTAGTGAAATTCTTTTCTCTGAACGTTCCAAGGCGGTTCTTCTGTCGCGGTTTATTTTTTCTATGGTTTGTCTTTGAGTGCGTGCATCGCTTTTATCTTTTTGTTTTGGATAGCCGGTTGGCCATTTTGAGGAAATGTAAAACTGCCCTTTTGGTTTTTTCGCTTCGATTCCTGATCATTGCCTCACTTCTATTTTGACGTCTATAGTTATCATTGGGGTATAGATCTAATTTTGATAGTATCAGAATGAAAGTATTCCAATACACATTTTGGGTAGTCGAGGACATATAAATGAAAATAGAACATACACACTTTTAAAGACATGCTTATTTATGACAACGAAGTACTAAAATTACAAAACCACAATTTCGCCTAGGTCTGCGATACCCAACGGTGCAACACTTTGCCCATTGTTATATGGCAATACTGTACCCAGGATTTACAAAACATTCTTGTTATTCCTTTTTAATTTTCGTTTATAAACCAAATGGCCATAAAATGCATGTTCCAGCAGTCCTTCTTGCAGAAGTTCGTAAAACTCGTTATTTTTCTATATAATTCAAGATTTCTTTCTTTTTTTTTTTTTTTTTTTTTTTCATTTTTGTGCAGTGTAAACTTTTGTCAGCTGAACGGTTACTGCCGTTCAGTCAACACGTACATTTTCCCTCTTACTTTTTTGTTTGAAAACCTATACCCATAGGTAAAAATAGAAAGTCAGAAGATTGAGTTCAGAGCGGTCATAAACTTCCTCACAAAGGAGGATGCAAAGGCCAAAGAAATCCATCGGCGCATGGCTGATGTGTATAGCGATAGTAGCCCAAATTATTCCGCAGTGGTAAAGTGATCAGCAGAATTTAAACGTGGGCGGGACTCCTTAGAAGATAACCCAAGGCCAGGTCGCCCTGCTGATGTTATCAGCCAGGAGATGATCAACCGTATTGAGAGACTTGTGCTAAACAATCGCCGAATCAAAGTTGCCGAACTTGCATTAGAATGTGGTATTTCTAATGGAAGTGTTTACACTATAATCCATGAACATTTAGGTATGTCAAAAGTATTGATGTGATCTGCACTTGTCCGAACTTATGATACGCATGTTTATTGCATCGACCAAGTTACCTGTTAGCCTCGCATTATGAATTCCTTTTATACACAATTTCTGTAAACTGTCAACATGTAGGGAGGCTGCCCTGGACGATAGTTCTTACCTTACTCCTAGGCTTGTTGTGAATTATTTCCTCATATTGCAATCTTTACTGTTGATGCAACGTTTTCATTTTCACAGCATGTCAGTGTACTTTCACTTTGATGGGAAAGTGACGTCATAGCTGCATTGTGGGATTTGTGAGCGTACAGAACGTAAACAAACAAATCGATTCACCGTAGCTGTCAGATTCGAGAATTCAACTTTAATAGAGAAATTACGGCGAAAACCAGTTCTAGTTTTATAACCATTGTAAGGGTCATTTAGTAAATTCATTTCTTGATTGCCCCATAGTAAGTTCGGGCTGGATTTTCTCGGTTTTGATGGATAAAACCGTGTTTTAATGCAGTGACCCATGGTTTTGTAGGATGATTCTACGGCTCGTAGGACGTCGGCGATGTTTTCCTGCATACTCTTTCATGTAGGGTCGCGCGCATATACATGGCAATCGTGTATGACGCGATCCTGCGACTGCAGACGGGTAGGACGTAGGACCGTAGAGTATATAAGAAAGCAGCGCGATCCTACGAGGACTTCACTCTTTTGGCCATTTTTCAGAACGGAAATCTTTATGAATCAATCTCAGAACTTTTGAGAATCACTTGAATCTCTAGCTAGATCAACTAGATATAACTATCTACGATCGTATTTGGGTAAACAGTTTTCTTAATGCATATTTTTGCACTAGAAATTGTTTTCTTTTGCATTTATTTCGGAAATTAAGACAGAAATTGTGTTGCCGCTGTGGCCTAGCCCATTAACAAACAGGAGGCATTTTCTAACGTGTTTCACTCGTATTAGCGACTCCTGAGGATTGTTGTTTTATTTTTAAATGTCCAAATCTTAATATTTAACTTGTTTATCTCCCCCTATTGTGATCACTGCCATTCCAAGCTCATATACCCACAGTGAACCTATGACATGCCCTTGGGTTCTAACGTAAGGCGTTAGCTTGTTGCATTGGATGTAAGGATTTTACTTGTAAATATCACATATTGTTTGCGGCTCTGTCTGGCTTGTTGATGCCTGAACCGTTGATGTAAAGCTTTGCATGTGCAGGCATACGGAGCAAATGTAACACATGATTTTTTCTCGTTCATGTTTTCATTAAATTCTGAAACTTCTGTCACTCTTCATGTTGTAATTGTCTTCCCATTGAATTATAACAAGCATTCACTTTCTTAAAATAAACTTTATTTGAAGTCCACCCTATTTTCCCGAGCACTCTTATCACAAGGCGTATTATTTGGGTATACACCCTTAGCAAACATTGCTAACTGTTTAGCCAGCGCACCGCACCGTCACCCCAAGCCACAAAAGAAAGCCACGAGAAGCCAAGGGAGGTAACTCGCAACATATTTATGGTGTCACGGAAGTGAGATCTGTCTCCTTATACGGTAGATCTAGAGATACGAACCCAACCTCCCCAGTGAAACGCTATGGACGGAGTGACGGACGACAATAATGTGGAGCAGGAGGTGCGCCTAGAAGGTCAGAATGCAGCGATGCACCGAAGAAGTGAACAACAACGCCAAGATAGCCAGTTTGATTCAGAAGAGACGATGAGGCGTGCACCCGAGACCTCTAGCGACCAGATGGCGGCGGCAGCACTAGTGCAACTGCATGGACCAGATATGACCAGTCTGCAAATGGGTTGCGAGCGAGGGGTCAACAAAACACATCGCCTAGATTACGAGGATGCAGACCAGCACGAGCACGGAAGCCTAGCCCATAGCAGATCACACGAGCACCTGTATACATCCCAGCCCTTCATAAATGAAACAGCCACCAGCCAGTTTCACAGTCAGAGAAGTGAGGCCACATCTCGACACGAACCACGTCCAGAGGCCGGCCAGCGAACCACTCTAGCAAGCCTCAGTGAGGCGTTTCTAGGCATGCAGCAGAGGCAAGATTGCATCACCGGAGCATTACGAGACCTTACTTCGCTCGTAAGGGACATACAGCATAGTGTGCAAGCTCACACCACCGGTGCAAATGCCGGCTCCTTTGCAGCAGTTCCTATGGAAAGCTCAACTCTTAATGAGGTGCAAGACGATACAGCCTCGAGAAACCAGTTACGCACACATGGTGATGAAAGGCCTGGCTATGCCTCATATGGGTATTCAAGGAAAGATGAGATGCGTAGATCTACTTCACAGAAACATGAACAAAGGCAGAGCACAGCCCTGATCCAGAGACCGTTCACCACAACCAGTACCTATGACAGACGTTCAGATCCTGTACCTATTACTACAGGTGCTGGCCCTCGGCCCTCAGTTCCCCCACAGATTGAAAGTACACCGCAGCCCGCAGTTCTCCTACAGATCGACAGTACATCGCGGTCCTCAGTTCCTCCACAGGTTGATAGTACACTGCAGCCCTTAGTTCCCCAATGGATAGACAGACCGCGGGCCACAGTTCCCCTACAAATTGATAGTACACCGCAATCCTCAGCTCCCCCACAGATCGACAGTACACCGCGGTCCTCAGTTCCTCCACAGGTTGATAGTGCCTTACAACAGTCAGTTTCGCTACACACTCAGAATGCCCCACGGTCCTCAATTCAACCACATACTGATAATACTCCGCAGTTCTCAGCCCCTACACAGACAGATATGGCAGGAAAGTATCGGCCCTCTGTAATCCATATGGAGTGCAGTGACCGGGATTCGCGCCCTTTTCAGAAGACCAGCTTTGCTGACATGAGCAGGGGTGGCCCTGCAACGCAAAACGGGGTGAGCGGTACGGAGCAGTATGTCAGCCGCACAAACAACCAAGTATTTAGAAATAGCCAATCAAATGGGACTCATTGGGAGAATGAAGCCAGATCAGCACGCCGATTACCAGTGCCGACCGTCACCGACCAGAGCGCTACTGCCTCCTCTACGGGAAGGGAAAACAATGTATGGCAATACTCAGGCACAATCGGGCAACCCATTGAAGATGGTAGGTCTTACTATGTCTCACAAGGGGAGGTAAACGCTGGTGACACATGTCCACTGACGAGCATGGATCATGAAGGGAGGACCACTGGCATACAAAGAGAGGAAAGTGCCTTACCCAAGGACAGGGGATCTCAATATCAGTATCAGGCTACGGGCCTAATTAATAGCAAATATCCATTTACAGCTGTGCAAAGGGAGAGCACTGCGTCATTACATAACTCGGCCGCATTACAGTACACACGCAGTGCATATAGCAACGTCGCTAATAACAGAGTTTCGACTGGTTGGCAAGAAGGGGAGACCTTTGCTCGGACTCAATGCCCATACACAGAACAGAATATCCCTGATAGATGCCTATCAGAGCAGACTATCCCTCGTCAGTATCCACCTACGCACCATATGTATAGCGGAAGTGGAGAGTTTCAAGCTGCTCAAGATGGTATTGGAGGAGCACTGCATCACACACACCCAGTCCATACCCGCGAGTCGCAGCATGGGCGAAACGAACCGTATAATGAAGATAGCCAAATAAGGCAAAGTTCATATGGTAGGCCATCATACGGAAATAGAAGTGTACAATCGGCAGTTCCAGAACCGAAGTTGCCACCTTTCACAGGAAAGGAGGAGTGGAAAGTGTGGTTCAACCGCTTCGAAGCAGTTGCTAGGAGACGAAATTGGAGTGAGGAGGCAAAGCTAGATAATTTGTTGCCAAGGCTACAGGGCAAGGCTGGGGATTTTGTCTTCTCACAACTCGCCCAATCAATCCTTTCGAATTACAACGAACTGGTTAAAGAGCTAAATAGTAGATTCAGGGTGATAGAGACAGAGAGAACATATGCGGCCCGTTTCAGCCAGAGAAGCCAGCGCCAGGACGAGACTGCTGAAGAGTTCGCAGCTGACCTTAAAAGATTGTACGCCAAAGCTTATAAATTTAGAGATGATAGAACAAGGCAAGAGGATCTTGTGAGGCGGTTTCTCGATGGGCTTAAAGACAGCGAGGCGCGATTCGAGATAGAATTCCATAAAGAGCCGGCCAGCATAGACGAAGCTGTGTACCATGCGGTAAATTTTGTACAGACGAAGAGAAGAAACGCATCAGAGGGATATGGAGAGAAGAGATTTAAGCGTTATGTCAGAAGAACAAGCCAAGATAGCGACAATGAAGATGATAGGTATGATATTCAGGACGAAGTATCCGAATATGAGCAAGCTATGAGATTACCTGCAAAGCGCGAAGATGACCAAAGAAAGAGGCCCGAAAGAGGTGAGCGGAAGGGTGCAACGACAAAGGAAAATGCTGGAGCAGCCTCTGAGTCAATGAAAATCATGTCAGAGACAAACAAATTAGTGCAAGCTTTGATGGGCCAACTGGCAGAGATGAAGAGGACAGATGAGGCTAAATCTGAAACGCAACAAAAGAAGCGACCTGCTAGTGGCGGCATCATTTGCTACGGTTGTCGAGAAAAGGGGCACATAATAAGGGATTGTCCAGAGAAAAATAAGATGCAGTCAATCACCTGAGCAGAGAAGCGCCTGGGCAGAGGAATCGGGAAAACAATAATTTAAACTAGATCAGGCTGTCTCTGGAGGCCGCAGAGAAGCCTGTAATAGTATTGAGGGCCTAATTAAATGTGAGGCATCACAGGATGATGCTGTGGTAAAGTCTATTAAACACTTAAGAAAACTTCCTGATGGAGTTTACATCAGGGGATCAGTGGAAGGTTATCCCGCACTGCTTACGACAGACACCGGTGCCTCTAAAACTATAGTTTCTAAGAAAATATATGAGTCAATGAAGCCTGAGGATAGACCTACACTTGGAAAATCATCAAAATTAATAGGCGCAGGAGGTACCACCATTAATGAGGTAGGGCAAGGAACTTTCAAGCTCCAGTTAGGTCCAACCGAAGTATACGTAGAAGCAATCGTGGCAGAAATCGACGATGATGGTCTGTTGGGCATAGATGTCTTACAAAATGGCGAAGATGGACCAACAGATCTGTTAATGAGTAAGGGAGTTTTGATGATTTCAGGCAAAGAGGTACCTATTATTCAAATTGGCTTACAAAACAGAATCCGCAAGGTGACGGTCGCAGATCACTATGTTATTCCAGCCCAAAGCGAGGCGGTAATAGATGTCTTCATAGAAAGAAAGGAGTATGATGACTTCTCAGCAGATATAGACTATATTGTTGAACCGACTGAGCACTTCAAGGATACCTACCCGCTTCAAATGGCATCAACTCTTGTTGACATAAATAGAGCATGTACTTGCAAAGTACGTGTTCTTAACCCATTTCCGACTGCTGTATCAATAAAACAAGATGCAGTAGTAGGATGTGAAGAACCAATTCTAGATAGTCCAAAGGTACTAGTTACTCATGAAGAGGAAAGGGAGACTGAAAATTTCTATCAGGCCAGAAGAGTGGTCTTGAATGACAGAGCTAAGGAAAACACTGCAACATCTGGTGTGAACATAACTCGCTCCAGTATTCAAAGGAAGGTCAACGTTCCAGAGCATTTAAGAGATCTTTATAATAGGGCAAGTCAGGGCATTGATCCCAGAGAGAGAGATCAATTGAGAACATTGCTTATCAAATACCAGGATACCTTCTCGAGAGACGAGTGGGACCTGGGCCTCACACATCTGACGGAGCATTCTATCCCCACTGGAGAAGCAGCCCCTATCAAACAGGCTCCAAGACGCGTACCCATGGCACACGCTGCAGACGAGAAGAGAGCTATTGAGGAGCTAAAGCAGAAAGGTGTGATAAGAGAGAGTACATCGCCCTGGGCCAGCCCTATAGTTTTGGTTGCCAAGAAAGATGGCGGGGTGCGACCCTGTGTGGACTACCGGAAACTTAACCAGTTGGTGAAGCCGGACGGATTTCCCCTGCCAAGAATTCAAGACTGTTTGGACTCAGTAGCAGGGTCTAGACTCTTCAGTACGTTTGATTTAACGAGTGGATACTTTCAAATTCCAGTAAAGCGAGAGGACGTACCTAAAACTTCATTTGTTTGTAAATACGGGCAATTTGAGATGACAAAAATGCCATTTGGCCTAAACAACTCGGCTTCAACTTTCCAGAGGACTATGGAGATGGCATTGCAAGGCCTACAGTGGGTGACCTGCCTGATCTACATTGACGACATCATTGTTTATGGGCAAGATTTCAGTCAACATCTGCAGAGAGTCGAAGAAGTTTTGCAAAGAATCAAAGACGCAGGATTGAAACTTAAACCTGCAAAAAGCCACATGCTGCAGAAAGAGGTCATCTTCTTAGGGCACGTAGTATCAGGCGAGGGTGTTAGACCGAGTCCAACAAATATGGCGAAGATCTTAAGTTGGCCCAAGCCAAGGACACCAAGGCAGATCAAGCAGTTCGTCGCCATGGGCTCCTATTACCGACGTTATATTAAGAACTTTGCCAGTATGGTTAGACCCATGGTGGAACTGACGAAGAAGGGCAAGAAATTCACATGGACTAGCGCCTGTGATCAGGCTTATGATAACCTTAAGAAGGCCCTAGTTAGCGCTGATGTCATGGGATACCCGCTGAACGAGGCCGGAGAATTCATTCTCGACGTCGACGCATCGGGAACAGGCATAGGAGGTGTCCTACAACAAGTGCAAGAAGATAGGGAACGAGTTATAGCCTACGCCAGCAGAGCTCTTAACAAGGCAGAGTCCAACTACTGCGTCACAGAAAAAGAACTCCTTGCAGTACGCTATTTTATAGAGTACTTTCGTCAGTACCTTTTAGGAAGACGTTTCCTAGTCCGAAGTGACCACCAAAGCCTAGTATGGCTGTTTAGACTTAAGGAGCCAAGAGGAAAGATAGCACGCTGGATAGAGATATTGGGCCAGTATGATTTCGCCATTCAGTATAGGCCAGGAGGAAAACAGGGTCACTGCGACGCTCTATCGCGATGCGAAAATCCTAGGGACTGTGACTGTCCTAATCAAGATACAACGGAGATGCTTAAGTGTGGCCCCTGCAGGAAATGCCACAAGCGAGCACAGGAAATGATCCACGAGAAACTGTACAAAGACCTGTTTGATCCTAAAAGAAGCACTTTTAGAGATGGTGCAGAGTTGGGTAAAGATAGCACACATACGCTTGTTGAGTCTACTTGCGCAACAGAAACAGACACTGATACACAAGAACTCGCTGCTGTAGAAGATGGGCCAGACTTACAATTCATTAATAAAGATATCGCCTCCACAAAGAGTAAGGTCCTCCATGATAATGCAGTAGGAAAAGGCAAAGACAGTTTCACCAGGGATCCGCAGGAACTGGTGATAGAAGGTGAGAAGGTAGACCAAGCGGAAGAAAAAGAAGAGATAAAGCAGAACGTACTTAAGGTAGTAGAAGATGGCGCTACTCCTGGAACCTCAGCAGACGACAGCTATGGAAAAGAGGCCGGTGGTGAAACAATTGACGTTGTCAACTCGTGGTTCAACAACAGGTCCACAGCGGAACTGAAGCGTCTCCAAGAAGAGGACGAAGATATAGGACCAGTTTTAAGAGCCTTCAGAGACAACAAAAGGCCAAGCAAACAAGATATGGCGACCAGAAGCCCAGCAGAGAGACACTACTGGATTCTCTGGGAATCTCTACTTCAGAAGGATGGGCTACTTTTCAGAAAGTTCCCAAAGAAAGATGGGTCTGGAGAATACACGCAGTTTGTGGTGCCAAGGTCGTTGAAGTCACATATACTGTTTCAGATGCACGACAGTGTTTTGTCCGGCCATTTAGGCTGCAAGAAAACCAAGGAGAAGACACGTCAGCGATTCTATTGGTTTGCAATGAAGGAAGACGTTAGAGTCTACATCCAGAAGTGCGACATCTGTGCTATAGACAAGAAGCCAAACAAAGCCCCGCGAGCCCCATTAGGATGTCTACCCGCTGGCGCCCCTGGAGACTGCGTAGCTACTGACTTTCTAGGACCACTACCAGTAACAAGACGGGGTAATCGCTACATCCTACTGCTCACCGACCATTTTACTAAGTACGTGGAAATTATACCCGTTCCAGACATGACGGCGGAAGTATGCGCGAACAAAATTCTGAACGAATTCATATCTCGCTGGGGTTGCCCTCTGTCGATCCATAGTGATCAGGGTCGCACATACGAAAGCGAAATTTTTCGACAGCTATGCCGCATGCTAGAAATACGGAAGACGCGAACAAGCCCTCGGAACCCGAAAGGTAATGGCCAATCGGAGCGTTTCAATAGAACATTACTGCGCATGGTTAAGGCATACCTCGGTGGGGAGCAGTCCGACTGGGATCTCCATCTAGGATGCCTGGCGGGAGCGTATCGCGCCACCCCGCACGAAGCCACGAAGCTTACGCCGAATCTGCTGACAATGGGTCGTGAAGTGCGCCTGCCCGCCGAGTTAGCATTCGGAACTGCGAAGACACGCGATGGTTTTCCGATTACTTCGTATGGGGATTTTGTAGACAAACTAAGGCAAAAGATGCAGCATGCGCACGACATAGCCAGGAAGCATCTATCATCAGCCGCAAAACGAAGTAAGGATCTTTATGACACTAAAGTAGCCCTAAGTAGATACAGTGAAGGAGACGCAGTTTGGCTCTTACACGAGACACGAGAGGTAGGTGTATCGACTAAGCTGCAACACACATACGAGGGTCCCTATCTAGTGGCGAAAAAGTACTCAGAGATGAACTTTCTACTGCAGCTTGACAACGGAGGAAGAACCAAGTTGGTACACCACAATAAGCTGAAATTATACGAAGGGGATCATCCACCACCGTGGATAGTGAGAGCAAGGAAGAAGATGATGACGAAAGCCTCTCACACCATAAACCAAATAAAGCAATTCTAGATGTAGCAGATAACTCACCAGGGTGGTTTTCCTCGTCTCGAAGAAGGTATGCTGATTAGCTTAGCGAAAGAAGTCACTGAAACACAAGTTAAGTACTGCTCCAAATACAAAAGATGAAGAACAAAGATAGGGGATTTGCCGGATTGGAAGAAGATAGTACGGTTGTTTTCGCTTTCGCGTTCTTGTGGTAAATCGTTGGTGACGTCATGAGGTTACAGATTAGAGTGAGGCAATGCCGGAAGAGAACGATTGCGCTAGAGAATTGGTGAAGATTGGCAACGATGGTACGGTGTTTTAAAGCTAAGAGATTGGCGATGAATAGGATGCCAATAGGCGGGTCGAGAGATGTGACCTCACAGCGTAAGATTTGTGTCGGCAGTTTTGAAGAAGATCTTTCATTTTAGGCAACCGGTCTTTCAGCGATTAAAGCTCATATAAAAGGGGGGTCTACATACGTAAACTATCATGAGTGGGCAGTGATCACAATAGGCAATATATGGCGGAGGTTAACAGATTACTTAGCCTTGTCGTTCAAACTGTATTTCAGAAAGATGTTCGACCCAGGTTATGGTACAGATGACACAGAAGCTAGAGAGATGGCTAGAAAGAGAGGGAGAGCCTACCAGTGTATGGCGTGTCATTACAGAGAAGGAAGACGAGTAGTGGACATTAAGTGTCGTATAGAGGAACATATCCTGAAGATGCACGTGGCTTTAGAGAATGTGCCATTTTATTGTTGCCTGTGCGTATTTAAAGGACAGAGAAAAGAGCAGCTTCTGCAACATTTCAAGACCTGCAAGAGACGCAGAGATATGGCTGAGAAGCGCGGTCTAGAGCAGGGCGTTAGTGAGACACTCATTGTGCAAAGTGATACCCCCTATAAATTTAGTGCAGTAGACTATGTGCAATTGTCAGCAGAAGAGAGTCTGGCACACTTTATGAACCAGTCAAAGTCCAAAGCGGTTGCAGAGTCAAGGAGTCAGCTGACAACTACGCTAAATCAGATGTTTCCTGGACTGATTGGAGATGAGATACAGGCTAACACCTCCGTTGGGTCAGAGCAGGTACAGCCTCAAACTCCTGAACCGCCATCGCCGCCAGCTGTACCTCTATCGGTAGCTGAACCTACTACATCCACCGTCCTGAATCCCCAGCAGATAGTGACTGTGGCGTCTTCTGCCCTTCAGCCCATACAAGAACTGGCTCAGCTTCTGTCAGCAACGCCTCTAGGACCGCTTCTAGAAAGTAGTTCTGCAGTGACCGTCCCTTCCATGCAGGACCGAAGTGATACAATTTCAGCGACTGAAAGTGTTGTGTCGATCGACCAATCTGCAGCAAGTCATGGCAAGGCGGCGCCAGAAGAGAAGAAAGAGAAGGCTACAAGTGATGATGACGCTGATCCTAGTGGTATAACAGACCAGGGAGGAGTGGTTGAAATCTCAGCGGAGAATGATCTGGATACTTTCACACCTCCGAGGGGAAAAAGGGGTTTAGAAGAAGAGGAAGACCCGCTTGTGCCGCTGAAAGTTTCAAAGAAGGATGAGACTAGCTTGCCTGTTGATATAGAGAGACTTAGTCAGGCAACAATGGTAACGGCGATCGGGAAGCTCACAGAAGCAGTCAACAGAAGTGTAGGTGTCTTGGAAAAACTTCAAGAGAAAGTGGTAGACAATACGTGTTTGTTGGCAAAAGTGGCAAGTGTAATGATGGGGTTGAAGGGATCGATGGAGGCAAACGAAAGGCTAGAGAGACATCGGGAGGGTGTAATGCAGGAGTTTGACAGAAGGAGAGATGATGAAAGAAGACGAGAGATCAACCGCTGGAGGAGAGAAGAGGAGAGACACAAAGAAGAGCAACGGAGAGCTAACCAGAGAAGAGAAGAAGAGAGGCGTGCAGAAGAGCAGTGGAGGGCGAACCAGAGAGAAAGGGACAGAAGAGAACAGCGACGGGCCCTTCAAGAAAGACAGAACAACAACAGAGGCGAGATCGACAAGAAAGATTCACGGGACAGCTGGAGGAATGAGCGAAGAGGCAAAGAAAACCAACCAAAAGTAGTATTAGTTGCTAAGAGTAAGGTTTCTGGTAATAAGAGTGAGGGTGAGGTGAGTGAGAGTGAGGGAGAAAGCAAATAATTTTAAGGTTTAAGGTGGAGAAAGTGAGTGTGCATGAGATTCATTAATGGTAAAACAAGTATTTGTTACATTTAATAGAACAGCAATAGAATCTGCAAAATTTGAGTCAATAGTTTTTTAAAATTGTTAAGTTTTGCATGTTGTCTGCTTTACTCAAACTAATTGATTTTAAATAGCATTAAGAGTTATAGAATAGTTGATATGTTTTGTGCTGACATTCTTTCAAAATGACTGTGATATGACCTTTCATACACCCATGCGAGATCGTGTTTAAAGCTGGTATAGAAATTCCAGCTAGTATGTTTTCCAGCAGCAATCTGCTATCAGATAGCAATATTAGACCGTGTTATGTCTTGCATAGTGACATCTGAAGCTGATTTCCTAACGTTACTGTTGTCATAAAATTAGTAGTTGTTTTAGATGAATTTATCATTGCATTTAAGTGCTGATATGTTTATGCTGATATTCTTTCAAAATGACTGTGATATGACCTTTCATACACCCATGCGAGATAGTGTTTAAAGCTTTTATAGAAATCCCAGCTAGTATGTTTTCAAGCAGCAATCTGCTTTACAGATAGCAATGTTGGACTGTGTTATGTATTGCATAGAGACTTCTTAATCTGCTTTTCCTAATGTTACTGTTTTCATAAAATTAGTGGTTATTTTATCATTGTATTTCAGTGCTGATATGTTTGTGCTGACATTCTTTCAAAATGACTGTGATATAACCTTTCATACACCCATGCGAGATCGTGTTTAAAGCTGGTATAGAAATCCCAGCTAGTGTGTTTACCTGCAGCAATCTGCTGTACAGATGGCAATGTTGGACTGCGTTATGTATTGCATAGAGACATCTTAATCTGCTTTCCTTAATATTACTGTTTTCATAAAATTAGTGTTTATTTTATCATTGTATGTCAGTGCTATGTTTTCTGCTGACATTCTTTCAAAATGACTGTGATACAACCTATCATACACCCATGCGAGATAGTGTTTAAAGCCGGTGTAGAAGTTCCGGCTAGTATGATTACCTGTGGCAATATGCTGTATAGGCACCAATATTGACTGTGATATGTGCGGCGCGGAGAAATCTAGATCACATAGCATACCTCATTCAAAGATTATTTGTGTGTTAAAGGTTGTAGTTGTAGTAGATTTTCTAAGCTGAAGGTACTCATTAACTTACTTGTTATATTCCATATGTATGAATACAATGTTGTATGTCTAATATTAAGAGGTGCGTATGCACATGTATGTTCATCTTAGATCCATTAAGTGTTGAAATGTTTAATATAAAATCATCTTAATATTGCCTTTATTACTTCGGCATACTATGTAGTTTTGGTGCCGTTATCAGGATTTCTTATATTGGAGTCAGAGAGATGGAGTGAATGTGTTTTCCAATCTTTGTATCGTCACTTTGCATTTGCACTCATGCAGTTGTCACGTCTATAATTTTCAAGTTACTTGTTCATTTAACCATAACATTGTTTTACGCCATAAGAACAGTTTAGATGAACATTATAGTATTGTAAGTGAAGAGGATTATCGTAGGGTATACTGCTCGACTTGTTTATTCAACTTTCAGAATCGTTAGATGGAACTTTAACGATTCTGGAGGGGGGTAATGATGTGATCTGCACTTGTCCGAACTTATGATACGCATGTTTATTGCATCGACCAAGTTACCTGTTAGCCTCGCATTATGAATTCCTTTTATACACAATTTCTGTAAACTGTCAACATGTAGGGAGGCTGCCCTGGACGATAGTTCTTACCTTACTCCTAGGCTTGTTGTGAATTATTTCCTCATATTGCAATCTTTACTGTTGATGCAACGTTTTCATTTTCACAGCATGTCAGTGTACTTTCACTTTGATGGGAAAGTGACGTCATAGCTGCATTGTGGGATTTGTGAGCGTACAGAACGTAAACAAACAAATCGATTCACCGTAGCTGTCAGATTCGAGAATTCAACTTTAATAGAGAAATTACGGCGAAAACCAGTTCTAGTTTTATAACCATTGTAAGGGTCATTTAGTAAATTCATTTCTTGATTGCCCCATAGTAAGTTCGGGCTGGATTTTCTCGGTTTTGATGGATAAAACCGTGTTTTAATGCAGTGACCCATGGTTTTGTAGGATGATTCTACGGCTCGTAGGACGTCGGCGATGTTTTCCTGCATACTCTTTCATGTAGGGTCGCGCGCATATACATGGCAATCGTGTATGACGCGATCCTGCGACTGCAGACGGGTAGGACGTAGGACCGTAGAGTATATAAGAAAGCAGCGCGATCCTACGAGGACTTCACTCTTTTGGCCATTTTTCAGAACGGAAATCTTTATGAATCAATCTCAGAACTTTTGAGAATCACTTGAATCTCTAGCTAGATCAACTAGATATAACTATCTACGATCGTATTTGGGTAAACAGTTTTCTTAATGCATATTTTTGCACTAGAAATTGTTTTCTTTTGCATTTATTTCGGAAATTAAGACAGAAATTGTGTTGCCGCTGTGGCCTAGCCCATTAACAAACAGGAGGCATTTTCTAACGTGTTTCACTCGTATTAGCGACTCCTGAGGATTGTTGTTTTATTTTTAAATGTCCAAATCTTAATATTTAACTTGTTTATCTCCCCCTATTGTGATCACTGCCATTCCAAGCTCATATACCCACAGTGAACCTATGACATGCCCTTGGGTTCTAACGTAAGGCGTTAGCTTGTTGCATTGGATGTAAGGATTTTACTTGTAAATATCACATATTGTTTGCGGCTCTGTCTGGCTTGTTGATGCCTGAACCGTTGATGTAAAGCTTTGCATGTGCAGGCATACGGAGCAAATGTAACACATGATTTTTTCTCGTTCATGTTTTCATTAAATTCTGAAACTTCTGTCACTCTTCATGTTGTAATTGTCTTCCCATTGAATTATAACAAGCATTCACTTTCTTAAAATAAACTTTATTTGAAGTCCACCCTATTTTCCCGAGCACTCTTATCACAAGGCGTATTATTTGGGTATACACCCTTAGCAAACATTGCTAACTGTTTAGCCAGCGCACCGCACCGTCACCCCAAGCCACAAAAGAAAGCCACGAGAAGCCAAGGGAGGTAACTCGCAACAGTATCTACCAGGTGGGTACTCAGAAACCAGAAAGATCGTCAGCAAAGGGTGGAGTCAAGTCAATAACTTCTGAACGTGTACAATGCCAATCCAGAAGACTTTCACGATCGTCTTGTAACATGAGATGGAACTAGGCTTCACCACTGGGGCTCAGATACTAGAAAAGAGTCCATGCAATGGATGTGCCCTGGCTCGCCCCCACCTAAGAAATTTTGTACCCAACCATCAGCTGGCAAGGTAATGGCCACGGTGTTTTGGGACTCCAAAGGGATTATATTGATAGATTACAAACCTGCTGGTACTTCAATTACAGGAGAATACTATTCCAATGTGAATAAACAATTAAGGATCGCGGTTTATTTTTGTTATGATTTGTCTTTGAGTGTTTGTATCGCTTATATTATTTTGTTTTGGATAGCCAATTGGCCATTTTGTGGGAAAGTAACTGTCCTTTTGGCTTTCCGCTATTGATGTTTCCATTAGGGTCTGTTGTTTCGTGTTTGTGTTTCTTTCCCTTTGGTGTCCCTGACGGGAGCTGTGGATTAATTGTATCGATTCCTGATCATTGCCTTCACTAAAGTAAAACGAAGGGGAAAGCTAGCATTTGCATGATAATACCCCTTTGCTCATTTCCAGAGTTGCACAAGCGGCTATTCGTGAGTGCAAGTTCGAGCAGTTAAATCACCCGCCATACAGTCCAGACCTGGCCCCAAGCGATTATTATATGTAACGAAATTTGAAGTCCCACTTGCGTGGAACGAGATTTCAGGACGATGATGAGCTCAAGGCTGCTACAGAGGCTTGGTTTGAGAACCAAATAGACAACTTTTATTTCAAAGGCATAGACTGCTTAAAAGAAAAGTGGTCCAAATGCACCGAAGTAAAGGGGGATTATATTAAAAATAATGTTGAAACCATCTTCCAATCTGTCAGTTAAAGCCGAGTTTTACGAACTTATTGAACTCCCCTGGTATTTTACTATATATTATACTTTCAAATTAAATTATAAAATGTTTATGATACCTATATACATGATTTTTGGACGTATTTCTGTCTGTTAAAACCCATTTTAAATTATGAAATGTGTATGATAACTATATGCATGATTTAGATTGGTTTTGTCTGTTAAAACCCATTGTGCTCACTAAAACCTACAAGCCCTAGCAAAATATAAACCCCATATGGCATAGTCTTTTGGACGTTACCATCAACGAAGGGACATTTACTATCCAAAATTAAAAACCATGGCTCATCAGCCATTTTCCAAATTGAAATATTGCAGATAAAAGATCATACTAATAACATTTAGTTTTTTAAATCATTTAATAATATATCCACAAAACTACGTTACTGCTTTATTCGGCTTTTCGCCTGTAATTTTTGGTGTGTTAAGCTGGTTTTTTCCATCTTTCCCTTTGATGTTTGGGATATGCTTCGATTAGTTCCTTAAGTGCTCGTTTAATTTACCTTGCATATAGGCCAAGATGCCAAGCAGCTATCAATTATTTTTTATAATTTTGCCGAAATTTGCAGGGAGCCCCAAACACCACAAGATGTTGCCTATCCTAGGCAACAGGTGGAAGATTAAAACACACCCGGAACGAACGCAATAACAAGCGCTTAATGGGAATAGGAACACTTGGCAGATTTGCCGCCATTTTTCAAAGGGAAACAACTTTCGGGACTTCCTGTTTGCTTTTCTATAGGCCCTGTCCCACTGAAATTGGGGTCTACTCTTAAAGGAACGAAATTGCTGCGGGAGCAAATTCTTTCTTTTAAGAGTTGACCCCTTTTGACATGGGAGACAAAAATACTTTTTGCAGGAGTTGCCTCCCCTGAAGGTGTTCCCATTCCCCTTAACTGGCTGAACTTTCAGCCCATTCGTCATCAGGCTGGATGATTATACTGCTTGAAATCACGCTCATGTCCTGGAAATGAATACCTCTTTAGCCCCACTTTGTATAGAGAAAACTAGGGTTTACGGGGTTATTCATTAATTCCCTTATTTCTGCCCCAAGACATAGGTTGTGGGTACTCTTAAGAACCTTTTAGACAAGGTGGTTCTAACGAGCATGCGCAATCTATTTATGAGGCATTTATAAGAAAATTATCACAACTTTTCATCAGAAAAGTAGCCATTTTGGAGATATGAAAGAAGGTACTATGTCGCACGAGTGTGTTATCGTTATGTGACAGCACGCTAATGAATACCTCTTTAGCCCCACTTTATATAGCGAAAACTGGGTTTTAGTGGGCTATTCATTACGGGGTTTACGGGGTTATTCATTAATTCACTTATTTATGCTCCAAGACATATGCTGTGGGTACTCGTTAGAACCGCTTCGATGCGGTGGTTCTAACCTGGAGTATAAATAAGAAACATATTACTTACTTCAGAAAATAGCCATTTTGGAAATATGAAACAATGCACGAACCCAACAATCGGTTACAGAGAGAGAAAAAACAAGAACTGAACAATGTTTAGACCCGTTTGACAGTGTAAAGGTCAAGTTCACCACAAGCTATTACAAGACTTGTATGTTGAGCAAATATCAAATTTGGTCGGTCCAGGCAAAATTTAAAAAAATCGACAGTCTATAAACAATGCGAATATTTTTATCTAAGAAATAAAAGTGATGAAACCTAGGTCGGAACAAGGTTCTGGTGATCTACCTTTTATCTTCGATATCCTCGTTTGCCGTTTGGGACTGCATAACCTTAAAATAGAAAGAAAACGTTTCTCAGGAAAAAGCTTCAAATACACTCATCGCAAACCACCGAAAGAAGAGAACTTAAAGAAAATGTTGCTCAGAAAAACCCGGGGCGAACGAAGACAAATATCAAAAACCAACGGGAGAAGAATAAGAGTTAATGACATAAATACACATAGAAACATACACAAAACAAAACGTACACCAAGACAAAATACAATATTAAAACTGCAAAGGAGCGACCGCTTTGGGACGGTTAGTAGAAATCAACTCCGGTGTTTTCGAACATTCAACCTCGATTTCAGTCCCATTGTAAATTCATGCAGAATAATAATAACAAAACATCACGATAAAAGCAAAGGAGTGTGTGTGAATTCGGTTTTAACGTCGCTTTCAACAATTTTGCGGTCATATCACGACGGTGTCTGGTTGTGATGGGGAGCTCAATGCTCACTTTTATAGTGCTGCCTCACTGAAGTATCATGTCCCAGACACATTACATGATACCACACCCAGTCACATTATCCTGACACTGGGTCGACCAGTCCTAGCTCTACCCCGTAAATCTGAGTGCCAAGCGAGGAGCAGCTAGTACCATTTTTAACGACTTTGGTATGTCGCGGCCCGGGATCGAACCCGTGACCTCCAGTTCCCCGGAGCGGACACTATACCAGCTGAGCTATCGGGGCCGGTCATAAAAGCAAAGGAACAACCGCTTTGGGGCGGTTAGTAGACAAACTAATGGGGACATCAACTCCGGAGTTTTCGAACGTTCAAACATCGCCTCCAGTCTCAGTGTAAGTTAGTTACGATAACACACCCGTGCAACATAATGCATTTTTTTCACATCTCCACACTGACAATTTTTATAATGAAAATCCGTGATATTTTTCTTATAAATACTGCAAGCATAGGTTGTGGGTGCTCGTTAGAACCGCCTCATTGAGGCGGTTCTAACGAGTACCCACATGCTATGTCTTGGAGCAAAAATAAGAAAAATAATATATACCGCCGTAAACCCCAGATTTCTCTATATAAAGTGGGGTATAGGGGGGTCTTCATTTCACGGACTTGTTCACGTGATGTACTGCAGAATAATAAAAACAAAATGTCACAAAAATGCAAAGGAGCGACCACCTTGGGACGGTTAGTTGGTTTTGTTAGTTTGTATTGAAGTTTAACGGCCCAGTCAACACTGTTTAGGTCATTTTTGAGCCGGTCAGTTTACACTATCCACAATTTTTGTCATTTTGATATTTATAAACAGAACAAACAACATTCTTTGCTGATCTGAGCAGACAAATTGTCCCATCTGTTTGTGTTTTAATAATAATAATGAGCATTTCAAATTCCATGCTCAAGTGAGTTGAGCCACAATTTAAGATTACAGCCTACCAATGGCACCAGGAGGACATGGTTACTAGCAATTACGAAAACACGCCTATACAAATAAATTGTAAATTTTACCACCTAAAAAACTAAAATTTTAGACGAAAAATTGTGCTATTTTTCTTATTTCTGCTCAAAATAAAGATTGTGGGTACTCGTTAGAACCGCCTCTAACGAGTACCCACAATCTATATTTTAGAGCAGAAATAAGAAAAATAAGGTTAACCCCTGTATATCCCTAGTTTTACTGTATAAAGGTGGGGTTCAAGGGGGTCAGAATTATATAGGCGTGCTTTCGTTATGAAAAACGCGTGCACCAACTAGACAAAACCAATTAACAAAGAAGAAATTGCAAAGAAAAGACCGCCTTTAGACGCATCACGAAAACAAGCCTATATAATTCTCACCCCCTTGAACCCCACTTTTATATAGTAAAAATGGGGTTTACAGGGGTAGCCTTAATTTTCTTATTTCTGCTCTAAAATATAGATTGTGGGTACCCGTTAGAACCGCCTCATCGAGGCGGTTCTAACGTGTACCTAAAATCTATACTTTGAGCAGAAAAAAAATCACATTTTTTCAACTGAAAATTTTCGTATATTCGGCGGTAAACTTTACAATGTATTGTATAGGCGTGTTTTCGTAATGAAAGAATCGATACAGAATAAGTTTAGTTCAGTTAATGTGTCTTAAACGTGATCTTGTTCCTTTATTCGACACAATTTCCTTGAAAATGCTTTTGCGTATTACCCTCACAAGTTGCCTTAATATCGTGTGTTTTATGTCCCAAGTGGATGTAAACAGAATCTCTTCGTTGGTAACCATATTTCATTTTAGCGTTTTTCTTTCTGTTTTGCGTGCGGGTCTTTAAATTGTCACTGTTGATCAATGGTATTATACAGAGCGCTTTACGCTATGGTTCAAACTAAATCTTTAAGTTGCGTCAAAGACAGTGTTTTCTAAAAGTTTAATCTGTTGTGTTTGTTTCTCTGATTTGGGGTTTAACGTCCCCGTCAACACTGTATAGGTCATATTGGAGAAGTTGCTTTTAATTTTGTGGGACTTTTACCCGACATTGAGATGAAATGACATCTCAAGCCCTGCCGCCAAATGAAACCAATAAGGTTTATATGCATGGACGGTCCAGCTCGCACCACTTTTCCTGGGCATGCTTAGAACCTCTAAGCGGTTTACAAGTATTCATGTGCGGTTTGTTTCAGCTCTGCGTGGAAGCATCGTGCAGCCCATCTATTTCTTCAAGCCCCGATGGGCGGGGGCGGTAGAGGTTTAAACTGTAGCATACCCGAATAACAGTGTAGGTAAGATATACCCTGGGACAGGATGAGAATGCTATTTATTTTTTCTTGCACCTTCTGTTATAGATATTTATACCGCAATCAGGCATTTTAGTAATCTAATAAAGAGGGTCGAATAACTGCATCGAATAACTGCACGCTATAATCGCGGTAGTTACCTATAATACCTTCTACTGACCTATAATACGTCTAGTGACCGTTTATGGACCGGCCCTACTTTTCAGGGCACTAATTTACAAGTGTAAACAATAGCATGCCACCTTTTGTCCATGGGAAAACAACGAAACTGCAAGTTAAAATCTTTGCAATAATTATTTGAACAGATTTTCAGAAATTTCAGCTTAATTCTTACCTTCTCGGCCTTTCTTGGCTTGAATGGCCCGTTGGAATAACTGCATTTCATTTCATTTCATTTCAAAGCCTTCTACTGGCCGAGATAACTCACAAGTATGTTGCGTCTCAACATCGGAAATAATTTCTAAAGCTGAAATAAACTATTTATTTGCAGATTTTCATACAGAATGTAAAGCGCTGAGAAACTTTTATTTGAGCGTCCATGTTGTTTCCTACGTCTTTATGGCGCGGTGACGTCAGAAACTTTGCACTCGTTGTCGTCACGTTACACTACATGTCCGCGCCATGGCACTGAATGGCGTTTCACATGCCACACTGTGTGCTGTATTTTTTTTTTTTTTTTTGCTTAAATTTGCTTTTTATTGCAAAGCCCCTTGATTGTTTTGAATTGCGGTATTAACTAAATACATGATTAGTGTCTTTAATAATAAAATATAATCGGTTCGCCCCGACAATTTTATAGGGGCTCACTAAAGCTCGCCCCTATAAAATTGTCTAAGGCTCACCGATTATAATTTATTATTAAAGATACTAACCATGCATTTACTATATTCAATGCTGATCCGGCTTTTCTTTAGGTCCTTTTAGGCTAAAATAATAGTATGTTATGGAGATTATTGAAAATGAGCATTAATTATTTTATACCGCAATCAGGCATTCAAGTAACCAAATAAAAGGGGTCAAATAACCGCACGCTATAATCGGTAGTGACCTATAATACCTTCTACTGACCTATAATACGTCTAGTGACCGTTTATAGACCGGACCTTCTTTTCAGGTGTCTAATTTGAAGGCGTAAACAATAACAGGCAACCTTTTGTACACGAGAAAACAACGAAACTGCAAGTTATAATCTTTGCAATATCTATTTAAACAGATTTTCAGAAATGTCAGCTAAATTCTTATCTTCTCGGGCTTTCCTGGTTTGAATGGTTTATTGGAATGATAGCGCACTGCTACTGCGGTTGCGTCTCAGCCTCGAAAATAATTTCTAAAGCTAAAATAAACTATTTATTTGCAGATTTTCATACAGAATGTTAAGCGCAGAGAAACTTTTATTCGAGTGTCCATGTTGTTTCCTGCGTCTCTGGGGCGCGGTGACGTCAGAAACTTTGCGCCATTTGACGTCACGTTATACTACGTGTGCGCGCCATGGCATTCTGTGGTGTCTGATCTGGGCCTGCACTGTTTGTCAATGTACCCCTTTTGGGGTTTCTGGTACAAAATTGGTTAAGAGTTACAAGTAAAATGTTGATAAATGGTACAGAAAAAAGAAAATAAACATGGAAAATACATTGAACAAGAGCTGTCACTATAAGTGAGCAATGCCGCCGTAGGAGCCAATATGAGGAAAAACAAGTGCGGACTAACGCGTCACAAGGTTTAAGAACACGTTTTTTTTTTTTTTTTTTTTTTTCAGAAAATAAAGGGCCGTAACTCCTTCGCAGATGATAGGATCAAAATTGTGTTAGGCACCCTTTTACCTTTCAAGGAATGCATATGCAAAGTTTCAGCTCAAACAGTGAAGAAATTTGGAAGTAGTTCGCGTCACAAGGTTTTCGAACGCGTTTTTCATAAAATCAAGGGCCGTAACTTCGTCGCAGGTGATAGGATCAATTTGAAAATTGTGTTAGGCCCCTTCCCCTAACAAGGAATGCATATGCAAAGTTTCAGCTCAATCGATCAATAAATGTGGAGGTAGGTTGCGTCACATTATTTTTTAGCGCATTTTTTGAGAAACTCAAGGGCCATAACTCCAAAACGCTTCATCCGAGCAGAATAAATTTTGTGTTAGGCACATCTACATATCATTGCAAATGCATAAATTTAACAAAATTGTCGAAGAAATGTGGAAGTAGTTCGCGTCACAAGGTTTAAGAACGCGTTTTTCAGAAGATAAAGGGCCTTAACTCCTTCGCAGATGATAGGATCAACGTGAAAGTTGTGTTAGGCACCCCTTTACCTCACAAGGAATGCAGCTCAAACAGTGAAGAAATGTGGAAGTAGTTCTCGTCACAAGGTTTTCGAACGCGTTTTTCAGAAAATCAAGGGCCGTAACTCCGTCACAGATGATAGGATCAACGTGAAAATTTTGTTAGGCATCCTTCACCTCACAAGGAATGCATGTGCAAAGTTTCAGCTCAAACATTGAAGAAATGTTGAAGTAGTTCGCATCACAAGGTTTTTAACACATTTTTTTTTAGAAAATAAAGGGCCGTAACTCCTTTGAAAATGATAGGACCAACGTGAAAATTGTGTTAGGCATTCTGAGCGAAGTTTGAACCAAAGCGGTGAGAGGCCTAGAGGAACTAGTAAGAACTAGTAAGAAACGGTTACTCAGGAAAGGCCACAATCCAAGAACGCAGCAGTCTCAAGTCACATATAGAAAGTGACACGGAGGCACACACACAAAAAACAAAAACAAAAACAAAAAAACAGACAAAACATGAACCAACAGCACAAAGCCAAATAACAAATAAGACACTGCAAAAGAACGACGCCTTTGGGATAGTCAGTAGTAAAACTACTTGGGGGGGGGGGGGGGGGGGGGGCTTAAACTCAGGAGTTTATGAAAAAAAATCAACTCTTCAGTTTGATCATCTTTAGTTTAATTTATTTATTTATTCCAAATATCAGTCATCATACATATGTACATAATACAGACATATCGGATTGGACGTAGGCTTAGCTTATATTTGCCCTCTCCGTGAGTACCACAATTGACAGAGAGTAATAGGCTACAGAATACATCAACGCAATACAATGATAAACTGATCATCTAGGATACAGACATTATGCTTCCATAATAGATAGTTCAAATGGTTTTACAGCAGCTAGGCGGAGAGATAGAAACAGCTGAGAGAAAGTACTGTGGTAAGTACTTATGCAGTAGACAAGTTTAATTCGGTTGTTGTTACTTTTATTGCACTTTCCCTCTATGTCAGTATAACAACCAGTCAATGCCTACGAAACAAATAACTGGTTCCAGTGTTCTGAAGTGCTTTAGGGAAAACTGGGAATCAGTCAACCATGGTCCAACCAACCTACCCTAGTTAGTTGGACCGTGGAAACTAAACTGACGTTATTTCCTCTAAATAAATACAGTTCGATATTACTTTAGTCACAGATTAGTGACCGTGGTCCTCACGCCGAACTCGTTCCTAAGGATTCAGTGCTACTACCCACTAGGCCACGGAGGCTCGTCACTTGTATTAATTTAATACGTATTTTGTCTACACATTCTCTCTAGTTGAGCTACGGAAACGCACAAAGCTAAAAACGATATCCAGAGCATTTACCGTGTAATGTATGTAACTGATATTTATGGTAACTTAGTATATATATTCAGAAAAATATGTACTTGCGATGATTTCCGTACCCAATTTCGTAGAACCATGCTTTAATTTAAAAGGATTTAGTAGAAGGTTACACGACAGACTACATGCGTGGTAGTTAAACCAATCACGGTTGATAACTTTGCTTCCCTCTAAAATTGCACGCTGGTGGGTCGAGCCCCAGAATCTATGACGGCTCCAGGCTGACTAGAAGTGAAGGCAATAATCAGGAATCGATACAATTAGCCCACAGCGGCCCATCGGAGTCTAACTGTTGGTTTTCTTTTGCTCCAGCATTTCAGTGGTTTCTTGCTGTCGAGTCCTCACCGTTGTCTCACCTCTGTGGTTCTTTGATTTTTTTGTGTTCACGGAGATGTTGCACTGATGAGTTAGAAGGCCTTCATGCGGACTGAACAAATTATTTGTCTAAATCGCGGCGGAAGTAAGGGCGAGGATTGTGGCCACGTAAAATCGATTTAAGCCCCCAGTGGAAATCTTTCCACTGACCGTTCCAAGGCGGTTCTTCTGTGGCGATTTATTTATGTTGTTGTTTGTTACTTACTGTGTGTATCACTTGTGTCTTTTAATTTTGGATGGCCATATGGCCATTTTGTGGGAAATTAACTGTCCTTATGGCCTTCCTTTGTTTAGGTTTCCATTATGGTCTGGTCGCTTAATGTTTGTATTTCTTTCCCTTTGGTGTCTTTGATGGGTGGAGTAAGTTAATTGTATCGATTCCTGATCTTTGTTTTACTTCTACTTTCCATCAGAGACACTAAAGGGAAAGAAACACAAACATGGAATAACTAGACCCAAATGGAAACATCAATAGCGGAAAGCCAATAGGACAATTACTTTCCCACGAAATGGCCAATTGGCTATCCAAAAACAGAAAATATAAGTGATACACAAAATGGCAAAGTGGCTATCCAAAACAAAAATGTATATATATAAACGATACACACAGTCAAGGACAAACCATAACAAACTAAACCGCGACAGAAGAACCGCCTTGGAAGGTCAGTGGAACGAATTCCACTGGTGTGCTTAAATCGATTTTACGCGGCTGCAATCCTTGTCCGTACTTCCGTCGCGATTTTGACAAATACTTTGTTCAGCCGACATGAAGACCTCCTAACTCATCAAGACTTACTCAATTGTTTTCTGTAATGTCGATTGATGTTTGATGCCCTGTCTTATGTCCGTTTGTGGTCGATGCTCTGTCTTTGGCCGGGCCAACCGGAGTCCAACTGTTGGTTTTGATTCAGCATTTCAGTTATTTCATGCTGTCGAGTTCTCATCGTTGTTTCATCTCTGTATTTATTTGATTTTTTGTTCCCGGAGATGTTGCACTAATGCGTTAGAAACCCACATGCGGACTGAAAGAACTATTTATCTAAACCATGACAGAACAAAGGGCGATTATTGTGGTCAAGTAAAATCGATTACCCCATACACACACACACACACACACACACACACACACACACACACACACACACACACACACACACACACACACACACACACACACACCTTCATTTATTAGGCGGTTCTCCTGTTGTGTTATTACTGTTTTCTGGGTTTATTACTGTTATAGTGCCCATTTGCATGTGTGCATTGCCAATGTATATTTTTTTCTGATTAGCCGTTTGTGGGAAAGTAACTGTCCCTTTTGATTTCCGCACTTGGTGTTTCATTATGGTGAAATTGTTTTATGTTTGCATTTCACTCCATTTGGGTGCCATATTCGTTTCTCTTTTCAATTTAGAAAACAGATGTGAGGAAATTCCTGATCTATTAAGAACATTTTGAGAAGGTAATCTTTTGGAAACAATGTGTACGCAATAGAACTGAATATTGTGAAGTGAAGTTTTTCTTGAACGGACTAATTAGATTCTGCATCATTAGTGACCCTCAAATATTTTCACAATTCTACGGCGGAATCAATGATTCCAAATGTCTAGAAAGTATTTTCTTGCACACCAGACAAGGAAATCCGTGATTTTACCCTGGGATAGACATTTATGTTCTGACCCTGGTGTTCCGACCCAAAATAGAATATATTCGTGTGTTTGATAAATGCACTGGCTGAATACAACCTTGTATGCGCCGTCGTTAAGGTTGACGTCACAGCATGTTACATGACGTCACTAAACATTCCTGTAGTGTAATCACAATATGGCGGACGTCGGTAACATAAGTGACTGCAGCATTAAAAATCCGCGCAAAGAAATGGAAGGTATGCAAGAAAAAGAATCCTATATGGGTGTGAGGGGTGGATAGAAAAATCCGTCCCTCGGGATCACTGTCCGGCATCACTCGGCAAGCCTCGTGATGCCGGACAGTGACTCTTGGGAAGGATTTTTCAATCCACCCCTCACACGCATATAGGATTCTTATAATCTTCAGTTTAATAAAGGGCAAGGAAACCATTACCATCGCCACGCATTCCCTTAACACCAGCTAGAGTGAAGTAATATGTGTTCGAGCACAATCGTACACAAAGAAATCCTTTGTAAAGTAAGAAATATGTGACATTCTGTCCGTCATATTATCTGATAGGTTTACTAACTTGGTAAAGCAGTTTATAAATAAGTATCGATTAGTTAGATCCTTTGGAAGCAAAGTATACATCAAACAAACGAAAATAGCAGACTCGGTTTTATTGAATCTGTTCATGACCAGTACTGAAATGTGCAACACCGGCCACGCCCTCTAGCATCGGCTTAAGCAGAACTCTATTTTTAAAATGGTTCAAAATGAACTAAATGATCCCAAAGGACCAGAAAATATTATCTGCACTATGATGATAAATGGGGAGACGTTTTACGGCCGCCACACGGCACAACACCAGCTACACTGAAGATAAACAAGCATTGAATAGTTAGATACTTTGGAAGCAAAGAATACACCAAACAAACGAAAATAGCAGACTCGGTTTTATTGAGTCTGTTCATGACCAGTACTCAAATACACAACACCGGCCACGCCATCTAGCACCGGCTTACGCAGAACTCTATTTTCAAAATGATTCAAAATGAACTCAATGATCCCAAAGGACCAGAAAATATAATTTTCTATAATGATTATAAATATATTCAATAAAAGGGTTATCCTTCGGGAGCCAGGAATACACCACAGAACTAGAAAATATGAAGTGTACATGTTTTCTGGGAGAGACTAGCTAGTTTCGGCCAATTAAGTCTCATCAGTGACCCTCAACTATTTTCAAAATTCCACAATGGAATCAATGATCCCAAAGGACAAGAATATATGAACTACACTATGATGTAGGGCAGTGAGACGTTTTACGACCGCCACACATTCCAAGACACCAGCTGTAGTGACGTTAAATATGTTCTATAAAAGGGTTATCCTTTGGGAGCAAGGAATACACAATAGAACTGGAAAATATGAAGTGTAAATGTTTTCTGGGCCAGACTTGCTAGTTTCGGCAACTTAGGCCTCATCAGTGACCTTCAGCTATCAAAATTCTATAATGGAATAAATGATCCCAAAGGACTAGAAAATATAAACTACACTATGATGTAGGGCAGGGAGACGTTTTACGGCCGCCACACATTCCCAGTACCAGCTGTGGTGACGTTAAATATGTTCTATGAACGGGTTATCCTTTGGGAGCACGGAATACACCACAGAACTGGAAAATATGAAGTATACATGTTTTCCTGGCCAGACCAGCTAGTTCGGCCAATTAGGCCTCATCGGTGACTATCAACTATTTTCAAAATTCCACAATGGAATCAATGATCCCAAAGGACTAGAAAGTATAAACTACACTATGATATAGGGCAGGGTGGCGTTTTACGGCCGCCACACATTCCCAGACCCCAGATGTAGTGACGTTAAATATGTTCTATAAAAGGGTTATCCTTTGGGAGCAAGGAATACACCACAGAACTGGAAAATATGAAGTGTACATGTTTTCTGGGTCATGTGTTAAGGAGTGAGCCTGATGCTATGTCTCTGGTCGGGCCCATCGGAGTCAAACTGTTGGTTTTCTTTTGCTCCAGCATTTCAGTGGTTTTTTGCTGTCGATTCCTCACCGTTGTTTCATCTCGGTGGTTGTTCTCGGAGATGTTGCACTGATGAGTTAGGACTGAACAAATTATTTGTCTAAATCGCGACGGAAGTAAGGGAGAGGATTGCAGCTATGTATAAAATCGATTTCAGCACACACGCCCCCAGTGGAATTTGTTTTCGTTTCACTGACCGTTCCAAGGTGGTTCTTCTGTCGCGGTTTATTTTTGTTATGGTTTGTCTTTGAGTGTGTGTTTCGCTTATATTATGTTTTGGGTAGCCAGTTGGCCATTTTGTGGGAAAATAATTGTCCTTTTGTCTTTCCGCTATTGATGTTTCATGACAGTGAAATTTGTTTTCGTTTCACTGACCGTTCCAAGGTGGTTCTTCTGTCGCGGTTTATTTTTGTTATGGTTTGTCTTTGAGTGTGTGTTTCGCTTATATTATGTTTTGGGTAGCCAGTTGGCCATTTTGTGGGAAAGTAATTGTCCTTTTGGCTTTCCGCTATTGATGTTTCCATTATGATCTAGTTATTTCACGTTTGTGTTTCATTCCCTTTGGTGTCACTGCTGGGAGCTGTGGGTTAATTGTATCGATTCCTGACCATTGCCTTGACCTCTATTTTTATGAATTAATATATGTATGTTAGATAACCCAGTGTTGTCCAGAAAGAACCATTTATGGCGAAACATTTGTTAATATGAATTTACCTTGTTTTTGTTTCTTACTGATGAAACGCAATATGTATTGTACGTATATTTTATATTAATGCGCTAAGAAATGCCTCGCTGTGTCACTCCGTAACAACTTGCACCACTGTACTACCTTAAAACAAATTCTAACACAGCGCGCCTATATAGGCAATGGAAAATAACTGAGTTTTATTCTACAACAAATCACGGCAATGAAGAGCGTGACGAGTGACGTCATTAAAAACTATCAATTTATGACGTCACTGGTCGATTTTCTTGACGTTAGACGGTGTAAGGTGATTTTCTCGCATCGAAAACTTTAGAAAAGGATATAAATGCGTGTGTTTCAGTCGATAAGTTTAGCGGGATTTCTTCTAACAATGGCGAAAAGTTGTGAGATTTTGTAGGAAACAACAGCATTATTGCGGATTTTTAACCTGTTAGAATCGAAATAGATCAGCTCTAGTTTGTGATTTGTTGAGTAATATATCACAGTTTATCGGTCAGTTGTAAGTAGACAAATCACGCGCGCTACGCGCTCGTGATTTGATCTGCTTTACAACTGAACTCCAAACTGTGATTTATTACTCAACAAATCACAGTAAGAGCTTATCTATTTCTTAAGCAAAGAATAATACTATTGCATTGATCTGAGAGCGTGCATAATCAAAATGCAGCCGTTCTTGTTTATATTGCAGACTATGCACTTGTAACGCAATCCTTTGCCAATATTCTTTAATTTAGCCAAACAACTTATGAAATGTCTGGCAGATCTTTCATATCCCAGAAGACAGCATAAAGTCACAATGATTTATTAAACAGCAATTGTTTCATATTATGTGGGCGGTTAACGATCCAAAAGCATCTGTACCAAAATGGTCGTTCGAATTTTAGCAATGCGGTGAAAACCCACACAAAATATACATCAGATTTTAAAAAAAAACAAGCGGCCCATGACTCACTAAATGGCCCACTAAATAGTCATATAGAGTAGTGAAAAAGGGAAGGCAAAAACAGGAATCGACATGGAACAGTTTTCCCCTATTTACAGTCAAACGGCTATCTAAAAATAAAAATACTACGAGTGCATACATGCAAAACAATTGACCAAAACAGAACCGCATACTTAGTCGGTTGGCGCTTGATGCTCTGTCCCTGGTCGGACGCATCGGAGTCCAGCTGATAGTTTTATGTGTGTTCCTTCCTGTTTAATATTTGTTATGCTGGAGAGTCTGATTCTTTCCTCGAACATGTGTTGTTCCTTTTTAGATACGGTTGGATTTTCTGAGTCACAACCTGTTTTGGAAGGAGGTTTGACTCGGTTTACCAGTTGTCTTTTTTGTTTACTGCCATAACTCTATGTTTCAATTTCTTTTCCTTGTGATATTATGGTGGGGGTGTTGGGTTTTTATTGTATCAGTTTCTGATCGTTTCCTGTTTCAATTTCCCTTTGCCTTCATCATTTCAGTTATTTCATGCAAAGCCTAGCGGACATCTTTAGACCGGAGCCATCATAACAATTCAAAAGAGAAAAGATCAGGAACCGATACAGTCAGGTCCCAAACCTAACAAAAAGGAGCAATATACATAATGGGAGAAAGAATCAGAATCACCCAACAAGACAAAACATTAGACTGAAAGGACAAACGTAACTAAAATGAACAACCAAAAAGGGAGAAGAATCCGAATAATCAAAGTAACCACATATATGATTAGGGAAAGATTCCGAATCACCAAGAAGGAACCACAACAAAAGCAACGACTTGGAACGGTCAGTAAAATTACTGGTGGGTTTAAGTTACTGTACAGGATCTCCACCTTCACCTTCAATTTCACTGTGGTTCACACAAGTATTTGTTTGGTCCGAGTGAAGGTTTGTGGGGTGCGTTTTTCACTTTTGGGGGGCATGTGGTCGTGTCGCGGGATGTGTGGGGCGCTCGCGTTTCTGCTTGGCAATATTTACATAAGATTTGGTGCTGGGTTGTTTGGGCGGGTTGTGGGTGTTCCGGTGGGTGCTGGTTGCGCACCACTTGTGGCTGGTCTGTTTTTGTTTTGTTGTGAGGGAGACTTCATCGTGTCCCTTTCTGCTGGCGGCCGGTCTGGGATGGTTGGGACTTTTGGCTCCGCTTCTGGATGTTTGGATGGTTTGTTGGGTGTTAATAGTGCCTGATTCGGTGGTTTTATCGGTCGAGTTTGCCCCCACTCCCAGAACTTCGGTTAAATAGGGTAAATTCTTCTGGTGCCGGGGCCCCGTTTTTGGGTTTACGTCTGTCTATTGTGGATGGGTTTGTTTCTTGCGGGATTTGTGATAAACGCAGTGGTTTTGATTTTGAGATTGTAAGCTTTCCTTTTTTGAATGGTGGTGTTCCGCGTGCGCCACCCTGTGGCGTTTTATGTTTCACTATTAATTCGATTCGATTCGGTGGGTTGTTGACGGCTGGGCTTCTTGATCAGGGTTGTCGGTGCCGTGGGCTGCGCGGGGCCTTTTCAGGGTTTTGTGGGCGTCTGATTTAATTTCAAAATTCAATACTGGACTTCAATCTCTTCTGCAACAAGGTCTATCGGAACCCGAATTTTATGGTGACTTGGTATATAAATTTAGAAAAATTTATAACCACAATGACTTCAGCGCCGAATTTCGTAAAATCATTCTTCGATATAAAAAGATTGGGTACAACATAAAAATGTTATACGACAGACTGCATGCATGGTAGTTAACCCAATCACGTTGACAACTTTTCTGACGGTTCCAACGTAAAGGCTTATGTTGGTTGGTACCTGATGCTCCGTCTCTGGTCGGGCCCATTGGAGTCTAACTGTTGCTTTTCTTTTGCTCCAGCATTTCTGTTGTTTCTTGCTGTCTAGACCTCACCGTTGTTTCATCTCTGTGGTTGTTTGATTTTTGTGTTCACGGAGATGTTGCACTGATGAGGACTGAACAAATTATTTGTCTTAATCGCGACGGAAGTAAAGGCGAGGATTGTGGCCACGTCAAATCGATTTAAGCCCCCCCCCCCCACCCAAGTAGTAAATAGCTTTAAGCCAAAGCCATCATGGTGTCTGAACCCCATCCACCAGCGTGGAATGTAAGAGAAAAGCATAATGTCTGGCCGTGATTGGGCCAAACACAATGGATACAGACTGTTGAATAGAATTTGTAACGTTTAGTAATTTTCTAATATTGTTCCGAAATTTTAGGTTTGCCTTTATTTTTTCTTAATTTATATATAATGTCGCCCAAAACAACCCAAGCTGTGACATCCCCTGCAGCAAGAGTCTATTTAATCCAACCTTAAATTTAGAAATTAATCGATAGTGGTGGCGATAAAACTTAGAAAATGTTCTCCGAAAACAAAAATATAAGCCATATACACACTCAAAGACAAACCATAAAAAAATAAACCGCGAAAGAACAACCGCCTTGGAACGGTCAGTGAAGAAAATAATTTCACTTATATTTTCTATAACAAAAGTCCACGAAACATCTATGTCTGCAAGAAGTCCACATATATCAAACAAGCAATTGTATACGAGGTACGGACATCGGTCTAATTATGACCTTCAACAGGTATCTAAAGGATGTAAAATTACGAACGTTTGCAGCAATTGTAAAGGGTTGGAAAAATAAGAGCGTTAAATGCATGTACAGGGAGACCTGTTATAGCCACCACATGGCACAAACGAAACGGCCCTGATACGCAAAATAGAAGTGATTGCAATGATCAGGAATCGATACAATTAACCCACACCTCCCCTATTTAGGTCATTTTAGAGACGTTGCTTCCAATTTGAGGGACTTTTAACTGACATTGAGATGAAATGACATCTTAAGCCCTGCTGCTCAATGAGTCCAAAAGTCCCACAAAATTGGAAGCAGCGTCTCTAAAAGGACCTAATAGTATTGACGCTGGCGTTAAACCTAAATTCAAACAAACAAATCGATTTTGTGGACCCAACCTTCACTCTGGGTTCCAATATTAATTACAACACACAACATAGTTTGTCCACCTGAAGGTAACTTACTTCAATAATGGACCATCACAGAATAACATACAAATTAGTATAAACTCAAATGCGTTTACAAATCAAATTATATAACTTTGATGAAACAAAGATGAGTGCTCGTAGCTTGTTCCACACTTCAGCACTCTATAAGCTGGAGCTAAAGAAAACCAACAGATAGACCACGAAGTATCAAGGCACAGACAAAGCAATAGGCACCAACTACTAAACAATTACAATCCTGAAGTTTTATGTTGGACCGTCATTGAGTCAGATAGATAAACCTTGTTTCAGTATTTATTTAATCACACGCTTTGATGGCAGCAGAAGCGGAACAATCGGCACACTCTTCCTAAAACGGGGTGATTAAATTTAACAACAAATGCACATTCTAATGCACTTGCGTATGCAACACGACGTCTGTTTGGATAACGTCACAAATTCGCGACAGTATATTCTGCGATATACGGTAGGAAACCCGACGCCATCACGTAACGTCGCTTTTCATTGGCTGGCATTTGGTTTTACGGAGCTCACACCGCTTACCGCTTTGTGCAAATTGGTGCAATGTTTAACAAAACAACCGAATAAGTGCATAAGAATGGGGATAACTGTATTCAAAATTGTCATTTGCGGAGGTAAATCGTCGGATATTCGGTAGGAAACCCGACGCCATCACGTAACGTCGCTTTTCATTGGCTGGCATTTGGTTTTACGGAGCTCACACCGCTTACCGCTTTGTGCAAATTGGTGCAATTTTTAACAAAACAACCGAATAAGTGCATTAGAATGGGGATAACTGTATTCAAAATTGTCATTTGCGGAGGTAAATCGTCGGTTTTACGGTCACAAATTACGTTTTACGGCTCCACTGACGCGTCGTCGTAAAACAAAATTTCCGACCGAAACACCTCCGATTTACCTCCCCAAATGACAATTTTGAACACAGTTATCCCCTAAATATGTACAAATTACAAAACTGTTTTGTTGAAATACAACAAAGCGACATTGGAAGAACAACCTCAGCGCAAGCTACCATGAGGGAGTGCTGTGGAGTAGGGCTTAAAATTCTTTTAATGCCATCATATCTTCGTTTCAGGTTTAATTCCCAAAATTAAACAAACATACCTGTATTTTGTTTGCACATTGGTTCCTTAACTCAAGCAATGCATTCTTACACATTATGAATTAAATTCAATAGCTTAGATGAAGCAATGACGAGGGCCACTAGCCGATACACCTAAAGCTGTTGGAGCCAAAATAAACAACGGGTTAAACCACGGCGGGCCCGGCAAAAGACAGCATCATGTCACAACCAACATATAGAAAAGTAGAAGTGAAGGCAATGATCACGAAACGATACAATTAACCCAAACCTCCCAACAGAAGCTCTATATTGGTTTAAACATATTTCATTTTAGCAACAATATGGCATTCAAATCAATATACACAAAAATAAGTAGGGTAGGATCGAAAACGAAGTCCTGCTTCTTTGTGTTGATGCCATTAAGTCTGGAACCTGAACTGCCACTGTGCAATTAATGTGTAGCCTGAACTGCCGCTGTGCAATTAATGTGTGGAGCATAACTAACAACCATGATTCGGTCAGCAAACATGCTTGCATTTCCAAATTGTATCCGACCTTTTGGGACCGGCACATGATCTGAAAAATTCGGTTTCCCTATAACTATTTTCAATTTGTAAACCAAATATGCATAGAATCCTGCTGTGTCTTTGACGGAAGGTAATTCTATTGATTCTTGAGTTTTCATGACAGTGAAAAGATAACTGACTGGTTATGTCGGAGGATATCTGTATAACCAAGCTAATATGTCTTCGCGCACATGTTAAGGTAACCATTAACCCTTTCACATCTGCGTTTCTGAAGTGGACACTTAAATCTTTCAAATATCTTTATTGTTGCCAATATGGCTTTTAGCCAATTTCATGAACTGAGATGCTTATTTGGTGAACCTTGAGTAGTTGCATTCTTTGTCTATTGTATCGGTCTACACCGTTGGAAGGTTTTATACATCATTATTAATTGACCATCCTGTATTACACCAGGTCAACCAATATAAATTGGGAGGTTAAAAATTCAAAATCATGCTTTTTTAACTGCGTTAATTAATAAAATTGTCATTAATCAAGTAATTTCGTATTGGCCAAGTAGCAGGCCTTCGGCCAGCTGTATTGGCCTCGGCCTTCGGCCTCGAGCCAATACAGCAAACCTCTGACCTGTAACTGGGCCAATACGAAATTAAATGATTAGTTACATTATATTATAATACGAGGACTGTTCAAATATGAATGCAAGTAGAACGTTTTCTCATGCACTAATGCGAAAATCACCTGGAAATAAATATCACAGCGTAGAAAAACATTTTACCTATACATTGATACCAAACCTGTTAAAATCCGTCCACTTTAGCCATGTATATCGTTCGATAAACACTGTCCACTCTTGTATACTAATACAAAACATGATTGGAAGAAGGTCAAAGTACGCCGTTGAAATACGGTCCTATATTAAGAAGCGTTGTATACGGCGTAAAGACATTTTTGATGAAATATGTTCGGTTTATGGGCATAATGAAATGTCTTTTCCGACAGTTTTTCGTTGGTGTAAGAAATTCAGCTGTGGGCTAGGCTCAATAGAAGATGCACCACATGATCGTCGGCCGAAAAGAGCAACATCTGCCAAGATGGTTGCTAAAGTGAAAGAAATAGTTGCTACCGATACACCATACACCACTAGGCAAATAGCTAGTATGGTTGGCATCTCATTAGGAGCAGCTCATACAATTCTGAAACGGGATTTGAAAATGAGAAAGATCTGCGCTAGATGGATTCCACATCTGTTGACAGATGAGCAGAAAAAGACACTCGTTCAGTGCGCCAAGAAGTTGCTTAAAAAGTTTCCAAATTACAATGCACGGTCTTTCGCTAATGTCGTCACAGGTGACGAGACATGGGTTTGGAGCCAAAACGAAAGATTCAGAACAAAATATGGGCAACAAAGTATTGCAAAAGAACATGCATTGCAAAGCGGACCATGAGCGCCAAGAACGTAATGTATGCCATATTCTTTTCAAATCAGGGCCCTGCTATTCAGGTTGCTGTGCCTAAAGGCAAATCTTTAAATGCGAAGTTTTACAAGAATAAAGATCTTCGAAAATTGAAGAAATATTTCAAAGAACGAAGACCCGCAACTGGTTTGGCCAATGTCAGATTGCTACATGACAATGCGTCATCGCACAAGGCGTTCATTGTCAAGACTATCTGAAGCAGGAAAAGGTTGTTGAACTCCCTCACCCCACGTATTCCCCTGACCTTGCCCCGTGTGACTTTTGTTTTTGTTCCCGCGGCTGGAAAAATACCTTTCTGGTCGAAAATTTGTACAGCGCAAACACCTCGGTTCTGCAATATTCCAGTGCCTTCATAGTGTACCTCGAAAAGACTACCAAAATGCATCCAATGATTGGATCAGAAGACTGAAAGTTTGTATATCTGTTAAAGGGGAATACTTTGAGGGGATAAAATAAATTTTTGATCGAAATCTATCACGGAATCATTTTTATGTGCTTAGTTGCTTTCATATTTGAACAGTCCTCGTAGTATGCTCCTTCGATAAATTTCACAGCTGTGGTTATACATCTGTGGTTGTGATTTGCGCGTGTAGCCTCTTCTGTAACATTTGTTAAAGAAATAGATCCGCTCTAGCATTAATTTGTTGAGAGATAAATTAAACTTTGGAGATCAGCTGTAAAGTATATTAAATCACGAGCGGGTAAGGCGGGTGATCTGCCTACTTTTGTTTGATTTGAGGTTTAACGTCCCCGTCAACACTGTAAAGGACATTTTGGAGACGTTGCTTCCAATTTCGTGGGACTTTTACCCGACATTGAGATGAAATGACATCTCAAGCCCTGTCGCCCAATGAAACCAATAGCATGGACGGTCTGCCTCGCACCGCGGTTCCTGGACAGGCTTAGATCCTCTAAGCGGTTTACCAGTACTAGTTTGCGGGCGGGATTCAGCTCAGCGAGGAAGCATCATGCAGCCCATATATTTCTTCAAGCCCCTATGGGCGGGGCCATGATTTGTCTACTTATAACTAAATGACAAACTGTGATTAATTACAGAACAACTCACACACGAGAGCTGATCTTTCTCGATCCTAACGCTCTTTCTCGATCCTAACACACTAAAAATAAGTTTGTGGTTTCTTTCAAATTCTCCCAACCTTTCGCCACTGGCGAGGAATCCCCGCCAAAATTATGGACTGTATTACACAACGTTTACCGGTTAACGTCAAAGGATCAACGAGTGCAATCGGCTTTTGTTTATGACGTTTCTCCCCACGTTCCTCCGCCAAGTAATAAACAGAGGATCTTACATGAGTGCTCATGTATTATTAAATTTATTAAACGAGTTGGGGTAAAGGGATAAAATGCGAAGCTCTAGTGCTCAGCATTTTATCCCTTTACTCCAACTCGTTTAATAAATTCAATAAGACATGAGCACGTGGGAAAGATTCTGTTTATCATATGACCTTTAAAATGCATTTTATTCACATTTATTTGACAAAAATGTCAATATTCCGTCATTAGTAAACGCGACGTCGTTAAGGACGTCGTATGTGTAACGTTACGGGACGTATCTAACTAATTTGCATATTGAATCCACTAGTGGATTATCGAATTTATTACATGGCGCTATTACACTCTCAGACGCAACGTCATATGGGCCCCGTCAAGCGATTTTGGTACTTATCGCCTATGTGAGCAGCGAAGATTCAGGCGAGCCTGCTCATCCGCGCAGTCTCGCCAGAACCTTCGTTGCTCGCTCATACAAGCAGTGAATCAAGAGGAACCTTCAGACAGAAAGCCATATCCCTGGCACCTCTAAATGGCTGGGCATGCGCAGTTAAAATCTGTCATGACGGGATGCTCGAAGACACAAATTCGCTTGGCGGGGCTCATATGATAAATCACATTCCTTTATCTTTGTCTATATAGTGTGTTAGAATACTTCTTTTCGTGTATCTCTCCTCCTAGACGATTCCAGTTTTCTGTGCTTCTTAAGCAATTCCTTGCTAACAATTGTTTGCTAATTCGACCCTTAGAATTAATTTAGTAGAATCAGAATGACAGGAAAAGAACTTAATCAGGTCTCCGTGGTCTAATAATGTTCAATCGCCGATATAAAATAGCATTGCCTTATTTTAGTGAGATATTCGGTACATTTGGAGGAGCTCAGTCGTGCAAAATGTGGAAAGAGCACACAGTGTGGTCCATCAGAAATGTTTCTGCTGACTGTTCCAAGGCGATAGCGTATTTCCTACATCAGACACATTATTAGAAATTCTTGTTGCATAATTCAGGTCGGATGTTATAAATCTCTATTGAAAATAAATCTGTGCTGCTCACAAATTTCAAAATGTTGATACTTGTTGAAAACATTTTATTTCTGAGCGGATCAAAGATTTTTTGTAGATAGGAGCAGAAACCTCGGCTCACTTGTTTGTATTTTAGAATTGATGAGCATTATGAAATAAATAACCAGTTAAGTTTAGCATTAAATGTTTTTATATACCCATCGATTACCCATTTTCAATATTCATTTGTATTCAGTATTCTTGTTTGTTTGAGTTGAGGTTTTACGTCCCCGTCAACACTATTGAGGTCATTTTGGAGACGAAGCTTCGCACTTACTTGGACTTTTACCCAACAAGGTAATGATCAGGAATCGATATAATTAACCCACAGCTCCCATCAGAGACACCAAAGGGAAAGAAACACAACCAAGAAATACCTAGACCCTAATGGGAACATCAATAGCGGAAAGCCAAAAGGACATTAACTTACCCACAAAATGGCCAATTGGCTATCCACAACAAAACATATTTGCGATACACACACTCAAAGACAAACCATAACAAAAAATAAACCGCGACAGAAGAACAACTTTGGAACGGTCAGTGAAACGAATTTCAGGGGGGCTGAAATCCTCGCCCTTGCTTCCGTCGCTATTTAGACAAATAATTTTGTTAAGTCCGCTTGAAGGCCACGTAACGCATCAATGCAACATCTACGAGAACACAAAAATCAAACAACCATCGGGATGAAACAGCAGTGAGGACTCGACAGAAAGAAATCACTGAAATGCTGGAGCAAAAGAAAATCAACAGTTAGACTCCGATGGGCCTGACCATAGATTGAGCATCACGCACCTACCAACAAGCCCTACACAAAGCAACAGCACGGGTATATAACTAGGGGCGGTCCGACTCGCATCAGTTTGCCTGGTCAGGTTAAGAACGTCTAAGTGGTTTACAAGTACTCATGTTCAGTCGGTTTTAGCTCTGCACGGAAATACTATGCAGCAAAATCTTTTTTCTCCGAAACCCGATAGGCGGGGGCGCATTTGCGTTCTGTAATGAGTTGGTAAAAATAAAGTACAAGGGTTGGTCCAGAAATTAATGCATACTTATAATCCCCCTTCCCACCCAACCCCCACCAAAAAAAAAAAAAAAACAAACAGCATACAAAAGTCGTGACATCTGTGAATATGTACAGCACAGAAGTGAAGTCAATGATTAATAATCGAATCAATAAGCTCACATCTCCTATCCAAGATGTCTAACAGGAAAGACAAAAAAAAACTTCACCATAGTGAAAACGATTCAATACGTGCCAAGACAAACTACAACAATAAAAAGTTTCCTTTTAAAAGGAAGGCTTCCCCAGTTTGTAAAGTTGAAAATTCGCCATTTTTGCTCGCCTTTCGAAAGTAAGGGGAACTATTGTCATACCCCCGGCGTCCGTCATCGGCGTAAGCATCGGCGTCCTCATTTGGCAAGCAATTATTTGTGGTGTTTGACAAATTTATTTTCAAGTAAAGTTATCAACAGGTAAAAAAAAAAACATTTTTCACATTCCTTTTCACTCGATTTCTCAGGTTTTGGGGCTTAAAAGTTAATAATTTCCTCTTGACCTCCCTTATACTCATACATTTTGTCAAATGCATGTGCGTAGCCAACTAAAACGCATCTTCTCTTCTATATATCCGAGAGCAGCAAAGGCTCTGGTAAGGCTGCGCGCACTCGCAGGCTCGCCTTTGTGAAAAAGCCCATGTCATGCCCATGAAGCCGATGCCACGTCTTGACGTTGCATCGATGTTGTCGCTCTAAATAAGCACGATTTCCTGGTAAGACTTTAACGGAAACTGCTTCAGTGTTAGCTGTCCGTCTTAAACCTTGAAAGCAGGACAATGTACGTAGAAACTATTCACGGACCCGGCGAGGAGCGAAACCGCAACGTCAGTGGGCATTTTATTATAATGGTTAAAAGAAATCGGCATTTATGAACAGCGAAGGCTGAATGTGGCGAGCTGCTCACTCGCACAAGTTTTATGCTGGTGGAAAATTTGTCAGAAAAGACAGAACCATGTCAAGCTTTTAAATTTCTCGTTTGACACGCAATTTGATTTCAGAGATGAACAATGGCATGTTTTGTAAAATTTACCATGTTGGTAGGATATGAGGTCTTTGGTCGGGCCCCTCGGAGTCTAACTGTTGGTTTTCTTTTGCTCCAGCAATTCTGTTGTTGTATGCCGTCGAGTCCCCAACCTTGTTTCATCTCTGTAGTTTTTTTATTTGAATGTTCTCGGAGATGTTACACTGATGAGTTAGGAAGCCTTCATGTGGACTAAACAAAATTAGTGTATACCGCGACAGAGGTAAGGGCGAGGATTATGGCCACGTAAAATCGATTAAAGCCCCCCCCCCCCCCCCCCCCCCCCCCAGTGGAATTCTTTCCACTGATCGTTCCAAGGCGGTTCTTCTGTGGCGGTTTATTTATGTTGTTGTTGGTTGCTACTTGCTGTGTGTATCACTTGTGTCTTTTTATTTTGGATGGCCATTTAGCCATTTTGTGGGCAAGTGACTGTCCTTATGGCCATCCTTTGTTTAGGTTTCCATTATGGTCTGGTCGCTTCATGTTTGTGTTTCTTTCTTTTTTGGTGTCTTTTATGGGTGGAGTAAGTTTATTGTATCGATTCCTGATCTTTGCGAGGCACGATCGAGACAAGTTCTGCAATGGTTTAAAACTGTCGTAATTTCTCTTCACCCACCGCTTATAAAGGAACGGTTAATAATGTTCCTAAATAAATGAAGAAAAAATGACATATCACTTTCATAGAGACCACCCTACAACAAGCACATTTGATTGATTTACTTCTTAAAATACAACCCAGAAAAATTATTTTACATAATAAGTAGACTATCTGCCTGTAACTGGACCCTGCAAAACTATTTTACTGATTTCAACTGTCAAACTCTTTTCGTAAACTCGTCCTGGCCATGAAAAGTTTGAGACTCCGAGAGAAGTGTGACTCAAACGACAGAATTAACTTTTGTAATCTATAGGCATTTGTTTTATTTTTTTGTGTTTTTTTTTTTTTTTTGTCTTTTTTTTTTAAGAAAAGAAAAGCATTACATCAACAAGTCCGTGTACTGAACAACGATGATCTTGTTTTTAAGGTAACCGGGCACTAGAAGCACATTGAGGCTACCCCATATGTACTTAACAACCCTATAAACCCACTTTATACAGAGAAAGTTGGGTGTACATGGGTACATTATTTTCCTTTTTAGAGGGTTCAGAACATCCAGCACCGACAATCTATATTTGGACAAGAAAAAAAAGAATATTTTTTCACATCAAGAAAACACGCCTGCCTAATTTTGATCCCTAGACAGTGGATAGTCGTTAGAACCGCGTCATCGAGGCGGTTCTAACCAGTACCCAAAATTTGTGTTTAGAGCAGAAATATGAAAAAATCTGATTTTTTTTTCGGATAATTTTCATTTGGGTGGCAAAATTCTGTATATATTTGAATAGGCGTGTTTTCGTAATGAACTGAAAATGCTAGTTCATGAGATTTTAGCACATAGAGGTTTTATAATGATCCCGATGCAGAAGACCATAGGGTTAGTTTCGAGTCACAACAAACGCTTATTACGTCGAATACGGCAACCATCGTACCGGGAAATGGGAAACTGGAATCAAGTATTCCTGCTTTTTACATTGACGAAATAACCCATATATGCCTAACGGCCCTTTTTGAGACATTGGCAAATAGTGCAGACCCAGATCAGACGCCGCACCTGATCAAGATCTAAACTCTTTGCTCAGCGAACATGCATTTTTGTAAAACTTACCGCAAAAAAATGACATCCCTTGCTTAGAAATTGATCACTCCAAACTTATAAAGTAGGAATATTTTTGGCACCTATGGGTTAATTATGAGGTTACGTCAAAAAGACAAAAGTGAAAGTAGGATCTCTTTCTACTGTAACCTTTTTTTTTCTTGGTTTGACTTCTTGGAAACGCTTTATTAATAGATATCTGGTAACGCTTTATAAATAGACATCGACGGGCGCTGCATATTCCTGTTTATTCCGAACGAATTTTCACAGCGTAAATATGTGGAGAGCAGTCTTATTTGTAGGGCTTTTCTAGTTACGTCATAAGACCGTTAGAAATAAAATGGGGTATCACCAATCCAATCTAAATGGCTTCCAATAAATCAGAACAGAAGAACCGCCTTCGAACGGTCAGTAAAAAGTTTTCTTGGGAGGCTTAAATCGGTTTTTAGTAGCCACAATCCTTGCCTTTGGTTCTGTGGTGGTTCAGACAACTAATTTGTTCAGCCCGCATTTGACAGGAACCCACATGTTTTGGTTTTAGTTTTACGGCCCTTTGAATATTGTTTCACATTTTAAGCCGATCGTCGGGGCGGACACTGGGGTAACCGGAGACACCTGACCTCCCGTTGCAGATCTTGGCGTCTCACACGTGACCTAAGCGAGGCTGGAATCCACAGCAGTGGGAGACATAATGATTAAGAGACAGCGCTCTTTCTCACCAGGCCACGGATGCCCATCAGCAGTGAGATACCTTATTAGAGACATGAAGGCAAACACAATGCACATTACAACATGTGTACAAACTCCAAAATGCCACTACAAGAAACTAAAAAGGAATGACCATCTATAGACGGTCAACAGAAAAATTACTTGGCTGTGGCTTTAACTCCTTTATCAACGAATATGAAATCATTTTCCTTAGTTCCAACGCATATTCATACATTATAACATTGACATAAAAATGATTTGCATGGAGGAATCATAGCCAAATCAGCTTGACAGTCATGACAGCATAATACGAAATAAAACAACACCAACCAAGGCTGATGACTCAACATAAATCTGACGTCGGAGCAGCAGGAAGCCACCTGGTAGATTACAGTGATACAGTAGATCTTTGATGGCTCGAACGCCTATGGCTCGTTTACCATGGCTGAATCGAACCCGTTTTTGAGTCACTAGGCAATTCCTTTACATACGAAGTAGTGTGGGTTACTTAAAGAGATTTTCGAATGTTATCTTGCGAATGTATGCTGTTTGCACTCATTAGAATCGCCTTGATGAGGCGATTCAAATGAGTGCACACATCATACATTTTTATTATAGAACACCGAAAAGATCTCCAAAATTATCCATGTTATGCCTCCTGGCAGGAACCCTCATTGGCTCAAACTACCCCTGTCTCGAACGGATTTTCGTTGTCCCAAAGCTGTTCGAGCCATTATGGTTTGACTGTATATACATGTATGGTTATGACAACCTTTAATTGCCCTAGAAACTAAAATAGACAGACAATGTTACTCAATAAAAGTACATGACGGATTTTCATAAAACAAAATGTTTGCATTTTAAGTGTTGACGACGCGGACGTCGGGGAAATGGGTATTCTGCATATGACCTTTAGTCTATTTGGTGAGCTTCAAATTATTAATTTAATCCGAAAAAGATCAGTTTTAGCGTCACAAAAGACAAAAATCATCTTACATGTATATGGGTGCGTTGTCGTAAGGTGGTTTTTGTCACTTGCATATCATTCATCTATATGTCTTTGCCAACTTGACATATATGAAGCTAACGTTGGTTGAAAAGCCCATATGGTTGGGATGGCTATTTGAGGCGAATGTGTCGTGTATCTTTTCGTTTAGTGGCTTTCAACTGCCGTTGGTTTAAAGTTATGGGCGGTCTGCTTTATGTGCATAGGTACGGAGGAATTCATCTGTTTCTGCACTATCATTCCCTTTATCTACATTTTCCGTTGTCTTTTTCTCTGGTATTTGCTTCACTTTCTCTGTTTTCGCTTTGTCTAAGAGACGACGAAACATAAGAATGGGTTTGGACGTCCGTAGCCTAACTGGTGGTTTTTACCTGCTTTGATACCGATTTTTGTAGAGTCCTCGAACCTAATTCATGATTGTTTTCCATAAGTAGACATAATATGCGATTAAACACAGAAAATATGATAAACTTTCGAACGTTCTGGCTTTTGAAATACAGAGAAATTTCGATGGCTCGAACGTTTATGGAACCATGAGAATTTGTTCGAGACAGGGGTAGTTCGAACCATTGAGTATTATTCATAAAGTCATGACAGCAGGCATAGTGCTTATATGAAAATAAGGTATGTTGTGTGTACTCATTTGAATCGCCTAATGAGTACACACAACATACCTTTTCAGAATGAAATATCTCTTGAAATTATACCTATGATTTATCCCGCCCCCGCCCATCGGGGCTTGAAGAAATCGATGGACTGCATGATGCTTCCACGCAGAGCTGAAACTGACCCGCACATGAGTACTGGTAAACTGCTTAGAGGATCTAAGCCTTCCCAGGCAAAGCGGTGCGAGTCGGACCGTCCATGCTTATAAATCCTCTTGGTTTCATTGGGCGGCAGGGCTTGAGATGTCATCTCAATGTCGGGTAAAATTCCAAAATCCAAAATGACCTTTACAGTGTTGACGGGGACGTCAAACCTCAAATCAAACAAACAAAATCTATGATTTATCAGGACTTACGGAAAGCATTTCCTATGGACGCAAGATGTTCGAATCAGCCATTGTAAACGAGCCATCGGTGTTCGAGCCATCGAAGTTTCACTATATGCTAAGTTATAATTATGGAATAACTACTTGTGTGTGGCTTAGAGGAACTAAGCCTGCCCAAGCAAAGCTGTGCGTGTCGGACCGTCCATGCTTATAAACCTTATTGGCTTCATTGGGCAACAGGACTTGATATGTCATTTCATCGCAATGTCGGGTAAAAGTCCCACAGAATTGGAAGCACTGTCTCCAAAATGACCTATACAGTGTTAATGGAGACATTAAACCTCAAATCAAACAAACAAAAACTTGTGTGTGATCGTCTTCATCTACTTTCACAGTAGTGATGAAATACACTATTTAGGAGCTACAAAAAAATCTTAAAAAATTTGCTAGCTACTATGTGGTATGAAAATATCTCTGTGGTTACCAAAGAGGTGTCTGGATTTAACTGGCATGCTTTCCACCAGTTTAGCAATTTAGTTTGTTTGATTTGAGGTTTAACGCCCACGTCAAAACTGTATAGGTCATTCTGGAGGCGTTGCTTCCAATTTTGTGGGACTTTTACCCGACATTGAGATAAAATGACAACTTAAGCCCTGTCGCCCAATGAAGCTAATAAGGTTTATAAGCAATGACGGTCCGACTCGCACCGCTTTGCCTGGGCAGGCTTAGATCCTCTAAGCGGTTTACCAGTACCCGTGTGCGGTTGGTTTCAGCTCTGCGTGGAAGCATCATGCAGCCTATCTCTTTCTTCAAGCCCCGGTGGCGGGGGCCGGCCAGTTTTGCAAGTGATAAAACTCTGACTCCCTGTTTATTTCCTGTATTACTGTTACGAGATGGAATAGGAAACCTCTCTGGTGCTTATGCACATTTAAATTATTTTAGTAGGTATAAGGCAGGGCGGTGCGAGTGAAATATTTTAGGTGAAATACGGTAGGCAAAATATGTTGCTCCATGCACAAGTTATGCACATATCATACGATGTATGCATGAGTGGTTTGTGGAGATTTTTTTACCATACAGTTGGTGGCCCCCGCCCAAAGGGGCTTAAAGAAATATATGGGCTGCATGATGCTTCCACGCAGAGCTGAATCCGGCCCGCACACTAGTTCTGGTAAACCGCTTAGAGGATCTAATCCTGCCCAGGCAATGCGGTGCGAGTCGGACCGTCCATGCGTATAAACCCTATTGGTTGCATTGGTTGACAGGGCTTGAGATGTCATTTTATCTCAATGTCGGGTAAAAGTCCCACAAAATTGGAAGCAACGTCTCCAAAATGACCTTTACAGTGTTGACGGGGACGTTAAACCTCAAATCAAACATACAAAACCATACCGTTGGCCGCTATAAGGCTGATTTCTATAAAATTTGCCTAAAAAGTCGCCAACCGCCAAATTGTGCCATATATAATTTTCATGACAGTCACGATGTTCTGGGTGTTCGTACAGACGGGAGTTATACCATTGATTTACAGGAAAGTTTCATCATTTTTCCCCTAGGGGAAATACTATTTTAACGTTAATCAATTATCTAATCGATTTTGAAATATGGTTATGATTGTGGATGGTATCTTCTTTTTGCTACGGTCTTAGCGAGCTAGCACGAGTATGCATGGTTTTCCGGTAGTATTCATAGATATAAAAACCCTGAAAAACGAACAATAGTCAGCAGCAGGTCAAGTGCGAACAAGTGAACACAACATCGTGGCGGGACAGAGAAAGAATAGAGAACGGTATGTTAAATCTATGTTCAGTATTATTTTTTGTATAAACATGCTTGTAGGTTTTGGAGGGGTTTACTTCAAGTATACCCCAACTTTCTGAAGCCTATTGTGGATTCACTTTTGAAGCCTCTGTGGTGTAGTGATTAGGCTACTAGCTTTGCCAGCTAGAGGTCGCAGGATCGATCACAGGCTTCTCCAGAAGTAGAATGAGTCTTTTAAGCGAGGTCCTGTCCCTAGATGTTGGTGAGACGTAAAGTTTGGAACCCGCTAATTGTAGATTCATTTAGGCTTTTATAGACCCCTTTTGTATAATATAATTAATAAACGTCGGGTCACTTGTTCGATCCATAATTTTTGACTAGCAGTGGTTAGAAAACCGTGGTCTCGTCTCTATATGGTATTTGGTGTAGAGGGGACGTAAAATTAAGACTGGTTTAACCATATCTTCATCATCAGGGCAAACTCTTACAAGAGCCTGTCGTGTTATCCGTGATGATGAACGTGATGAATTTGATTTCACAAGCATGTTCATGTTGAGTAGAATAATTTTGTTCAAGAAGAATTACGAGTTCCTTTTGTAATGATGGCGTTTTTGTTTGAGAACTCGGTTTTTTACATGTATGTACATAAAAAGAACGTGATAATGATAAGTGAGAGTATTTGGTCGCCACACGTCATAGCGGCCTGAGCGGCGTGGATGACGTCAGCTGCGTCATCAGCGTCACGAAGACGGTTATGACGTGGTGCCTACCAAATACGGAACGAATTTACGACAAAAAGTGTTGATCCTTATGAGACACAAACAAATGTTGTGGAGAATAGATGAAAATCTTCCTGTTTTAGTTTCTAGCTATTGTTAATGTAATAAATTTATGAATAGCTATATTTGTGAGCCGTGTCGCGGAGAAGGATATGAAATAGAGTTTGTTATATTTCCTGTAATTGGCGGGTGACCAGGTAGCGCAAAGGCGTGGTCTGTTTAATTGCCTCTTACCTGTGCTAATGTAGTGAGCACGAATTTGGTGAGTATTATGCTCAGTAGTAGTGAGCATTTATTGATTTCTGTAGTGCTCAGTAAGGAAACATAAACTTTGAGCATTCTTGTGTCAAGCGCTGGGTGCACAGTCAATTTGAGTTCTGCTGTGCAGATATTTGTCGCATGCACTGATCAGCCAGTGTGTCTGGTCGGCGCATGCGCAATAACGGTATATGCATGAACATATTCTTACTTCTCCGGGAGGGGGATCATGATATAGCATGTACGTTTCGTGAACTGTATCTTAAGTCGATTATTGTAATTTGCAGGCACAACGATGTGTGGTGACCTGCTGCTCACTGCAAGATAGGAGCAGGTACTGGTACGACGCCGTCGGTTTCTGTCTAGCAAGGGCGGACAAAACATAAACAGACCGTCGAGGCCATATTAAACAGGTCGTGGGGAAACAACCTGGAGTCGATTGAAACGAAGAAGTTACCGGGACTTCAAGTTCGAATTATTGAATCGCTAATAATATAAATCAAGTTGTGGTCGACAATAAGGTCGACAAACTAGTCGACAGCAGCGCGCGAGAGGGAGTTCACCCAAAGTGAACTTATATTCTGGCCAGTCGCGTTTTCGTGTTTTTCTTTTTCTTATTTTGTTGTTCGTTTTTTTGTTATTTGCTTCTGTAGACATTCACGTCAACCCCGTTCCGAGCACAGAACATTGTTGTGCCTTCGGGGCGGACGTCGTGAATGGGCTATAGCAGCAAATAAATGTGATGTTTTGTGTTTGTATTGTTGTATATAGATACTGTAAATAATTCATGTCGTTCATATGATATCTTTCTTGTGCCTTACCCTACAGCTGCCCGTACACCTGTCAGGGATCACGCTCGGTTGTCTTGTCAGCATGGGGATTTGCGGGACGCCGTAAACCCGCATGTAACAATTACATGTCCCTCTGTAAAAGGGGTCTGCTGTTAACGAAGAGAATTTTCTACGGGTAGCCAATTCTTTCTTTTACTAGGCCCCTTATTTGGAGATAAACATTTTTTTTTTAAAGAAATGCTTCCTCGGATAGTTGATCAGTCTATTTTACGTTAAACTGGATATTTTTGCAAACATGACTTCATAGGTTCACCTTGTTTGTTTTAACCGAAACAAATTGATTTCTGTAAAATAGTTTGTCTAACATACTCCTATAAAAAGTAATTTGTGCAGGGCGAGAAAATGAATTAGAATCCGCAGAAAATTCAATTGCGCAATGAATCTCTAAGCAATCCAGCGGAATAATGAAATACAGTAAAATTCCGCTATTAAGGGGAATGGGACTACCTTCATGGGAGGCAACTCCTGCAAAAGTATTTTGCCTCCCATGTCAATAGGGACCAACCCTTAATGGAAGGAATTTGCTCCTGAGGAGCAAATTCTTTCTTTTAAGAGTTGACCCCTTTTTCAGTTGGATAGGGCTTACAGAAAAGCGAACAAGAAAGTTGTCTCCCTTTGAAAAATGGCGGAAAAAAGCTACCAGGTGTTACAATTCCCTTAAAGACCGCCTAAAATTAAGACTATTTTTGCTTTAACAAGCTAATTTAGAAGGGTGCACTTATTCTTTCGTTCTGTTTCCTGCACAGAGTGTCCCCTGGTCAGGGACGACCTATGGAAGACCACTTTTGAACAGCCCCAGAGGTGGTCTTAATATAGGAATTCTACTGTAGGTTGGATGTAAATCAATATTTGGATTTGCTTTTGGGACAATATGAAGCTTTCTGTCAGTGAAATCCTAGTTTCGTTAAATTTGGTTTTACTTGGGAAAGAGCATGCTTATTGGTTTTGGGGTTGTGTTTACTGCCAAGTCAACAGCTAAGGTCATGTCGGGTGGGTCAGTTACCTTCACTATTCCTGTACAGGCTTAGACCCCCAAGCGATTTACTAGTCGTACCCCGACACAAGCTGACAACAACCGGTGGGTCAACTTCCGCGTACACAAGTAGCCATCCATCTTAAGCCGTCCCCCAAGAGATGGGGGAATTAGAAAAGGGAAAGATAGTGAAAAAGAAGATAAAAACAGCGCCACCCCCGCATCCCGCTACTCCTGCAAGCACAACTTGCCCTACTGAAGCCAAAGCGCAAGAAAAAGCCCCGACACTCAAAGCTACAAAGCACCTTCGCATTGACCCAACCTCTAACCTGACACATTAGTATAACATAACCGTGTGACTGGGTGAATTATTTTATGACTAGCTAACCTAGGATTACAATCGTTACTTAAGTTAAGGTCGACTTAACGATTTAAGGAGGAATTCTTATCTTAGTAAAGTATTTCATTAAAAAGTGCATTCGAAAGCCACCTATTTCATTTACTTAGCTAAGTATTTAACTTCGGATGAAGTCGTAATTTTGACGGAAATTTTCACGAAGATTAGCACGTAAGTTTCAATTACACATTGATGTAGGCGGCCCACAACTTTCCCGCGATCTGTCAAAAATCTCTGCTTCTGCTTGAATGGATGGAGACAATAGAAAATATGATGGTTTAGTTTCCATTTCACTGCATAAATCATGAAAAATGTTTTATATACTATAAAACCTGTCATTGAAGAATCACACTCGATCTCAAATTGTGCGGGCAAACATTGGTCACAAAGTAGCAACACGACATATTCAAAACGCTGTTTCTATGGGGTACCTTCAGAAACAAGAACTCATACAATATTTGAATATGCAAAGCTCGTTTTTATGGAGACTTATTTGAATTGAGGTTTAACGTCCCTGTCAACACTATGCAGGTCATTTTGGAGACGTTGCTTCCAATTTTGTGGGACGTTTACCGACTCTGAGATGAAATGAAACCTCAAGCCCTGTCGCCCAATGAAACCAAAAGGCTTATATGCAGTGGACGGTGTGAACTCACACCACTTTGCCTGGGCAGGATTAGTCCTTCCAAGCTGTTTACAAGTACAAGGGCATCGGGAAACTACGCTTATATAATTCTGACCCCCTTGAACCCCACTTTTATTTTGTAAAACTGGGGTTTAGGGGGGGGGGGGGCGACCCTTTTTTTACTTATTTCCGCTCTAAAATATATGTGGGTACCGGTTAGAACCGCCTAACGTGTACCAAAAGTCTATTTTGAGCAGATATAAGAAAAATACCACAAAATTTCCTTTTTTTTTTTGGAGGTAAAATTTATAATGTATTTGTATAGGCGTGTTTACGTTATGTGTGGTCAGTTTCAGCTCTGCATGGAAGCACCATGCAGCCCAATCTGTTTCTTCAAGGCCCGAGGGGCGGGGGCGGAATCGGTTTTATGGAGTCTGTCCATGATTCAACCGGTCTCATGCCGTTAGTCGTATTGAATAATATTCAAAACAATCTGGTAGAGTCGATAATAATTATTAAGAAATAACATATTCTGCGCTATGGTGAAGAACAGGGAAGACTCCGACACTTTGCCCAAGCTTCGATATTGTTTTCGGATGTCATCATTACATGTATGTAGCTGATATAGTCATTAAGGACACGATCAAACATCATACAGACAAACACGGAGAAAACCGTAGCTCCAGTCAGAGTAAAGAATAATAAAAAAAAAAATATGAATATAAAATCACTGTACATTCGATCTTGGATTTCCCCGTCTTTTTGTGAGTGAGGTGAGACATAAAGCGCTCACTCACTCACAAACACACTTAATTACTCACATGCACGAGCTTACAAAGGGAGGTGGAACGCCTCAAACTGATTTTCATTGAGCATTTCCAGGCAGGGAGAAGAGGCAAATGATTGGATGTGCAGAAACAGAAGAAATAACAACATTCCACTCTACCATTACCTGCTGCTAGGAAAACAGGCCTTGTCACAATCAGCTGGACGCCCCAGTGACGCAAGATACACGTCACCTTCGCCTCACCCAACCAGTACACAACGAGCACACGCGACCTCCAGTAACCACTTAGAAGGTCTAAGCCTGCCAAGGCAAAGTGGTGCAAGTCGGGCCGTCCATGCATATAAATCTTGTTGGTTACATTGGGCGACATGGCTTGAGATGTAATTTCATCTCAATGTCGGGTAACAGTCCAACAAAATTGGAATCAACACTTCCAAAATCAAACCTAAATAGTGTTGCGAGGACGTTAAATCTCAAATCAATCAATCAATCAAAAAAAAAAATCTTTGTATTTCATTAATTTTGATATCGAGAATCTTACACAAATGGACCTTTCATATGAAAGTTACGAAACGGGCCTTCGAATTGGATTTTATATAGGATTTTATTGCCTTTACCCTGACCATTTGCCCAACAAATGTACATCGTTGACATACGTTACAGTTGTTCACGCCAAAATAGTTAATATTTACATTTCAAGTGTAAAACCTATTGTAAACCTATACGCCTGTTCATACTTCCATGAACGCACCGAATCACATGATTTTCAATGACGTCAAGTGTCGCAAGTCTACACCCTAAACCATGGTTCTCTATGATCTCAATGGGCGTTGACGACGACAATGCTGTTCCGCTCTTTGTAGAAAAACAGCGTGTAAATGTTTTTCAGCTTTAACAGTTTGCCTTATAAGAATTTTTTCGCCGAGTGATGAGGAAAAAAGAATGTAAATATAAGAAATATTTTTTCGGATGTTCATGAAGGTATGAACGACAGCGGGTCGCTAGCAAAGTTTATATGAACCCCTTCAGAGTTCATTTACTTTGCATGCGACCCTGTTCGTTTATACTTTCATGAACAGCAGAGAAACAAGTCATTTCATAAATGCACGTGGCATCATACTATTTCATAACAATGAATATAAAGACGGCATATGAACGTTGTGAAGAGTGTATGCGTAAAACTAGCATGGCATAAGCGTAGGAACATGGACCCGATGTGCCACAGGATCAGTTTTTAACTAACAGACAAAAGGGATATGCGCCGAACCACCCCCCCCCCCCCCCGCACACACACACACACACACACAACACACCTACCCTGACAAAAACAACCAAATCATTTAGGATCCCCTCTCTCGTATAATAACGCAACCTTCATTTGTAACAAACGTTGTCAGAAGACAACATAGCTAGCCTATAGGGGCCTATGTTGAATGAGGGATAATTATCTATCTATCTTCAGGTACTGCCGACGCCCTCGAAAAATAAAAAATAAAATTTCATTTATGCAGTCCCCCCCCCCCACACACACACACACAAATACGTTTTCTTTTGTAAAAGAGCCCAACAGACTTAAACAATCCCAAGACATCACGTGAACACGTCCGTGAAATGAAGACCCCCTATACCCCACTTTATAAAGCGAAAACTGGGGTTTACGGGGGTATACATTATTTTCCTTATTTTTTCTCAAAGACATAGGTTAACGAGCACCCACAACCTATGTTTGCAGTATTTGTAAGAAAATTATCACGGATTTTCATCTGAAAAGTTGCCATTTTGGAGATGTTTTTTTCTAAAATAGCCACAGGGACCTTAACATTGGGCCCAGGACCTTGAAAGTCGAACTTGCTCAAGATATCATCATAAACAATATTTGTGTGAAGTTATGTTAAAATCCATCTATAAATGTAGGTGCTAGAGTAATGACAAAGTTTTTTTTCTAAAATACCCACAGTGACCTTGGCCTTGGACACAAGACTTCGTTGTGCTGGGGGATAATAACTGTGTACAGACCAGCTACCGGTAATAACCCATTTTTTTCGTTTCGCGGAGAAACCGCCTAACGCGAAATCGGCTATTTTCTCCGCAAAACAGCGAGAAAAGATAAAATGAGCGAGAAATTTCTCGCTGAAATTTCTCCCGGTTTCGCGTAGAAAATTCTCGGAGATTCTCGGCGAAAATTTGACCGAGTGCTTTCATTGAAAATGAAATTACCCGCGTTTCACGGAGAAAAAAAATACAACTGGGCTTTCGTGAAATGTTCGGCTCATTATTATTTCTTCGTTTGTTTGGCGTTGTTTTTGTAAACGAAGGCAAATGGTAGTCATTGTTAAATCATAATCAAATATTCTTTCATGTTACACAATTTCATTTTAGTAATTTATTTCTCCTTTGTATAATCCCTTTTTAAAAGTCTCATGACAACTTTTATTCACATCACGAAAATACGCCTATTTATTTGTAACCCGCTTTTACCCCACGTTTAACTGGGGTTTACAGGGGTATACATTATTTATCTAATTTCTGCTCACATAGATTGTGGGTACTCGTTAGAACCGCCTCGCCGTGTCGTTTTAAAGTGCACCCAAAAATCTTGAGCAGAAATATGAAAAAATGCCAGAAGTTTTATCCGAAAATTTTCCATTTTTAGTGGTAAAAGTTTACAAAATATTTGAATAGGAGAGTTCTCATAATGAGTCGTACATGTAGGTTATTAACACCATAATAATGTGTGACATTTACCAAAAGCACAGCTTGATGAAATAGATGGGCTGTATGATGATGCTTTCACGAAGAGCTGAAACCGACCCGCATGCGAGTACTGGTAAACCCCTTACAGGATCTAAGCCTGCCCAGGCAAAGTGGTGCGAGTCGGACCGTCAATGCTTATAAACCCTGTTGGTTTCATGGGGTGGCATTTCATCTCAATGTCGGGTAAAAGTCCCACAAAATTGGAAGCGACGTCTCCATAATGACATTTACGGTGTTGACGGGGACGTAAAACCTCAAACAAACAAAACCAAAGCTCAGATTCGCCTCATTTATATATGATAACAAACTGTCAAATTTGTACAGCAAGCGGTGCTTTGAATACAAAGTTAGTGACCAGTTTAAGAGGAACACATGAATACCACCGCAGGCTAGGTCTCCGTCCCGGACGAACGGACGAAAAACCAGACACATATATCGCGCCATGCTTCACGCAGGCGCGTGAAAAAGGACATGTTACTTTGCCTCACTGATGAGGCTTTATTAGCCGAAACTACGTAGTATTCCTTTCTTATGAATGTTTTCATTGCTCTTAAAGGAACTCATTTTTTATTTTTATTTGCCTTCACTGCAGCTGGTGTTGTGTCGTGTGGCGGCCGTAAAACGTCTCCCCGTACATCAACCATAGTGCAGTTTATATTTTACTTTTGGTCCTTTGAGATCAGCGAGAATATTCTGAGAAATCAGAAATAAATTATTGGTTTAGACTCATATTCTAGCCAGGCTTTTAATTATTTGGACCCCATTTTGATTTGTATCAGTCCTTGAATCGACTGCCTATTCGAAATTCGCAAAATTGCAGTATGTTTCCTCTGGCTTTCTTTGCCGGATCATTACAGGGTCACTGATGAGGCTTTATTAGCCGAAACTACGTAGTATTCCTTTCTTATGAATGTTTTCATTGCTCTTAAAGGAACTCATTTTTGATTTTTATTTGCATTCGCACGCATTATTTGCGCTACCAAGTCTCCTTCCCCGACCCCTCACCCTCCCCTAACTAATAAATACGCTTTAAGGATCCCCTTTATCCTCGGGGTGTTTAGTGGATTTACGGCACTTTCAAGATTATTTCACTTTTTTCGAACGGACCGTTAATCAGAGTTGAGCTAAAACCGGAGTAAGACCACCTTCTGTTGCAGATCTTGGCGTCTCATATGTGTCCCGAGCGAGGCGCAAACCACCGCGGAGAGACCTAATGACCCAATGATTAACCCTTTTTGTACCAAATGGTATCTTCCTCCTTATATATACAGGAGTCCATTTTGAACTTTAGGGGTGTCAGGTTTTTTTTTTTTTTTCTTCAAAATTTAGTTCGGGAAATGGCTTAACATTTTGCAAACAGTGTAGGCCCTGATCAGACGCCGCGTTTTGCGGTGTCTGATCTTTGCCTGCACTGCTTGCCAAGGTACCCCTTTATGGGTTTCTGGTACTGAACGGGTTAAGAGTCAGTGCTCTTACCCATTAGGACACGGGGGCCAGTTACCTTCGGGGTGTACAGTAGACTTAGAAAGATACCCAGGTTGCATGTCTGTACAAACTTCGCTGATTATCTTGGAGAATTTTGTAGTTCTGCTCCAAGTTAGAGATCAGACTTATATGCAGCCTTGGAATGCTTGCCGCGCAACTACCCCATATTATTCCTTTTTGTACCAAATGGAATCTTCCTCCTTATATATAGCATGAGTCCATTTCAAAATTTAGGGGTTTCAAGTTGTGTTTTCTTAAAAGTTGTTTAGGAAAATGTCCGAACTTTTTGCAAACAGTGTAGTGCCTGATCAGACGCCGCGTTCTGCGGCGCCTGATCTGGGCCTGCTCTGATTGCCACGGTACCCGTTTAGGGGTTCCCACACATACATGTACAAGCAGGATCCCCGTTATTATATACATTGAGTTTAATTTTTCTAAAGTATTTACTTGAGAAAAAATAAAGTACTCCCAACATGGTGAACCGATAGAAAATCAACAGTTTTCAATTTATGAAGCATTTACACAACAGTAAAAAAAGGAACACAGAAAACATCCATCGTGTTCATACTGCATTGTAAAGTGCATAAGATACAAACCATTATGATTCCAACCGGATCAAAATCATACTTTACGATCGCTAGAGTTGTCGATCTTTGTACAAAGAACATGCATTTCGTCATATGCTTCAAACTTTGTGTACCAAATTTTAATGCATGAATAAAATGCATGCACATGAACAAATATACATGTAGGTATAGGCAGATTTCGCAGAGAAACACCGTGAACGTTTTCACCTGTACTAATTGGCTTTCTCCGAGGAAAATCGATGTTCGCGGCGAAATTTCGCAGCGTTTCGCGGAGAAATTAACCGCTTTGAAACACGATTTTTTTTTCTTCTCGGAGAAATTTATCGCTTGTTCTCCGAGAAAAAAAAAGCCTTTTACCGCGGAGAAAAAAAAAATATGGGTTATTTCCGGTAGCTGGTCTGTAGGTGTATTCATGAAGAAAGAAAAAAGAAAAAGAAAAACTCCTCCGCCGGGATTCGAACTCACAACGTAGTCCAGCACTGTATCCACTAAACTGGCACTTGAAAAAAAAACTTTACCAAAAGGTAGACCAGAAAAGCCTAAGGTCGAAAATCGACAATTTTCACCAAAATTTTGGTCCATCTATAAATGTAGCTGCTAGAGCTATGACGAAGTGTTTTTTCTAAAACAGCCACAGTGACCTTGACCTTGAGCACAGGGTCATGAAAGTCAAACTTACTCAAGATATTATCATATCCAACATTTGTATAAATAACGTGTAAATCCTTCAATAAATGTAGGCGCTAGAGCGATGACAATTTTTTTTCTAAAATTAGCCACAGTGACCTTGACCTTCAGCTCAGGACCCTGGAAGTCAAACATGCTCGAGATAGTATCATATCCAACATTTGGGTGAAGTAACATTAAAATTCATCAATAGCTGTAATAACTGTATATATGTATTCATGAAGAAAAAAAAGAAAGAAAAATAAAAATAAATCCTCCACCGGGATTCGAACTCACAACCCCTTGACCCGTAGTCCAGCACTCTATCCACTACACTGGCACTTGGAAAAAAGGTTAACCAAAAATAAACCTGAAAGACCTAAGTTCGAAAATCGACAATTTTCACCAAAATTTTGGTCCTTGGTGCCAATCGTAATTATTTATTGTATTTATGCGAGGATTGTTCAAATATGAATGCAAGTAGAACGTTTTCTCCTGCACTAATGCGAAAATTACCTGGAAATAAACATCACAGCGTAGAAAAACATATTACCTATACATTGATACCAAACCTGTTAAAATCCGTCCACTTTAGCCATGTATATCGTTCGATAAACACTGTCTACTCTTGTATACTAATACAAAACATGGTTGGAAGAAGGTCAGAGTATGCCGTTGAAATACGGTCCTATATTAAGAATCGTTGTATTCTTGGTATACTGTGCAAAGACATTTTGATGAAATATGTTCGGTTAATGGGCATAATGAAATGTCTTTTCCGACAGTTTTTCGTTGGTGTAAGAAATTCAGCTGTGGGCTAGGTTCAACAGAAGATGCACCACATGATCGTCGGCCGAAAAGAGCAACATCTGCCAAGATGGTTGCTAGAGTGAAAGAAATAGTTGCTATCGATGCACGATACACCACTAGGCAAATAGCTAGTACGGTTGGCATCTCATTAGGAACAGCTCATACAATTCTGAAACGGGATTTAAAAATGAGAAAGATCTGTGCTGGATGTATTCCCCATCTGTTGACAGATGAGCAGAAAAAGACACGCGTTCAGTGCACCAAGAAGTTGCTTAAAAAGCTTCCAAATTACAATGCACGGTCTTTCGCTAATGTCGTCACAGGTGACGAGACATGGGTTCACTTTTTTAGCCAAAATGAAAGATTCAGAACAAAATATGGGCAACAGAGTATTGCAACAGACCATGCATTGCAAAGCGGACCATGAGCGTCAAGAAGGTAATGTATGCCAAATTCTTTTCAAATCAGGGCCCTGCTATTCAGGTTGCTGTGTCTAAAGGCAAATCTGTCTGTTTTACAAGAATAAAGTTCTTCGAAAATTAAAGAAATATTTCAAAGAACGAAGACCCGCAACTGGTGGCCAATGTCAGATTGCTACATGACAAGGCGTTCACTGTGCAAGACTATCTGAAGCAGGAAAAGGTTGTTGAACTCCCTCGCCCCCCGTATTCCCCTGACCTTGCCCCGTGTGACTATTTTTGTTCCCGCGGCTGACAAAATACCTTTCTGGTCGAAAATTTGTACAGCGCAAACACCTCGGTTCTGCAATATTCCAGTGCCTTCATAGTATACCTCGAAAAGACTACCAAAATGCATTCAATGATTGGATCAGAAGACTGAAAGTTTGTATATCTGTTAAAGGGGAATACTTTGAGGGGACAAAATATTTTTTTCATCGAAATCTATCACGGAATCATTTTTATGTGCTTAGTTGCATTCATATTTGAACAGTCCTCGTAGTTTATAATAGTTTATTTTAGTTCTATGCGATGGAAGCTTCAAGCTTAATCGCTCTCGAACACTCATTCCGGATGTTTTCACGCGCGCGAGAGAGAAGCAGTGACTATTACACTACTGCTACAGATTTACACCTGGGTAGAGTTAGGCAGTGTCATAACGTGGCTTGCCCAAGGACACACCTCAATACCGGGTGCCGGATTCGAACCCATGTCCTCTCGAGCATGAGTCGAACGCGGCAACCACTGCGCTATCGAGGCTTACAATTGTATTGGATTGTATTTGAAAGGAATACCTCCAATGAAGAAACAGTCCTAATGAAAAAGCAATCCACTGGAGAATAACGGTAATGGGTCCCTTTGAAAAAGGTTAACTAAAAGATCGGACGACGCCCGCCAGCCCGACGCCCGCCCGCCTGATGCCCGCCCGCCCGGACATCGCTATTTTAAAGAACGGATAAAAAAACGTCCAATAAAAAGGTACTTAAAAATCATCTCCTAAGAAACTATATGCTACTTCGTGAAAATATTCACCATATTCGACCCAACATGTTTTGTGTTTTTTTGTTTTTTTTTTTGTTTTTTTTTTTTGTTTTTTTTTTGGTGTGTTTTTTTGGAAGTGGCTATTGACAACGCGGCTGTCGATAGCGAATGTTCGCTATTGACAGCCGGCTGTCGATAGCGAATTCGCTATTGACAGCCAGCTAAGATATTGGATATATATACTTATATATAAATGATTATAATCTGATAAAAAAAACATGAATGCATAAATAAAAATGAAATAATTATAGAATATTAAAATGAACTATTAAACTTTTTTCATACAAATGAAAATTTTTCATCAGAACAATAATAAAATATGAAAATGAACTATTAAAATGTTCATTACACTTAAGGCATAAATGGGTGGAACTCTACAAGATGTAATTACATGCTGTGGCTAAAATAAATTAATAAATATTTAGTTTTATAGATTATTAAGAATCTCAATAAATAAATAAAGGAGCCTAAGTAATGTATATGCAATTATTTTTACTGTACAATGGCTCTTATTGTTGGTCATAGTCAAGCGAAGTATTTTCTTGAGTACATTGAAGACTCCAATGTGGTTACATTATCCTACCCGGGTTTCCAAATTGAACAGCTGTGTTCAGAAATCAGAGACCTTGTTCCATCATTCCAAATGAGTATCACAGCTAAAACTTTCAATCCATCACGAAAACATGCCGCTATAATTTTGACCCCTCAAAACCCCACTTTTTATGTAGTAAAACTGGGGTTTACAGGGGTATACATTATTTTTTTTATATTTCTGATCAAAATATGGATTGTGGGTACTGGTTAGAACTGCCTCACCAAGGCTGTTCTAACAAGTTCCCACAATCACTGTTTTCAGCAGAAATATGAAAACTATCAGAATTTTACGGAAGGGACATGATTTTTTTTTTATTATTATGTTGTGCGAACAAGATAATATCTTGAGCGGACAAGATATTATCTTGTTTGGACAACATATTATCTTGTGCAGACAAGATATTATCTGCACAGGATATTATCTTGTGCAGACAAGATATTATTTTGTTCGCACAAGATCCTGTGCAGACAACATAATATCTTGTTCGCACAAGACTTAATACTGTCCGCACAAGCTATCAAGTTGTGCAAACAAGATATTATCTTGTCCCCACAAGATAATATCTTGTCCGCACACATAGATCTTGTGCAGACAAGATCTCTGGTCGGTCTCATCGGAGTCTAACTGTTGGTTTTCTTTTGCTCCAGCATTTCAGTGGTTTCTTGCTGTCGAGTCCTCACCGTTGTCTCACCTCTGTGGTTCTTTGATTTCTGTGTTCACGGAGATGTTGCACTGATGAGTTAGGAGGCCTTCATGCGGACTGAACAAATTATTTGTCTAAATCGCGACGGAAGTAAGGGCGAGGATTGTGGCCACATAAAATCGATTTAAGCCCCCCAGTGGAAATCTTCCACTGACCGTTCCAAGGCGGCTCTTCTGTGGCGATTTATTTATTTTGTTGTTTGTTACTTACTGTGTGTATCACTGGTGTCTTTTAATTTTGGATGGCCATATGGCCATTTTGTGGGAAAGTAACTGTCCATATGGCCTTCCTTTGTTTAGGTTTCCATTATGGTCTGGTCGCTTAATGTTTGTATTTCTTTCCCTTTGGTGTCTTTTATGGATGGAGTAAGTTAATTGTATCAATTCCTGATCTTTGTTTTACTTCTACTTTTAATATCTTGTGCACACAAGATATTATTTTGTCTGCACAAGATAATATCTTGTGCCCACAAGACTTGTCCGCACAAGATAATATCTTGTTCGCACAACTTCCCACGATCTATGTTGTGCAAACAAAATAATATGTTGGGCGAACAAGATAATATCTTGTGTGCACAAGATGTTAAGTTGTGCAAACAAGATATTATCTTGTGTGCACAAGATAATATGTTGTCCACACAACATAAATTATGTTATCCGCACAAGATAATATCTTGTCCGCACAACATATTATCTTGTGCGCACAAGATAATTTCTTGTTCCCACAACTTAATATCTTGTTCGCACAACATATTAAAACAATTCATGTCCCTTCCCGGGTTCTGTAGAAGTTTCATCTGAAAATTTTCATTTATGTGGTAAAATGTTCAATAAATTTGAATAGGTGTGTTTTCGTAATGACTTAGATAGTATAATAGCCTCAATAGTGATCACCTACAATTTACTTTGAAAATGGCTGATCTTTTTGCAAACAGTGTACACCCTGATCAGTGGTCTCATTTTTGACATCAGATCTAGACCTGCATTGTTTGCATGTACCCTGTTTTGGGGTGTCCCAGACAAAATGTGTTAACTTCACATTAACAAGTATGGAACTGACAACCCTTTAAACCCCACTTGATAAACCTGTATACACCATATTTTTCATGCATATCAGTCTGTGTAAAACATTTGACCATACACCTCTCTAAAGGAGGCAGTTCTTGACTCATGGGCTATAATTTTTGCAACCTTTGTACAGTTCCCATAACCCATATCCTGCTGAATACAACAAAGCCTACCTTTGCAAACACTGTGAATTCAGATCAGGTGGCTTCTGAAGCCTTATGATCAGGACCCACACTATTTGTATCCAGGAAAACATTGTTTCAATCAGTTTGACTGATATTCAGGAATGGGTGTTACAAACTTCTTTAATCAGCAGGATGAGGGTTAGAACAGGCCACAAACCACGTGTGAAATACATTCGCTTTGTGAAATCAGCCAATCAAAGCATGGAGATTACCTATGGGTCTACTGAGTGTTGTCAGGGAAAATAGTCCTGGACTGAAGCTTAAACCGTTTCGTTTGGCCCTTTAATTCCCTGTTTATTAAGCAAAAGAGTAGACCCTGATCAGACGCCGTATTCTGCAGTGCCTGACCTGGGTTCATGCTGTTTGCCAAACCCAAACCCATGATTTCAGTCCTGATTCTATCTAGATAACCCTCTTATGCAACAGTTTCACCTCACATTGATAAGAATAGCCATTAAAAATAACATAGTGTTTTTTTTACTATAAACAACTGTTACCCGGTTTTCAGACAAGTCTGTGATTGTCATTTAGACTTCAGCACTGAAGAGCTTACTGCACTTTATAACTTTGGGTGGATTGATAAACACTGGACCCAAAAGTGTTCCAATATACTTTTATACATGCATATGAATCTATGAAAACGATGTGACCTCCTTTCTTCTAATTCCAAATTGGATAAATATACTAGGAGTTGCTAATCTGGAGCAATGTGTACAGCTGAGTATACATGCACAAACGAAAAGACTGTTCATTTCATGTCAAACATAATTAAGCCTTATCATCCCAACATAGCAGAAGGCACATTGGAGCTCTGGAGAAGGAGTAACGGGATTACTTCTGGTATTAAAATATGTTATGGATACATGTTAGAACTGCCTAGTTGAGGCTTTTCGAACAGATACCAGAAATGCCGGGTTAACACCAGTCCTGGTTAATAGATATGAGGAAAGTTTATCTAAATCATTTGGTTTGTACTGCTTGTATTCACCAGTCACAAATCTGGCTGCTCTGCGCTGGTCCGCCTCTAGCTGCTGGGTGTTTCTGGCAGTAAACGGGTCCCAGGAGGTCTACAGTATATAATTGCAACACGCAACACTATGACCTTGTCCGGAACAGTCCTTCGTGGGCACACACTGTCCGTGTTGGGGACATTGCATTTCTGTTGAATAGTTGGCGTGTCATACTAAGTTATTTATTAGACTTTCAAGGGGCGTAACAAATAAAAACAAACAAAAAAATCAACACTCTGCATATTTTGCAATAGTTTGGTTAATCACTTTAATTTTGATTAAAGGATTTCAATTAAAAAATACATAAAAATATGCCTAACATAAAGTTTTATGAATCTATTCCAGTTTGTATTGGTGACAAAATATTTGCTGGTAATGAACCTTTTCATAGTTGAAATTATTTTGATACTAATAGTAAGTTGCGGTCCTCCGCAAAAGAAGTCACCTAACTCCCAATTGGCTAGCTGATAACTGTCAAGCATACAGGAGTCAGCATATTGGCAGCCTAGGGAGAAGACCTACAACTAATCCCAGCTGGCGAACTGGGGGTAGCCCCTATGTGCCCTTGGCGCCCGGTTACCTTGAAACATCCGTCAAGTCATCTATTTATTTTGCATCAGGACAAAGAAGAAGAACAACGTTGAATTCGAAGGGATGTTTTTTATTGTATCGTGATCCCAAATGAATATCAAAGGAGTCAGTAAAATGTCCATTTAAAGAAGCATTTAACCCAGCTAATTAAGAATCAATTAGTCCTTACCAAAGAAACATTCTGACTAAAAGACAAAAATTATTCTATTGTGGAAGCAGGCTACAAACCGCATACAAATCCATACACTTTCCACTTGTCTGGAGCAAAATAATCCGTAATCAAAATTTGCCGCATGACGTTAAATTAAACTGGAAATTTCTTCTGACGAAACGTTAACTTTCAACGTCATTTTCCGCGTTTTACGCTGATACTGGTAACCGCTGATACTCGTTTTCAGCATTTCTTTTAGGGCTACTGATGAGGCCTTGATGGCCGAAACAAGCTTGTCAGGCCCAAACAACAAATGGATTCTGCTATTTTCGTTTTTGAATGCGTTCATGGTTCTCAAAGGGCATCCCTTTTAGCCTTATTTAATACACATGATTTAAAGCAAACTAGACATTTGAACAATTTCCTGCAATTGTTTTTAGCGATTGGTGGATTCTATACATGGACTCCTTTAATAGATTGTTCCCAGCAAGGACAATTTATATAGGTATGTTTAATAGACTGTTCCCACCAAGGACACTTTCTGTAGGTATGTTTTATAGACTGTTCCAAGCACAGACACTTCTGTAGGTATGTTTATAGACTGTTCCCAGCCCGGACAATTATATAGGTATGTTAAATAGACTGTTCCCACCAAGGACACTTTTCGTAGTTATGGTTAGTAGACATTTTCCAGCACGGACACTTTCTAAAGATTTCATTAAAAGACTGGTCCCAGCATGGACACTTTCTGTAGGTATATTTAAAAGACTGTTCCCACCACGGACACTTTCTGTAGTACGCTTCATAGTCTGTTCCCAGCACGGACACTTTCTGAAGCTATGTTTAATAGACTGTTCCCATCAAGGACACTTTCTGTAGGTATGTTTGATAGATTGTTCCCAGCACGGACATTTCTGCAGATATGGTTAATAGACTGTTCACACCAAGGACACTTTCTGAAGGTATTTTAATAGATTGTTTGCAGCACGGATACTTCTGTTGGTATGTTTAATAGACTGTTTCCAACAAGGACACTTTCTATACGTATGTTTAATAAGAAGTTCCCACCAAGCACACTTTCTGTAGCTATGTTTAATAGACTGTTCCAAGCATGGACACTTACTGTTGCTATGTTTAATAGACTATTCTCACCAAGGACACTTTCTGTAGCTATGTTTAATAGAATGTTCCCACCAAGGACACTTTCTGTAGCCATTTATAACAGATTGTTCCCACCAAGGACACTTCATGTAGCTATGTTTAATAGACTGTTCCCAGCATGGACACTTTTTGTAGCTATGTTTAATAGGCTGTTTCCAGCACGGACACTTCTGTATATATGTTTAATAGACTGTTTCCAACAAGGACTCTTTCTATACGTATGTTTAATAAACTGTTCCCACCAAGGACACTTTCTGTAGCTATGTTTAATAGAATGTCCCCACCAAGGACACTTTCTGTAGCCGTTTTTAACAGACTGTTCCCACCAAGGACACTTCATGTAGCTATGTTTAATAGACTGTTCCCAGCATGGACACTTTTTGTAGGTATGTTTAATAGGCTGTTTCCAGCACGGACACTTCTGTATATATGTTTAATAGACTGTTTCCAACAAGGACTCTTTCTATACGTATGTTTAATAAACTGTTCCCACCAAGGACACTTTCTGTAGCTATGTTTAATAGAATGTCCCCACCAAGGACACTTTCTGTAGCTGTTTTTTACAGACTGTTCCCACCAAGGACACTTCATGTAGCTATGTTTAATAGAATGTTCCCAGCATGGACACTTTTTGTAGCTATGTTTAATAGAATAATCCCACCAAGGACACTTTCTGTAGCCATGTTTAACTGACTGTTCCAACCAAGGACACTTCATGTAGCTATGTTTAATAGACTGTTCCCAGCATGGACACTTTTTGTAGCTATGTTTAATAGGCTGTTTCCAGCACTGACACTTCTGTATATATGTTCAATAGACTGTTTCCAACAAGGACTCTTTCTATACGTATGTTTAATAAACTGTTCCCACCAAGGACACTTTCTGTAGCTATGTTTAATAGAATGTCCCCACCAAGGACACTTTCTGTAGCCGTTTTTAACAGACTGTTCCCACCAAGGACACTTCATGTAGCTATGTTTAATAGACTGCTCCCAGCATGGACACTTTTTGTAGGTATGTTTAATAGAATGTTCCCACCAAGGACACTTTCTGAAGCCATTTTAACAGATTGTTCCCACCAAGGACACTTCATGAAGCTATGTTTAATAGACTGTTCCCAGCATGGACACTTTTTGTAGCTATGTTTAATAGGCTTTTTCCAGCACGGACACTTCTGTATATATGTTTAATAGACTGTTTCCAACAAGGACTCTTTCTATACGTATGTTTAATAAACTGTTCCCACCAAGGACACTTTCTGTAGCTATGTTTAATAGAATGTCCCCACAAAGGACACTTTCTGTAGCCGTTTAACAGACTGTTCCCCCCAAGGACACTTCATGTAGCTATGTGTAATAGAAAGTTCTCAGCATGGACACTTTTTGTAGCTATGTTTAATAGAATGTTCCCACCAAGGACACTTTCTGTAGCCATTTTGAAACAGACTGTCCCCACCAAGGACACTTCATGTAGCTATGTTTAATAGACTGTTCCCAGCATGGACACTTTTTGTAGCTATGTTTAATAGGCTGTTTCCAGTACGGACACTTTTGTATATATGTTTAATAGACTGTTTCCAACAAGGACTCTTTCTATACGTATGTTTAATAAACTGTTCCCACCAAGGACACTTTCTGTAGCTATGTTTAATAGAATGTCCCCACCAAGGACACTTTCTGTAGCCATTTTTAACAGACTGTGCCCACCAAGGACACTTCATGTAGCTATGTTTAATAGACTGTTCCCAGCATGGTCACTTTTTGTAGCTATGTTTAATAGGCTGTTTCCAGCACGGACACTTCTGTATATATGTTTAATAGACTGTTTCCAACAAGGACTCTTTCTATACGTTTGTTTAATAAACTGTTAGCCACCAAGGACACTCTCTGTAGCTATGTTTAATAGAATGTCCCCACCAAGGACACTTTCTGTAGCCGTTTTTAACAATCTGTTCCCACCAAGGACACTTCATGTAGCTATGTTTAATAGACTGTTACCAGCATGGACACGTTTTGTAACTATGTTTAATAGAATGTTCCCACCAAGGACACTTTCTGTAGCCATTTTAACAGACTGTTCCCACCAAGGACACTTCATATAGCTATGTTTAATAGACTGTTCCAAGCACAGACACTTTTTGTAGTTATGTTTAATAGGCTGTTTCCAGCACGGACACTTCTGTATATATGTTTACTAGACTGTTTCCAACAAGGTCTCTTTCTATACGTATGTTAATAAACTGTTCCCACCAAGGACACTTTCTGTAGCTATGTTTAATAGAATGTTCCCACCAAGGACACTTTCTGTAGCCATTTTTAACAGACTGTTCCCACTAAGGACACTTTTTGTAGCTATGTTTAATAGGCTGTTTCCAGCACGGACACTTCTGTATATATGTTTAATAGACTGGTTCCAACAAGGACTCTTTCTATACGTATGTTTAATAAACTGTTCCCACCAAGGACACTTTCTGTAGCTATGTTTAATAGAATGTCCCCACCAAGGACACTTTCTGTAGCCGTTTTTAACAGACTGTTCCCACCAAGGACACTTCATGTAGCTATGTTTAATAGACTGTTCCCAGCATGGACACATTTTGTAGCTATGTTTAATAGGCTGTTTCCAGCACGGACACTTCTGTATATATGTTTAATAGACTGTTTCCAACAAGGACTCTTTCTATACGTATGTTTAATAAACTGTTCCCACCAAGGACACTTTCTGTAGCTATGTTTAATATTTAATAGAATGTCCCCACCAAGGACTCTTTCTGTAGCCGTTTTTAACAGACTGTTCCCACCAAGGACACTTCATGTAGCTATGTTTAATAGACTGTTCCCAGCATGGACACCTTTTGTAGCTATGTTTAATAGGCTGTTTCCAGCTAGGACACTTCTGTACATATGTTTAATAGACTATTTCCAACAAGGACTCTTTCTATACGTATGTTTAATAAACTGTTTCCACCAAGGACACTTTCTGTAGCTATGTTTAATAGAATGTCCCCACCAAGGACACTTTCTGTAGCCATGTTTAATAGACTGTTGGCACCAAGGACACTTTCTGTAATTATGTTTAATAGACTGTTCCCGACAAGGATACTTTCTGTAGCTATGAATATTAGTCTCTTCGCAGCACGGACACTTCTGAAGGTATGTTTAATAGACGGACGGACACTCCTGTAGGTATGTTTAATAGACTGTTCCCACCAAGGACACTGTCTGAACCTATGTCAGGTAGACTGTTCCCATCACGGAAACACACTGGAGCTATGATTTATAGACTGTTCCCATCACGTACACTTCTGTAGGTATGTTTAATAGACTGTTCCCAGCACGGACGGTTACTGAAGCTATGTTCAATACACTGTTCCCACCAAAGACACTTGTTTCATATGTCGGGGGCTGGCAAAACGTATATGTGACGGGACAACACAAGGGAACCTCGAATCTATGTCCACTTGTGGGGCACTAACGCAAAGGAAATTCTAAGATACTTAGAATCCTTTACAATATTTATATGGAATAAGTCTAATATTTATAAACAACACTGGTTACATAATTTTACAAAGACAAACTTAAAGGGACAGTTGACTCGCAATCTATTCCACTTAGGTTAAGACAGAATGAAAATTAGTCTGGGCCCAATTAAATGTCTGTCTTAATACAAGTGGAATACACTTGAATCACACTTGAATTACACATGAAGTACACACACTCATTCACACCCTCAAATACTTAACATAATGTTCTTTCTCCCTTCCTGTTGATGATAAGGACCTGATGAGTGTTTATGGCACCATAATGTTTTATATAAACTTTACATTAACCAGTATATTCACAGTAATGACTGTTTCACCAACCAGTTTATGCCTCTGTGTTATACCGTGGCGATTACATCTATAGCTGCTCACCGCCGAATAAAATGTAGTAACAGGGGTGGGGGACACATAAACCCCTTTACATCATTCTATACTCATCATCCATATCATCACTGCCTCATATCACTGATGCCTCATATCACTGATGCCTCGTATCACCGTTGTCTTATATCAACGATGCCTCATATTAACGATGCCTTATATCAACAATGCCTCATATCAATGATTGACGTCAGGTGAGCGATTCAGGCTGCAATGTTGATATTCTATAAGTGTAACTGCAATGTCTCCAACACGGACAGTGGGCGCCCACGAAGAGGTGTTCCGGACAAGGTCATAGTGTTGCGTGTTGCAATTATATACTGTAGCCTGTATTACGTGCTATTCGACGTTTAACATTGACAGAGTGCAAATGCCATTTGTAGTTTTGCTTTTTTGTGCTTCATGTTAGCACGTATGGACATGAAGTTGTAAAACAATAAAACAACGGGCTAAATCCCGCCCACAATATCGCAACATTTTCTGACTCCGAGAGAACGCATTGTTTGAAGAAAGGATAGGCATGCCCTCTGCCAGGCTGATCAGGCTTGGAAGAGGCCAGAGGGACCTAAGGTCCGTGTCAATGAATGCGTCTTAAGGAACAGGAGAATATATGATTTAAGGTTGAGGATCCGAACGGTTTCTTATATAAGGACTTTCATGATAAGAGGGGTGGGTCATGCCCCAGGGGACCCCGGTGTATCCAAGGTCAATGTCGTTAAATGCATCTTACCATAAGAAACAAGAATACATTGTTTATGGGTGGGGATCATAAGCAGTTTCCGAGTTATTGCACATTTTATGAAATGAAGGGGTAGGACATGCCCACGGGTGACCCATTGGGAACCAAGATCTATGTCAGTATATGTGGTTTATCATAAGGAACAAGAATATAATATAGTCTATAGGGTGTTCCATTAATTCTGTCACTGTTTCGTGACCATACTGCACTAAAAGAGTAAGGGGTGCAATAAAAAACAACAAGAGGACCATTATGGCCCTGTATCGCTAACCTGAGTACAAGTCTGTTCAACACTTCCTCAGAATAAACAATTTGAAGTTTTCCGCAATTGGCCATTATGACCTACATAGTGGAACCAGGTGAACGAATCTGAACAAGGTCGATGTCAGGATGTATCTGACCGAGTGTGATCAAAATCCATGAGAAAAATCCGTTTGAAAATTTCCACCATGTCAGCCATAATATGACCTGCTTATGAACTGGAGCAGAAACATTTGAACAAATCTGAGAAAGATCAATGTCAGGATGCTAATGACCAAGTTTGATCAAATTCCAATCAAAGGTTCATGAGAAGTTGTTTGAAGTTTTTTATGATGTCAGCCATTTTGACCTACTTATGCACTGGATAAATTTGCATAAATTTGAGACTAGTCCATAATTATATGGATGCTTCTGACCAAGTTTCATCAAATTCTGTTTATCTGTTCATGAGAAAAGGCCATTTTATTTTTTTCAAGGTGACAGCCATTTTGACCTACTTATGCAGTAAAGTGAACCATTTGCATAAATTTGAGACTGGTCCAAATAAGGATGCTTCTGACCAAGTTTGATCTGTTCATGAGAAAAAGCCATGTAAAGTTATTTCAAGATGGCGGCCATAATGACCTACTTATTCATTGGAGAGGGCTCATTTGAATAAAACTGAGAAAGGTTGATGCCAGGATGCTTCAGGTCATGTTTGGACATTAGTTTTTGAAGAGCTGTTGTTTGAACAAAATACACTTCGTAAATACAAACTATGTCACTGTGACCTAATTTCACTACAGATTTGGATGATATGAATAATCTTGAGAACCAAAGTCCCAACGATGTCTCATACCAATTTTGAGTCAACTATACCAAGCTTTTTCGGATACTAAGTCAATTTAGTTGTTTTGCTATTTTTAGCTCACTGAGACGAAGTCTCAGTGTAGCTATTGTGATCACTTTTTGTCTGTCCGTCCGTCCGTCCGTCGTCCGTAAACACTTGTTCAAACGACTTCTTCTCCGAAACCACTGCACCTACGACTCTCAAAATTTATATGCAGCATGATCAGACTCGAGACATACAATTTTGCGAAAATTATCCGGGTCGACAATCCAAGATGGCCGCCGTTACTAAAAATAGCAAAAACAACTAAATCGACTTTTCTCTAGAACCGCATGGTATAATTGGCTGATTTTTGGTATTGAGCTTCGATGGGCACTAGGTTCTCAAATTTATATACAAAAACTCTGTAGTGGAATTAGATCACGGTGACCTACTTTATATTTACGACATATATTTTGTTCAAATGGCATCTCCTCGAAAACCAATGCTCAGATTTTGACCAAACTTGATCTGAAGCATTCTGATATCAGCATTTCTCAGATTTGTTCAAATGGTTCCGCCTCGATGCATAAGTAGGTCATAATGGAAAAACTTCAAACTGCTAATTCTCGTGAACTGGTGAAAAGGATTTGATCAGACATGGTCAGAAGCATCCATGCATCAACCAGTATTAGATATATTCAAATGGTTCCACTCCGATGCATAAGTAGGTCAAAATGGTCGATATCGGGAAAACTTCAAACCGCTGATTCTCGTGAATTGATGAACAGAATTTGATTAAACATGGTCAGAAGTATCCTTACATAAACATGTATCAGATTTATTCGAATGGTTCCACTCCGATGCATAAGTAGGTCATAATGGCTGACATCGTGAAAAACATAAAATTGCTGATTCTCATTAATGGCTGAACGGAATTTGATCAAACTTGGTCAGAAAGATCCTTACATCAACCTGTATCAGATTTATTCAAATGGTTCCACTCCAATGCATAACTAGGTGATAATGGCCGACATCATGAAAAATTTTAAACTGCTGATTCTCTTTAATGGATGAACAGAATTGGATCAAACTTGGAACCGTCTATTAAACATACCTACAGCAGTCTCCGTCGTAGGAAGAGAAAGTGTCCTTGTCGGGAACAGTCTATTAAACATAACTACAGAAAGTGCCCTTGGTGGGAACAGTCTATTAAACAGACCTAAAGAAGTGTCTGTGCTGGGAACAGTCTATAAAGCATTCCTAAAGAAGTGTCCTTGGTGGGAACAGTCCATTAAAAATACCTAAAGAAGTGTCCGTGTTGGGAACAGTCCATTAAACATAACTACAGAAAGTGTCCTTGGTGGGAACAGTCTATTAAACATACCTAAAGAAGTATCCGTGCTGGGAGCAGTCTATTAAACATAACTACAGAAAGTGTCCTTGGTAGGAACAGTCAATTAAACATACCTAAAGAAGTGTCTATGGTGGGAACACCATAAAAAAAAACTTTTAAACTTTAAAAAGTGTCCGTGCTAGGAATAGTCTATTAAACACCACAGGACCATTGGTCCTGAATCGCTCACCTGACGTCAGTCAGCCCAGCGGTTCCAGACACAGGCACACGACAGACAAACTCTGACCACCCTATAAGTTCACCAATGAGCTTTCGGCTCAGGTGAGATAATAACTACAAAAAGTGTCCTTGGTGGGAACATTCTATCAAACATAGCTACAGAAAGTGTTCTTGGTGGGAACAGTCTATTAAACATAGCAACAGTAAGTGTCCATGCTTGGAACAGTCTATTAAACAGAGCTGCAGAAAGTGTCCTTGGTGGGAACATAAACATTGAATCCTTAAGATTTTTCTTAGTAAAAAAGTTTGTGCTCAAAAAAATAATCTTACCAGATCTCAATAAAATTTTTGGAGTCTGGGTGAAAAATAGTGGGTTGTTCGGGGGACAGCAAGCAAACATTTTTTTATGGATGGCCTCAGCTCCGTTTTCAGGAATGTACACTTATTTGGACTTTCTCCTACACATAACTACAGCAGTGTCTGTGATGGGAACCGTCTATTAAACATACCTACAGCAGTGTCCGTCGTAGCAAGAGAAAGTGTCCTTGTCGGGAACAGTCTATTAAACATAACTACAGAAAGTGTCCTTGGTGGGAACAGTCTATTAAACAGACCTAAAGAAGCTGGGAACAGTCTATAAAGCATACCTACAGAAGTGTCCTTGGTGGGAACAGTCCGTTAAAAATACCTAAAGAAGTGTCCGTGTTGGGAACAGTCTATCAAACATAACTACAAAAAGTGTCCTTGGTGGGAACAGTCTATTAAACATACCTAAAGAAGTGTCCATGCTGGGAAAAGTCTATTAAACATAAATACAGAAAGTGTCCTTGGTAGGAACAGTTTATAAAACATACGTAAAGAAGTGTCTGTGCTGGAAACAGTCTATTAAACATACCTAAATAAGTGTCCGTGCTGGGAACAGTCTATTAAACATAGCTACATGAAGTGTCCATGCTGGGAACAGTCTATTAAACATAGCTACATGAAGTGTCCGTGGTGGGAACAGTCTGTTAAAAATGTCTACAGAAAGTGTCCTTGGTGGGAACATTCTATTAAACATAACTACAAAAAGTGTCCATGCTGGGAACAGTCTATTAAACATAGCTACATGAAGTGTCCTTGGTGGGAACAGTCTGCTAAAAACGGCTACAGAAAGTGTCCTTGGTGGGGACATTCTATTAAACATAGCTACAGAAAGTGTCCTTGGTGGGAACAGTTTATTAAACATACGTATAGAAAGAGTCCTTGTTGGAAAAAGTCTATTAAACATATATACAGAAGTGTCCGTGCTGGAAACAGCCTATTAAACATAGCTACAAAAAGTGTCCTTAGTGGGAACAGTCTGTTAAAATGGCTACAGAAAGTGTCCTTGGTGGGAACATTCTATTAAACATAGCTACAGAAAGTGTCCATGGTGGGAACAGTTTATTAAACATACGTATAGAAAGAGACCTTGTTGGAAACAGTCTATTAAACATATATACAGAAGTGCCGTGCTGGAAACAGCCTATTAAACATAGCTACAAAAAGTGTCCATGCTGGGAACAGTATTTTAAACATAGCTACATGAAGTGTCCTTGGTGGGAACAGTCTGTTAAAAATGGCTACAGAAAGTGTCCTTGGTGGGAACATTCTTTTAAACATAGCTACAAAAAGTGTCCATGCTGGGAACAGTTTATTAAACATAGCTACATGAAGTGTCCTTGGTGGGAACAGTCTGTTAAAAACGGCTGCAGAAAGTGTCCTTGGTGGGAACATTCTATTAAACATAGCTACAAAAAGTGTCCATGCTGGGAACAGTCTATTAAACATAGCTACATGAAGTGTCCATGCTGGGAACAGTCTATTAAACATAGCTACATGAAGTGTCCTTGGTGGGAACAGTCTGTTAAAAATGTCTACAGAAAGTGTCCTTGGTGGGAACATTCTATTAAACATAGCTACATGAAGTGTCCTTGGTGGGAACAGTCTGTTAAAAACGGCTACAAAAAGTGTCCTTGGTGGGGTCATTCTATTAAACATAGCTACAGAAAGTGTCTTTGGTGGGAACAGTTTATTAAATATACGTATAGAAAGAGTCCTTGTTGGAAACAGTCTATTAAGCATATATACAGAAGTGTCCGTGCTGGAAACAGCCTATTAAACATAGCTACAAAAAGTGTCCATGCTGGGAACAGTCTATTAAACATCGCTACATGAAGTGTCCTTGGTGGGAACAGTCTGTTAAAAATGGCTACAGAAAGTGTCCTTGGTGGGAACATTCTATTAAACATAACTACAAAAAGTGTCCATGCTGGGAACAGTCTATTAAACATAGCTACATGAAGTGTCCTTGGTGGGAACAGTCTGTTAAAAACGGCTACAGAAAGTGTCCTTGGTGGGGACATTCTATTAAACATAGCTACAGAAAGTGTCCTTGGTGGGAACAGTTTATTAAACATACGTATAGAAAGAGTCCTTGTTGGAAACAGTCTATTAAACATATATACAGAAGTGTCCGTGCTGGAAACAGCCTATTAAACATAGCTACATAAAGTGTCCATGCTGGGAACAGTCTATTAAACATAGCTACATGAAGTGTCCTTGGTGGGAACAGTCTGTTAAAAATGGCTACAGAAAGTGTCCTTAGTGGGAACATTCTATTAAACATAGCTACAAAAAGTGTCCATGCTGGGAACAGTCTATTAAACATAGCTACATGAAGTGTCCTTGGTGGGAATAGTCTGTTTAAAACGGCTATAGAAAGTGTCCTTGGTGGGAACATTCTATTAAACATAGCTACAAAAAGTGTCCATGCTGGGAACAGTCTATTAAACATAGCTACATGAAGTGTCCTTGGTGGGAACAGTCTGTTTAAAACGGCTATAGAAAGTGTCCTTGGTGGGAACATTCTATTAAACATAGCTACAAAAAGTGTCCATGCTGGGAACAGTCTATTAAACATAGCTACATGAAGTGTCCATGCTGGGAACAGTCTATTAAACATAGCTACATGAAGTGTCCTTGGTGGGAACAGTCTGTTAAAAATGTCTACAGAAAGTGTCCTTGGTGGGAACATTCTATTAAACATAACTACAAAAAGTGTCCATGCTGGGAACAGTCTATTAAACATAGCTACATGAAGTGTCCTTGGTGGGAACAGTCTGTTAAAAACGGCTACAGAAAGTGTCCTTGGTGGGGACATTCTATTAAACATAGCTACAGAAAGTGTCCTTGGTGGGAACAGTTTATTAAACATACGTATAGAAAGAGTCCTTGTTGGAAACAGTCTATTAAACATATATACAGAAGTGTCCGTGCTGGAAACAGCCTATTAAACATAGCTACAAAAAGTGTCCATGCTGGGAACAGTCTATTAAACATAGCTACATGAAGTGTCCTTGGTGGGAACTGTCTGTTAAAAATGGCCACAGAAAGTGTCCTTGGTGGGAACATTCTGTTAAACATAGCTACAAAAAGTGTCCATGCTGGGAACAGTTTATTAAACATAGCTACATGAAGTGTACTTGGTGGGAACAGTCTGTCAAAAACGGCTACAGAAAGTGTCCTTGGTGGGAACATTCTATTAAACATAGCTACAAAAAGTGTCCATGCTGGGAACAGTCTATTAAACATAGCTACATGAAGTGTCCATGCTGGGAACAGTCTTTTAAACATAGCTACATGAAGTGTCCTTGGTGGGAACAGTCTGTTAAAAATGTCTACAGAAAGTGTCCTTGGTGGGAACATTCTATTAAACATAACTACAAAAAGTGTCCATGCTGGGAACAGTCTATTAAACATAGCTACATGAAGTGTCCTTGGTGGGAACAGTCTGTTAAAAACGGCTCCAGAAAGTGTCTTTGGTGGGGACATTCTATTAAACATAGCTACAGAAAGTGTCCTTGGTGGGAACAGTTTATTAAACATACGTATAGTAAGAGTCCATGTTGGAAACAGTCTATTAAACATATATACAGAAGTGTCCGTGCTGGAAACAGCCTATTAAACATAGCTACAAAAAGTGTCCATGCTGGGAACAGTCTATTAAACATAGCTACATGAAGTGTCCTTGGTGGGAACATTCTATTAAACATAGCTACAAAAAGTGTCCATGTTGGGAACAGTCTATTAAACATAGCTACATGAAGTGTCCTTGGTGGGAACAGTCTGTTGAAAACGGCTACAGAAAGTGTCCTTGGTGGGAACATTCTATTAAACATAACTACAAAAAGTGTCCATGCTGGGAACAGTCTATTAAACATAGCTACATGAAGTGTCCTTGGTGGGAACAGTCTGTTAAAAACGGCTACAGAAAGTGTCCTTGGTGCGGACATTCTATTAAACATAGCTACAGAAAGTGTCCTTGGTGGGAACAGTTTATTAAACATACGTATAGAAAGAGTCCTTGTTGGAAACAGTCTATTAAACATATATACAGAAGTGTCCGTGCTGGAAACAGCCTATTAAACATAGCTACAAAAGGTGTCCTTAGTGGGAACAGTCTGTTAAAAATGGCTACAGAAAGTGTCCTTGGTGGGAACATTCTATTAAACATAGCTACAGAAAGTGGCCCATAGGGGCTTGAAGACATATATGGGCTGCATGATGCTTCCACGCAGAGCTGAATCCAGCCCGCACACTAGTACTGGTAAACCGCTTAGAGGATCTAAGCCTGTCCAGGAACTGCGGTGCGAGGCGGACCGTCCATGCTAATAAACCCTGTTGGTTTCATTGGGCGACAGGGCTTGAGATGTAATTTCATCTCAATGTCGGGTAAAAGTCCCACAAAATTGAAAGCAGCGTCTCCAAAATGACCTTTACAGTGTTGACGGGGACGTTAAACCTCAAATCAAACAAACAAACAAACTACAGAAAGTGTCCTTGGTGGGAACAGTTTATTAAACATACGTATAGAAAGAGACCTTGTTGGAAACAGTCTATTAAACATATATACAGAAGTGTCCGTGCTGGAAACAGCCTATTAAACATAGCTACAAAAAGTGTCCATGCTGGGAACAGTCTATTAAACATAGCTACAGAAAGTGTGCCTGGTGGGAACTTCTTATTAAACATACGTATAGAAAGTGTCCTTGTTGGAAACAGTCTATTAAACATACCAACAGAAGTATCCGTGCTGGGAACAATATATTAAACATACCTACAGAAAGTGTCCTTGATGGGAACAGTCTATTAAACATAGCTACAGAACGTGTCCTTGCTGGGAACAGACTATGAAGCGTACTACAGAAAGTGTCCGTGGTGGGAACAGTCTTTTAAATATACCTACAGAAAGTGTCCATGCTAGGACCAGTCTTTTAATGATAGCTTTAGAAAGTGTCCGTGCTGGAAAATGTCTACTAACCATAACTACGAAAAGTGTCCTTGGTGGGAACAGTCTATTTAACATACCTATATAATTGTCCGGGCTGGGAACAGTCTATAAACATACCTACAGAAGTGTCTGTGCTTGGAACAGTCTATAAAACATACCTACAGAAAGTGTCCTTGGTGGGAACAGTCTATTAAACATACCTATATAAATTGTCCTTGCTGGGAACAATCTATTAAAGGAGTCCATGTATGGAATCCACCAATCGCTAAAAACAATTGCAGGAAATTGTTCAAATGTCTAGTTTGCTTTAAATCATGTGTATTAAATAAGGCTAAAAGGGATGCCCATTGAGAACCATGAACCATGAACGCATTCAAAAACGAAAATAGCAGAATCCATTTGTTGTTTGGGCCAGACAAGCTTGTTTCGGCCATCAAGGCCTCATCAGTGTCCCTAAAAGAAATGCTGAAAACGAGTATCAGCGGTGACGAGTATCAGCGTAAAACGTGGAAAATGACGTTGAAAGTTGACGTTACGTCAGAAGAAATTTCCAGTTTAATTTAACGTCATGCGGCAAATTTTGTTTACGGATTATTTTGCTCCAGACAAGTGGAAAGTGCATGGATTTGTATGCGGTTTGTAGCCTGCTTCCACAATAGAATAATTTTTGTCTTTTAGTCAGAATGTTTCTTTTGTAAGGACTAATTGATTTTTAATTAGCTGGGTTAAATGCTTCTTTAAATGGACATTTTAATGACTCCTTTGATATTCATTTGGGATCACGATACAATAAAAAACATCCCTTCGAATTCAACGTTGTTCTTCTTCTTTGTCCTGATGCAAAATATATAGATGACTGACGGATGTTTTTAAGGCAACAGGGCGCCAAGGGCACATAGGGGCTACCCCCAGTTCGCCAGCTGGGATTAGTCGGAGGTACTGCTCTTTTCCCTAGGCTGCCAATATGCTGACTCCTGTCTGCTTGACAGTTATCAGCTAGCCGATTGGGAGTTAGGTGACTTCATTCGCGGATTGTTGTTGTTTTCCAGTTTCCCCGTGTCGCGGGTCGTCAGCTGGTGGGGTCCCAGGGAACGAATCCATGCTGGCACTACACCGTAGCCGTTCGGTGGTACCCCTATTCCCCGTTGCCGGTGAACAGGGAGACCATCGCTCGGCTCCAGTCCCGTCCGTCCATGTTTGTCGTCTCACGTCTCAGGTGTCTCCGAGCCCACGGGCATCCCCTTGCCCTGTAGCCAATCGCCGAGCTCCGTCCTGAGAGGTTTGTGAAACGGTGCCGTGACCTTTCCAGGTCTCGGTGGGGCTTATATTTTGTCTTCCCGTTTGCTTCAGGAGTACATGTGTCCTGTCGCTAAAGGGCATCTTTAAATGTAGGAGTTTCTGGGCTAGGCGTGCTTCATATTTCAAGGGCTGTGGATATGTTGCACAGTTCCAATGTGAGCCTTTGTTTTTGTGCAACATAGTTTAGTTGTAGTAATTTGGAACTCCATTCTAAAGGTTTGGCTGCGTGATTGCACTGCGTTTAAGTTATAGCAGTGCTGTGCCTTGGGTTTTTGCGGTTTGCCGCAAAGGGGTGTGGGTTGTTTTGTGTAACAGGGTAGGCTCCGAGTTTGAACTTATCATTAAGGGGATCGTTTAGCAGTTAATTTTGTTTGAAAGTTTCATTGCGATTTGGAAGACGTTTCTAAAGATTGCTATACACGTTTCCATGTTACGTGTTATGCGCCTTATATTCAATCAGGGGATTCGAGACAAAGTTTTTTAGCCATTTTGTGGTGCTTATTTGCACCACAAAATTGTAGATTCCATCCATTTATTTCTTCTAGCTTGTAGCTTCAGCCGCATCTACACCCTCACGCCAGCACCATGTCTATGGATGTCGTCTACGCTTTTTGTATCAATTTTGATATTGGTATTTTTTTTTTATTTTTTTTTTGTTTGATTTTTGCATATTGTTGTAACGTATGTACATTTTTATGCCCCCGCCATTCGAAGAATGGTGGAAAGGGCATATAGCGTTGCCCCTGTCCGTCCGTTCGTCCGTCCGTCCGTCCGTCCGTGCGTCCGTCCGTGCGTCCGAAACTTAAACGCAGTCAATAACATCCTTATTTCTTGATGGATTTTAAAATTACTCGGCAGAAATGTTAACCATCATGAGACGACGTGTCACGTGCAAAACCCAGGTCCGTACCTCCAAGGTCAAGGTCATACTTAGAGGTCAAAGGTCAAAAAAAGGCTCCGAAACTTAAACGCAGTCAATAACTTTCTTATTTCTGGATGGATTTTGAAATTACTTTGGAGAAATGTTAACCATCATGAGTCGATGTGTCACATGCAAAACCCAGGTCCATACCTCCAAGGTCAAGGTCATACCTGGAGGTCAAAGGTCAAAAAAAGGCTCCGAAACTTAAACGCAGTCAATAACTTTCTTATTTCTGGATGGATTTTGAAATTACTTTGTAGAAATGTTAACCATCATGAGTGGATGTGTCACATGCAAAATCCAGGTCCGTACCTCCAAGGTCAAGGTCATACTTGGAGGTCAAAGTTCAAAAAAACGGTCCGAAACTTAAACGCAGCCAATAACTTACTTATTTTTGGATGGATTTTGAAATTATTTTGAAGAAATGTTAACCATCATGAGACAATGTGTCACATGCAAACCCAGATCCGTACCTCCAAGGTCATACTTGGGAGGTCAAATGGCATAAAAAGGGTCCAAAACTTAAACACTGTCAATAACTTTCTATGGATGAATATGAACATAGACATATTTTCGGGCGGGGGCATCCGTGTCCTATGGACGCATTTCTAGTTACATTATTTGGTCTGTGCCCCCAGCTTAATGAGTATATATGCGGGCGGATGTGCTCGCCCCGCCACGGACCTGTCGTGTTTGTTTTTCTTGTGCTTTAAAGATGGTGTTGTCCGTTTTGGGCAAGCCCACCCGCTCTCTTATGCTGGGTAGGACAGTTTTTGTACCTGCAAGGTTGTGCTTGTAGATTATATTTTGTGATTTTTGTTTATTCTGTACATACAACATATAGTATAGTGTGACGGCCTCCGCCGTCTCGGGCCCAAGTTCGTGTTTATTTTAGTTTGTGGGTGACCTCTATCGCGGAGGATGTGGAAGTAAGTCAATCTCCTTTTCTGCATTTTTTTGTTAAAGTTAGGAAAATGTGGTGCCCTCCTCCACGTAGGATGTCATATTCTGTGGGACCGTAAGTGGGTCATTCTGAGTCGCCATGTTTACATGTCATTATCGCATCCTACTTGAAGGAAGGCACCATAGGAGGAATTGTATTCCTACCTAGTCGTTTGAGGGCTCGAGATATCGTGTGCCGATCTCGTTAGCAATGCAGTTAGTACAAATTCATAGGTCGCTTACAAGCGTCCGCCTGCGCATGTGCGCAGTCGAGCACTCCTATGCGATCTTGTTTTTATGTGTCATATTTACAGTTAACAATGTTTGAAATCGCTTTTTGGGAACTAAACTCTTCTTCTTCTTCTTCTATCTCCAGATTTTTGATCTCTCTTTTCCTATACTATCCTCTCTACGGGATTCCTACTCTACAACTATTCTACAACTATCGCTTTATCTACCTAATTGAGCATTTCGTGGGTGGATGTATGTTGTTTTAGTTTTGCGTGGGTGGTTTTGTGTTGATGCCCTCCTTCAGGGTCGCGCTAAGTCATGCCCTAGTTAGTTAGTTTATTTCCCTTATCTGTATAAATATATGGTCGTCTTGACCGTCCGTTTTAATTACGGTCATGGCGCGATTTGCTGTTTTTTTGGTGATTCTTATGTTAAACGACAAGGGCAGTACCGAGGGCTGTTTGATGTACCAGGCGAGGTTCGGTTTTTCGGCCATGGTGGTATGCGCGAGGCGAGCTATGATGTTGACTTGTGGGACAGCGTTTCATATTTTCCGAAGGCAAAGTTGGGACAGCGATGGCCGCCTCCACAGGCGCTATTATAGGGACCGTATTCATTTGGTCAGAAGCAATACCATGTGTGCTTAGAGAGAGCCTTCCTGTGATTTTTCTGCTAGTCAGGTGTTTATAAAAGGGTCCTTTTGTGGCCCCCAGATCATTCCGTTTGGGTGACCTTATAATGTACATCCTTTATTCGAAAGCGAAAAAAAAAAGAAAAACAAAGAGATGTGATAAGGCCTATTGTTTCTTATTTCTGTCCCACTAATCTATGTGCATTCCTGAAGGAGAGCCTTTTGTTTGCTAGTGTGTTGGTGTGCCGTTTTCCTTTGGGTTGTGTGGCTCTCGATCAGCCAGGATTTTGACGCAACGCTGCTCAGTGCCAAAGTCCTAAGACCGCAAACCCCAGCGTTACATCTCGTCCTGATTTCCCGTTTGCCTTCCCCCCTCCGGAGAGGCCGGGCGATGGATTTTCCTTGTGATGGATCCATGCCCAGTTCCGGCGTGTTCTCGTGTGATCCTATTTCGGGCAGTGTGGCTCCCGATCAGCTAGGATTTTGGTGCAGCGCTCATAAGTGCAAAGCCAGTGGGCCGCAACCACAACGCTACACCTCGTCTTAACCTCTCGCTTGCCACACCCCTTTGGAGGATGGGTCGGGGCTATGGATTTTCCTTGTGGTGGGTCCATGCCCCGTTCTGTTATGGTCTTCTCACAGTGATCCAGGGATCGCTGTCACCGTTAGGCACTCCTAAGTGCAAAGCCGAGGCCGCAAACCACAGTGCCTACCGTTGACTTTGTTCCCCTTTTTGCCGTGAGACGGCCGCCCTTTGATCACTACGCTCCTTTTTGGTTGGTAGCGTCTAAGGTGCGGTTAAATCATTTATTGTTTCTGAAATCGGGTCTCTAACGATTTTGGTTTCAGGCATGTTTGTGTGTAACCTCGTACGGGGTGTGTCTCTCGTAACAGTGCAATAAATTTAGTCTGCGCCCTTAGCTTTCCCCTGTATTTTGTCCAGGTAGTTTGTTTTCTCAAAGAAATTGAAAACCGCGTCCCTCATTTCCTGTGACATTAGATTGAGCAAAGCAATCGCGTTTATCTCCCCTTGGTATCCTAGTGCTGTCAGTTTTAGTTCCCTCCTAGCGGGGCCGTTCGCGGAGGACCGCAACTTACTATTAGTATCAAAATAATTTCAACTATGAAAAGGTTCATTACCAGCAAATATTTTGTCACCAATACAAACTGGAATAGATTCATAAAACTTTATGTTAGGCATATTTTTATGTATTTTTTAATTGAAATCCTTTAATCAAAATTAAAGTGATTAACCAAACTATTGCAAAATATGCAGAGTGTTGATTTTTTTTTTTTTTTTTTTTTTTTTTTTTTTGATTTGTTACGCCCCTTGAAAGTCTTATAAATAACTTAGTATGACACGCCAACTATTCAACAAAAATGCGAGGCGTTATCAAATTTCATAACAGTCATAAAAATAAATAACTTTTAATAAACGACGACTGTTATTCGCTTGACCCAAATGAAGAGAATAGAACACGATACATTTAAATTAATATGCAAAGATAACCCAAATTTTACGGTTTTCTGTATCTACAACTTAATTTCCAGTGTCCCCACCACGGACACTTTGTTCCGGCGAACGACTGTTCCCACGAGCGACATCATGTTGTGTGTTGCAAATATACCCTACTCCAGGAGGTAGCTGCATACTCAACCACAGGCCGAACGAGAGAAGTGTAGCATTGTGCCTTGATCGCTCTTGGGCATCTTGAAACATTCCTCCGCAAGAAGGCAAGAGTGTTGGTTGCCTTTTTGTAGCCTCGTCCACGTGGTTATTCCATGATAGGTTGTCAGCCAGTGTGACCCCAAGATACGCTCCTTGTTTAACAACTTCTAGGTCGTGATTGTGGATGTTGTATATATGCGCTGATGGGGTGACGTTTTCTTGTTATCCCCACCACAACGCACTTGGTAGAATTAAAAGACATCTGCCAGTCCTTCTCCCATTGTTGAAGGTGGTCAAAGTCATCCAGCAGGCTAATGCTGTTTGGCTTGAGCGGATGATCCGGTACAAGAGGCTATCATCTACAAAGAGTCGAGCAGTGGATGACACCTTCATTGGCATTTCGTTGATGTACAGAAGGAATAGTAGAGGCCCCAAAACCGTTCCTTGAGGGACACCTGAGGTGACAGCGGATGATTCTGACGTGTGGCCTTCGACGAGTACTTGCTGGCTCCGGTCTGACAAGAAACTTTGGATCCACTGCAGAGTAGCATCGTTCATGCCGTAGTGTCGTAACTTCAGTAGGAGGCGTTGGTGTGGTACCTTGTCGAAGGCCTTGCTGAAGTCTAGCAGAACTGCATCTATCTGCTCTCGCTCATCTAGTTTGGCCGAGATGTCCTGAAGCGTTAGCAGGAGTTGGCTGTTGCAATAAAGGTGCAAGTTATGATTTTTTGAAGTCCAGAGAGCGACCAAAATTATTCCAGCTTTTAAAAGATATCTTATACATTGCATTTACTTACGATTTTCTAATGTTTTCCAGTAAATATAAGTGCGTTTGGGCATTTATATGTGCTTTCTGGTATTTTGGTTGCTTTCCGATAGTTTGGGTATGAATGTCATTTGACGTGTCACCAGTAACAATTCTGATTCTGATTCTGGTGCTTTCCGGTAATTCTATGCACCGTGAATAATTTTCGGTTCGGTTCGGCCGGTCTACCTAAACACTGCAAAGACAGCAAAAGACACGCAAAGACAGGCAAAGACGCGCAAAGACACACAAAGACGCGCAAAGACAGGCAAAGACACAAAACGACATTTAAATTGGACAAAGACACATAAAAATATGCTTAGAGACCCCATCCCAGACCCACAAACCCCCATAATGCATTGTCACCATCATAAAAGATAAAAGAGCGCAAAGACTATGAGGCTGAGATATAAGGGATAAGACACATAAAATAAGCCAAGATACGCAAAGACACCAAATAAAACACAAAGATATGCATAAAAGCAATAATTAAATAAATATATGGGCACATATGAAATATACATGTATATAAATGAATAGAAAAAATCGAGTTTTTTAAGTCGCACAAAAGATGGGCAAAGACACACCAAAGATAGGCAAAGACACACAGAAATATACAAAAATGCCCAAAGAGCCCCCTCTTCTCTCTTCCCCCCCCCCCCCCCCCCCCCCACCTCCTCAACAAATAAACGTTATGCATAGTCACCGAAAACATCCATATATCATTGAAGACATAAATGCGCGATTCATATCCTAGTAACACTAGGAAGAATCTATGTTTGAAGCAGAAATAAGAAAAATAATTAATACCCAGGTAAACCCAATTTTGTGTAAGAATATGGGGTTTAAGGGTGCAATATGAGAAGATGAAAAAATATTTTATATGAGCGTCTTTGATAATTGTTCTAACGATCATCAATAACGTTGTTAACAGCAATTTGTATAAAATTCGTGTTAAAACAATATGCAATATGAGAAGATATGGAAAAAATAGGCACGAGCGTCTTTAATCATCTGACTGAAGATCATCAGCAAAGGTGTTAACAATGTTTTGTACAATCGATTGATTTTAATTGCTGATTAATCGATTCACACATAATCTCGAACCACTTTGATTATCGAATCGCATTTTAAAAGGTGCGAAAAACGCTTTCACGAGCTTCTTTAATTGGCACCTTTGCGCATGGCACAGACATCTAGGTAATCTTAAAGAAGTGGCATGTTCTTATTACCGGCCCCGATAGCTCAGTGGTAGACCGGCCCCGATAGCTCAGTGGTAGAGCGTCCGCTTCGGGAATGGGAGGTCGCGGGTTAGATCCCCGGCCGCGCCATACAAAAGGCGTGAAAATTTTACTAGGAGCTCCCTTGGCTGACGCTCGCATTATCAGGGGTAGTCCTAGGAAGATAAATGAAGGCAGGTAAGTATTTGTTAGAGGATACTTTGTTTGTCGCAATAAAAGCTCTACAGAGCTTATGTTATTTGTTTCGAATATGCGACGTTAAATAAAGCTTCTTTATCTTTATCTTTTAAAGAAAATTGGTTAACGAACAATTTATATCTACTCTAATACTATAAAGTTTTTTATGTGTCTTTGCCGGTCTTTGGTGTGTCTCTGTCCGTCTTTTGTGCGTCTTTGCGTGCATTTCAAACTTAAAAAAAAATCGATTTTTTTCTATTTATTTATATCAATTTCATATCTGCCTACATATTTATTTATTTTTTTGCTTTAAAGCTTGTCTTTGCGTTCCATATGGTGTCTTTGCGTATCTTGGCTTATTTTTTGTGTCTTTGCTTATCGCTTTATATCTCAGCCTCATAGTCTTTTGTCTTTTATGATGGTGACTATGCATTATGGGGGTTTGTGGGTCTGGTATGGGGTCTTTCAGTGTCTTTGCTTAATTTAAGTGTCTTTGCCCGTCTTTCGTGTGTCTTTGCGCGTCTTTGCCCGTCTTTGCGTACTTTTCCCGTCTTTGCGGTATTTAGGTAGACCCGGTTCGGCTTTAACTTTCTATGTCAACATTTCACACTCATTTTACACACATTTGTTTTGCCAAAATTCGGTATGTATCTCTTATTTTATTATGCAGAAAATACTTTTATACTCCGTGATAAATAAGCTATCACGGCTATCGCAGTTTAAACGGAATGCAGATTACAAATGTGAAAGTGTTAATATTGAAATTCGCAAATTAGCACGTGCATGTATACAGTGCTGTAGGCTAATTCTGCGCACTTAAGACTTTGAGCTTTTGTTTCATCCATTCCAGGGATCCAAAACATATGTTGCAGCACTATGCTATACAGTTGTCTTAGCTTGTTAAAAGACAGTAGCAACCATTAATTTCTATGGTGCAGTTATGTTGTGGTCTCTCTTTAAAAAGACACCCCCCATGTTAAGACGCCATCAATTTTGTCTGCTAATTCCGCGCACCCGAACAATACCATCCAGTCAAGATAAGATACTTTAAACAAGGAAAGATGTTTTGTTGTTATACTTGACTTGTCATGTGTTTATTAAAAGTTGATGGTCCAGTTGGTTGAAAAAAATAGATTTCTGTAAAAATATTTCAAAGTTAAGTAAGGGCCTATGGCGCTCATTAAATCTGATTCAGGTAAAAACAAAAAATGCATTTCTTTCGCCCAGTTTACAGCCCAAGTCTCATCCAAAATAATATTTGAAGCTTTGTTTTGATACCTGTCAAAGAAAAATGAAAACATTTAATCTGGTTCATTTAGTTTTGAAATAATCCCAATGCGCCGAATTGGCAGATGCGCAGAATTAGCCTACATGACTGTAGTTGCCGTACTGGTCGTAAGTTCGCCTGGGATGTCCTGGAATGGACCTAACATTGAAGCCCAATGTAGCAGGAGGAGAAAATCTGTCGAGGACCCCGACCGAGTATTGAATCCACGACCCTTGGCAAGCAAGCGACAAACAGACAAAACCAAAGACTAAACGCTATAAACTCTCTCTCCCGATGCATCAGGTGCTTCAACAGGCTCTGCACCATATACATACATATACAAATGCCACTAGGTCTGCAAACCTGGAGTGTTTATAATGTACACCTGAGAGTAATGGTCAAATGTGACCAGTAGCAGCGTGATAGCTCAGTGGTTAGTGCACTTGCCTCTGATGCTAGAGGTCCCGGGTTCTATCTATCTATCTTTTGATACTGCGTCGGTCACATTTGACCATTACCGCAGGTGTATATTGCATACACTCCAGGTTTTGCAGAATGAAAGCCTACACAGTAATCATGTAATTATGGTAGGGATCTTTAACCTGCACAGGGAATCAAGCATCTAATTAGAAGACGCAATCGAATGTACTTTCGTGCTCGTAAGTCTAGTAGCCCTGACGTTAAGAGCCATTACAAAAGGTTCAGAGCACATGTACAAAAGGTAATAAGAGATGCATATTGGAAGCATGTTTCCAGCATCTTTACCTTTGAGGATGATAATACAGATCCCGACAGTCCCCAGAAGAATGGTAAAGTAAAAAAGTTTTGGTCATTTGTAAAGTCCCTGAAAAAGGAAGCCTTTGGGATCACTTCGTTAAGAGATAACGGTATTCTCAAAACAGATTCGCGCGATAAGGCCAACATATGTAACAAACAGTTTCAATCTGCATTTACGCGTGAAACTGATGGTGAGCTACCAACTAAAGGTAATAGTCAGTTCCCCTCAATGGGGGACATAACAGTTGACCCAAACGGGGTCGCCAAACTGTTAGGTAAGCTCAAAATACATAAGGCATCTGGGCCGGATGACCTGAATGCCAGGGTGCTTAAAGAATGTGGTGCTGAAATTTCACCTGTGCTGGCCTTTATCTTCAATGAATCACTCGCCCAGGGCACTGTACCAGATGACTGGCGACAAGCTAATGTTACCCCGGTCTATAAAAAAGGAGAAAAATACGATGCAGCAAATTATAGACCAGTGTCGCTAACATGCATCTGTTGCAAAACCCTGGAGCATATAATAGTTAGTAACATCAACAAGCACCTAGCCTTAGAGAGCATTCTTGCTGACTGTCAACATGGTTTCCGAAGTCAAAGGTCTTGCGAAACTCAATTAGTTCAGTTTTACCATGACATTGTGAGCAATCTGGATGGGGCCACAAACCGTGGCCACAAACAGACTGACTTGATTATCATGGACTTCGCTAAGGCCTTTGACAAGGTACCTCACAGGAGGCTATTGTATAAATTGGATTACTATGGGATAAGAGGATCCACACACAGGTGGATTAGCTCATGGCTCTCAGGGCGCTCACAACAAGTTGTACTTGATGGCCAAGCGTCTGATCCAGTCCCTGTTTTATCTGGTGTCCCCCAAGGTTCGGTCCTTGGACCGGTCCTTTTCTTGGTATTCATTAATGATCTCCCTGATAACATCAGGTCATCTGTCCGTTTGTTTGCTGATGATTGTGTCCTTTATAGGAATATATATTCTTCTTCTGACTGTCTTATTCTACAAGATGACCTGAATCAACTAGCACAGTGGGAGGCCGATTGGCAGATGAAGTTCAATGTGGCCAAATGTCATTCAATGAGGGTGTCGCGACACCCTCCTGACAAACAAATTAAGTTTGACTATAAACTACACCAGCAAATCTTGGAGCAGGTTCAATCCGCCAAATATCTTGGTATCACCATCACTGATGATCTTGATTGGGGTCAACACGTTTCAGAAATTACATCAAAAGCAACTAGGACTTTAGGATTTCTTAGACGAAACTTGGCTTTTGCACCTAGGCAGACAAAGGATGTTGCATATAAAACATTGGTTCGCCCTCAGCTAGAATATGCATCACCCATTTGGCATCCCTATGTTAAAACTCAGATTCAGCAGGTGGAGAAGGTGCAGAGGACAGCTGCTCGATGGACCTGCCGACGATGGCGCAATAGAAGCAGCGTCGGTGACATGCTTAACGAGCTGGAATGGCCGTCCCTAGAGGCCCGTCGTGAGCAGTCCTCTTTAACCTTCTTCTATAAGATACATTCAGGTACAGTGGCCGTTAATAAAGATAAATACTTGACCCCTGTGACAGTTTCAACTCGAACAAGGGCATCAAAAGTAAACAACTCACAGTATCACAGGTACCAGTCCTACAGTGATGCCCTGAAAAATTCCTTCTTCCCTAGGACTATTCCCCAGTGGAATAGTCTTCCCTCTTCTGTGGTGAATGCTAAGACTGCAGAGGAGTTCAAAGCCCATACAGTGTAAGATTGAGACTCAGAGGTATGCGTTTTAGTATACCTCTGTTATTCAGATTGTAAATAGTTTTAAGGACTCATCCAGTGACTTCTCTTTTTTTTTTTTTTTTTTTTTTCAGCTAAATTCTAAATTTAGCTACGCACCCAACTGAGGTAATGGCCAAATATGACCGACTCAGTATAAGAAGATAGATAGATAGGAATGGTTCGATCCCCGGCAACGGCGATAAAATTTCGGTGTCCGAACACGCTCCATTGGCATCATTTGCAGGGATGAATGTCATAAAGTGCACCGTCCTTCGCATCGGGGCGTTAACTGGAGGCCCCCTGTGCAGGTTAAAGATCCCTACCGTAATTACATGATTGCTGTGTAGGCTTTCATCCTGCAAAACCTAGAGTGTATGTAATCACACTGGTAAAGGCAAGCGCAGGGTAAGGAACAAACACACCGGATAAGGAATTTTTTCCGCTCAGGATAAAAAAGAAAATGGCGGAATGGGTATCACATGTGCAGGTTTGTTGTTGTTCTAGATCTCGTGTTATGGTTACTTATCAATACGGCTGCTCACATTAGCTTCACGGAAGACACATATTATTCACAAATGTATCTTCGATGGTCCGAATTCGACAGTTACAACCAGTCAAACGGAGAACCGGACACAGTGGAGCTACTCCACCGCGAAATCTCATTATTTTACATGACACGCTCTTCTGGGAAGATGGCATGCACTTTTTTGTTGGTTGTAGACATGCACATGATAAATCGGACTGTTGCAAATACGATTTAAGGAAAATTTGAAATTAGAAGGCCCACAGTGAGAAATCCTAGTTCAATTTTCAATACAACGCCCATGGGCAAGGAAATGGGTACAACGCATATGATAAGACACAAAATTTTCCGGCGAAAATGGTTCTTGTATGGTCGTAGCACCTGGAAATTGCCATCTCAGATTAGGTTTTCCGATATTAATAATTAGTCCTACATAGTTTAAAGTACCAATTGTGACCTTTAGGAAACGTTCAAAGTTATGTGCATAGTCTTGACATGTGCATTGCTCTGGTTCATCCCCTATGAGGGGACAGATGGATTTGGTTCATCGCGATCATGAATTAGAGAAATGATATTTATGTCCATGCAGTATTTGTGGTAGAAACAGAACTTGGCGAAACCATGCAAAAGGTATGTCTCACGAATTTGGCGAAGTTACCTATCTTATTTTCAGCCAAAAAAACAAACAAACAATTTTCTACCACAAATACTGCATTGACATAAATATCATTTCTCTAACTCATGATCGCGATATGAATATGACTGATATGTTGTCTTACGTTTCGAGTTATTCCATCTAACTCCGTCTTTAGAGAACTATAACATGTACATATTTGATTTGTTTGTTTGTTGGTTTGTATTGGGATTTAACGGCCCAGTCAACACTATTTAGGTCATTTTTGAGCCGGTCAGTTTATCCACACTTTGCCTGGGCAAGCTTATACGTAAGCGGTTTACTAGTACAGTGGACATTCTTTCGCTATAGAAGCTGACAACTGCCCTTTTTGAATCAGTGGAAGGGATGATGATGATGATTTCGTGTTTAACGACGCATCAACCCTGTGGGTTATAAGCTAGTGGAAGGGAGAGAATGACCGTAGAAAAGATTTCATGATCAATCTCCACGAAAGAATGGTTGCCGACCCCAGCAGTTATCGAACCCGCGTCCTCCTGATCACCAGTCAGACGCGCATCCGACTGAGCTACCGAGGCAAAACAAGGAACAGCTTGTGGGACGTAATAACTCGTCAGTCATTAATGACAATGACCAATCTTAATCACATGCGAGAAATGTAACTAAGATAGCCGAAGCTGCAGATAGAGCAAGAGAGGTCAGAGGAGAAAGCTATATTGCTGTTTGTGATGCCTTAGATCTGACTTTGCGCTATGCAGCTTCGCTGATTCTTTTTGCCTCATATTCATTTGCACCCCTTCTGATGAGACCCCGCCACTTTGCTGTTCCATCGATTCGTTTGGAATGTTGAAGTCCTCAAGGGATGCTTTGAGGGTCGGTGTCCCTGTATCGCTTATTCTGACCACCATGCCCATTTCTAGATTTCTTTGGCAAACGTTCCTCTGAAATCATGTGGGACGTACAATGAACAAGAATGACAACACTTATTTGCTTCAGCTTCTAATTACCAAAAATGAAAACAGCGGCCAAGGTTTGAATGAGTTGGATCGAGTGGCTTGATGCAACGTGGCTCTCTTCGCCTAGCTCCGGGTTGGGTGACTTTGCGTCGATTGTTAATCAGTAACTTTGGGTAAATCGACCCAAAGTAACTAAACCTACGATTCAGAAGCTTACCTGCGAATGTCCGCGTGATTATCACTGACCAACAAAGAAAAGGCTGGGTAATTTGCAGAGAAGATATAGGTAATTTAAGGTTCAGAGGAGGCAAATCCTGCAAAAGTATTTTTGTCTCCCATGTCAATAGGGGTCAACTCTTAAAGGAAAGAATTTGCTCCCGAGGAGCAAATTCTTTCCTTTAAGAGTTGACCCCCTTTTCAGTGGACAGAAAAGCGAAAAGGAGTCTTGAAAGTTGCCTTCCTTTGAAAAATGGCGGAAGCTTCTGCTAGCTGTTCCCATTCCCCTTAAAGTAAAGAACTTGCTTCCTACCCTTATCATCAGGAAAACATACCTATATAAGTTTGACCTCCTTGAACCCCACTTTTATATGGTAAAACTGGGGTTTACAGGGGTAAAACTTATTTTTCTTATTTCTGCTCCAAAATACAACTTGTGGGTACTCGTTAGAACAGCCTCGACGAGGCGGTTCTAACGATTACCCACAATCTATATTTTGAGCAGCAACACTGAATATGGCATTTTGGAGACGTTGCTCCCAATTTTGTGAGACTTTTACCCGACATTGAGATGACATGACATCTCAAGCCCTGTGGCCCAATGAAAGGATTTATAAGCATGGACGGTCGGACTAGCACCGCTTTGGCTGGGCAGCTTAGATCCTCTAAGTGGTATACCAGTACTCGTGTGCGGTCGGTTTCAGCTCTGCGTGGAGGCATCATGCAGCCATCTATGTCTTGGTTACAATTTCTTACTTTGTTCTGAACATCAAGTTCAAAACCTGGCCAAAAGAATCTTGATCTAACCAAAGAGAGAGTTCTTTCTTGACCTTGATGTCCTATATCATCGTGAAGATGTTTAAGCACCAAAGCACGAAAACGCATAGGAAGAACTAATTGTTGAAACTTTTCGCCATTTATGACGGTTTCACGGTGCAAGACGCCGTTGTACAATTATATTCTTCCAATGTCTTAGATATCTAAGAACCTCTGGATCTTCAGAATTCAACTGATTCTCAGTGGGAAAATGCCCACTTTTTGACAAAGTGTAAAAGTTTCCAGGGCTTTAGATAAGGCTGCGTACCGCGTAAATTACGAAAATAATTGGGAGGATACTCCTTTTTTTCAAATCTGCTGCGTATCAGGTACGAAAAACAAATTAGCATTACGCATTTAATATTTTTTTAGAGCGTATTTGGAACGCACTTGAAATAAATGACGTGTGTAATAAAAGGCGGGAAATTCTCACACGGGAAAATTATAAATTCATAAATTATTTCAAGGGATTCAAGCTTTATTGGGGTTGGGGTTACGGTCCTTTCAAGATTATATCACATATAGAGCAGATCCGATCGTTAATCAGGTGGGCGTAAACCGGAGTAATCTGAACTACAGTAAGACGAGCGAGCAGTGAAGTCTCGGATCAGTCAGCGCATGCGCACGAGCCTTCATTAGCCTTATTGATTTGATGAGCAGGTCATTGCTCAACAGTATCGACGCGTATCAGTCTGCGCATCGCTGATTTTACAAGCTGGGTTATCCAAACGGACTTGCGTAGTTGTTGCGCATGTTGTTCTGACTTACATAGTGGTTGCGCATGCTGGTCTAAGTCTGAAAGTATCGTGCGACCAGTGAAGACTCGGAGTAGCCTGCGCATCATTGCAAACTGCTGAGTCTTCGCTGACCGCAGTGTTCTGCCAAGAAATTCAAAAACATGGGCCAATGGCCCATCAGACAGGAAATTGTCGTGCCATTTACAAAAAAGTGGGGCCATTCACCAAAAAAGCAGGGCCATTCACAAAAAAAAATCAATTTATACAAAGGGCGAGTATGACCTCTTGAAAGGGCCATTTATCAATCAATATTTTATTTCTGTCCGACTTTTAAATGTGGAAATACAATGTTAAACAGGTGTTGTAGACTTTGACATGAAAATCATGACCTTGCAGTCGGTACACAAAAAAGATCAAACATAATTTTTTTCTTGGCCTTCAGCTAAATGTGTCTCATTACTATTTTAGCCTAAGATAATATAATTTTGGGGAACACTGAAACATGGGTTGATCAAAAAGAGACAGATCAGCCTGCGCAGCCTGATCAGAACATTCGCTGTTGGCTCTACAATTAAGTAGGAATCTGTTACCGTAAACAAATTATTATAAGAGCGTTGGGTATTATCAAACCAAAGGCAATATTTACGGCCACTGACACGTGACCAGTCCACAGGTGTCAGGTGTGAAAAACGTGTAGGGTTAATTTTGAGAGGCTAAAAATATATATTGGGCTGCAGATTAATAGACTTCAAAGGAAAGCAACCGGATCAAGACATGATGACGGTTCGTTCCTCGAGAAAAAGGTGCGCCCGGCAATAATTTGGATGCGCCCACGGGCCCATGGATGTCAACTTTTCTGCGCCATACAGATTTTTTCCGCGCCAATGGCGCAAGGGCGCGGCCTTGGCAGAACACTGGCTGACCCCAAGAGCCTTTTGCAGGGCTACTCAGAGATTGGTGAGAAAAAAGGTTGCCCGAGTTGCGCATGTTGATCTGGGTCTTTGCAAGGTGTTGTGCGACGCAGCTCGGTATACACACTGTTTACTTGTAATACTGTCACAGACTGGTCAAGCCGTGGGGATATTGCAAACACTAGCTTCGCATTTTGATCAGAGTCTTTGCAGATCATTGGCAACCTGTGAAGACGCACGTTCAGCCCGAGTTCTGAAAAGTCAAATGACATTGATAATTATTGAGTAGTCTCCCTTGAACAGATTACTTATTCAGTCATCGGTTATTTTTTGTATTGCTTTAATAACACGCTTTCAGATGAATCAAACAAATTATTTTTTATTTAAATATTATAATTCTATATTAAAAGATACCTAGAAGTTAAATGTTCGAATGTTTTTAAATAATAAACGTTGCTATTGCTTCGACCCCGTACACCACTTACTTGTGAAATGCATGTACATGTATATAATTCCAATAGAGACACCAATACCATTAGCTTCACTAACGTATGAGAAGCCAACTGATCATAACGATTTTGATGGTATTTCATAAACCAAAACACGGTGCTCAAATTTTTCATGCAAAAGTGCCCTACCCAGCCTAGCGCTTCTCTGCCCTAAAATCCTAGCTGGAGCACTGCAATCCTCAAGTTCTTTTCAGCTGATCAGGAGTCTGTTTCTGCCGTACTTTTTGTGAAAAATGTCCTGACAGATTTTTGATTCAGTAACTGGTTCCGATTATAACATTGCCTGTAGGGAAACACGATTGGTCCCACGATCGAAGTGTGGAAGAAAATAAATATCCATGGACAATATTTGATGAAATTGAGAATATGGTTTTGAAAAGGAATTTTAAAAAGTTTTAAAGAATACGAGTTTTACTCCATATCTTGGACAATAAAGTGAAGCTGATATTCTAAATTTTTAGAAACTCTTTGGCCACAATAATCAGCCATTGAAGTCCTGTTATCCGCCAAGACTACTGAACCACAAAAGTTAGATTTCTTCGTCAACAAACTGCTCAGAAGAGATTTTAATATGGCATTGTTTTGTCTGATTTGTGGCCAGGCATACTGCTTGTTTTCTAATAGACACAGATATTGATTATGTGTATATATAAGAAAACAAACAGTACACCTGGCCACAAATCAGTCCATAAAAACATTGTGTCGAGACTGCAAAATGAAGTTTTTTGGTTTATTTTTCAGTACTCTTAAAAATTTCTCGTTACTCCTTTTTTTTAAAAAGGACGAGTACTGTACTCTTTTGAAAAATAATTTATCTAAAGCCCTGTAAAACTCTGGCAATAGACAGATCATTCAGTTGTTCTTTGGCCCATTCTACAGTATTTATGTCTGTAGATTCAAAACTATCATTTGATTCTATATTGGAATCAACAGTCTCAGCTAGCACAGAAGAACTTGTGACTACATAGTTTTCGGCATATGGACAAGGACCGCGGTTAGCTGTATAAGCTTCACAAACGGCTTTCACAACATCCGAAAATATCTCTGTACAGTCATGGGGTCTCCTTGAAAGACCGCCTGCGTCTGAATTGGATTTGCCACTTTTATATTTCAAAGTGAAATTGTATGTGGAAAGTGCAGCTAACCACCTGTGGCCAGTTTCATCCAGTTTAGCAGAGGATAAAACATATGTCAACGGATTATTATCCGTACAAACTAAAAATTGATTGCCATATAGGTAATCGTGAAATTTTTCAGAAACTGCCCATTTTAGACTTAGGGGGCCTTCATGCGGACTGAACAAATTATTTGTCTAAATCGCAACGGAAGTAAGGGCGAGGATTGTGGCCACGTAAAATCGATTTAAGCCCCCCAGTGGAAATCTTTCCACTGACCATTCCAAGGCGGTTCTTCTGTGGCGATTTATTTATGTTGTTGTTTGTAACTTACTGTGTTCACTTGTGTCTTTTAATTTTGGATGGCCATATGGCCATTTTGTGGGAAAGTAACTGTCCTTATGGCCTTCCTTTGTTTAGGTTTCCATTATGGTCTGGTCGCTTAATGTTTGTATTTCTTTCCCTTTGGTGTCTTTGGTGGGTGGAATAAGTTAATTGTATCGATTCCTGATCTTTGTTTTACTGCTACTTAAAAATTCTAATTTATGGGCGGGATAGTTTCTTTCACTGTGGCGTAACCCTCGACTAGCATACGCATTTACACGCTCTATTCCACCTTGTTCCTGGTATAAAACTGCGCCTAGTCCCTCAGTGGATGCATCTGTATGTATAATAAAGGGTTTTTTAAAATCAGCATAGGCAAGCACAGGCGGTGAGGACAGCTTTGACTTTAAAGTATCAAAAGATTTTGTTGTATTTCACGCCATTGCCAAGGAGTGCTCTTCTTCTTATTCTTATTCAGGGTCTGAGTATTGGTGGGATGACCTACAAGTAAATCATTCAGGGGTTTCGCTATTTTGGCATAATCTCGAATGAAACGCCGATAATATCCTGCGAAACCAAGAAAAGACCTCAATGTTTTAGGGCTGCCACAATACGCTTACCTCACGATACGATACGTATCGCGATACTTGTCTCACGATACGATACGTATCGCGATACGTTTTATGAAGGATCACTGGTTGGAAAACAAAGGTGAAAGTGAAACAAAACTAAATTAAATGTAACAATAAACTTTAAAAACTTAATTAAGTAAAATTCTATAGGTAAGTATGGGTATTTGGTGATGATTGAAGGATAAATTTGAAAATTGTCTTTTAAAAGTTAGCAATGACTAGCTTATACACGTGAGATCTGAGTTGTAATATCACTGAAACACAGTATGTCCTATAGCTTATGTCTTTGTTCTTTTTTTTTTTCGAATCCGAAATGCTGCCAGACAACGGATTTAAACTTTGCTGGCACATCTTCTATTTCACGAGTTTCCCTCACTCCCCGGTCGGCCATTTTCCGATTTGAATACCGCTCATGTTACGAAAAAATCGAAAATTATTTTTTCTTTTTGGACATAAATTTTATAAAACTGAGCCTTCTTACATCAAAAATATATAAGAAGATCGACAAACATTATTATCTGAACTGTTTCGAAGGCAGATCATCGATAGATTTATTTCTTTTTCTTCCACTAATTGATTTAAGCGGCTGGACATTTCGGCCCTGACATTCGAACCGAATCGTACCGAAAATTAAGAAAACAATATCGTGAATCGAACCGAAGCCCTTGCACCGCGGTGAATCGAGTTTTCGGTGAATCGTGACACCTCTAAAAGGCGAATAACATTTTTACCTACAAATGCAAGGAATTCTGAAATCTTAAATGGAAAAAGAGATCATTTACATATCAATTTTTATTTTCAGGTAAAGGGGGTCTTTCAAGGTATAGGAAATTTGCATTGGTTTCTGCCCACGCTTGGATTTTGATGAAATTATGCACAATAATTACCTTGGGTATAACCATTATAATTACGATAAATTCACTTTTAAATTTTATTTCCGTAGTAAATTTATTACATATTTTATGAAGTCCTTATCACAACAGAGAGTACTCTCATATAAACATGTCTACAGTATTCAGAGTTTCATATATCTAATACTGCTTTGTTTTATGAATTAAAGCCATAATTGGTGAGTTAGTTGATACTATGATTAACCTCATATGTCTAGTAATAGTGGCTGGACATTCAGTTTTCTTTGGTAGTGCCCCACTTTGGGCGCCAAACTGTAACCCGGTGCACAAGGCAGAACTACGAGCCTCAGTTGTTTTTCAGATGTTTAATGTACATGAAAAAGGCATCCCTAAAACAGACATAAAATACTATTGTTTACTAAATGTCCTCATGTACGAAGACATGAACACAAATATGACAGTGTCGAAAACCGGAGCCGGGGAATACTGACTGTCATTAATACTGACAAGAATATCATAAAAACAACATAAATGGTCTTACTTGACTTTAACAAAATCCTCTCACATTGGTGTTATAAATCCTCATCCGTATTAAACACTTGTTGTTTTGGACGAAATTTCACCATTCGCGATGTGTAAACTATTTATAGAATACACAAATTTCCACGCAACAAATATAAACAGAATATCGATAAGACAATTTACCTGGAGAATAAATAATCAGCCCTATAGGCTATAAATGATGAGCCATGTCAATGTGAAATTGACGACAGACATAAATATGATCTACAATGGCGTCTCTACTCTCAGTACTCTCTTTGAAAAATGCGCAGTGCGTGTAAATGCATTCACGTGATATAGACATGCAAATGCGATTGGGTGTTATGTTATTACTTCAGTGATGCACACATACGTCATACACTCCTATTTTTATTCGGATCTAAAAATAGAAGAAAATTCCCGATTCAATACGGAGAGGGGCGTTCAAAATGTTTTCTGTAAAAAGTCACTGTGTGACATTAACATTGCTATAAAGTAATTTCAAAACCCATCCAGAAATAAGAAAGTTTTTGACTGCGTTTAAATTTCAGACCCTTTTTTGACCTTTGACCTCTAAGTATGACCTTGACCTTGGAGGTACGGACCTGGGTTTCGCACGTTACATGTCGTCTCATGATGGTTAACCTTTCTGCCGAGTAATTTTAAAATCCATCAAGAAATAAGGAAGTTATTGACTGTGTTTACGTTTCGGACGAATGGACGGACAGGTGCAACGCTATATGCCCTTTCCACCATTCTTCAAATGACGGGGGCATAATAAAAGGACCTTTCATAAATCCTTCAAAATCCATGATAGATTCAGCTTATTCATATTCCTGTAAATCAAAATATGAACAATAAATCTAACCTATAAAGGAAAAAACAATAATTATAAAGATTGTTTGATTGAAAAGAACAGGCCTGTCTGCAGTTCAGTGCGTCAATCGACCAGCAATAATGTCTTTTGACTTTTGATCAAATAAAAGATACCTCAAATAATTACTGTTATTAATAAAGTAGAAGTAAAACAAAGATCAGGAATTGATACAATTAACTTACTCCACCCATAAAAGACACCAAAGGGAAAGAAATACAAACATTAAGCGACCAGACCATAATGGAAACCTAAACAAAGGAAGGCCATAAGGACAGTTACCTTCCCACAAAATGGCCATATGGCCATCCAAAAATAAAAAGACACAAGTGATGCACACAGTAAGTAACAAACAACAACATAAATAAATCGCCACAGAAGAGCCGCCTTGGAACGGTCAGTGGAAGATTTCCACTGGGGGGCTTAAATCGATTTTACGTGGCTACAATCCTCGCCCTTACTTCCGTCGCGATTTAGACAAATAATTTGTTCAGTCCGCATGAAGGCCTCCTAACTCATCAGTGCAACATCTCCGTGAACACAAAAATCAAAGAACCACAGAGGTGAGACAACGGTGAGGACTCGACAGCAAGAAACCACTGAAATGCTGGAGCAAAAGAAAACCAACAGTTAGACTCCGATGAGCCCGACCAGAGACAGAGCATCAGGCACCAACCAACATTATCTCTCTAATTTTCAATAAGCCTTTACGTTGGAGCCGTCATAGAATCTGAGGCCTGACCCACCGGCGTGCAATTAAAGAGGGAAGCAAAGTTGCCAACTGTGATTGGGTTAACTACCATGCATGCAGTCTGTAGTATAATATCCATGTTGTACCCAATCTTTTTATATCGAAGAATGATTTTACGAAATTGGGTGCTGAAGTCATTGTGGTTATATATTTTTCTGAATTTATATACTAAGTCACCATAAAATTCGGGTTCCGATAGACCTTGTTGCAGAAGAGATTTAAGTCCAATATTGAATTTTGAAATTAAATCAGAATGGCGTCTATAAAATTTTGAAAAGGCTTTGCGTAGTTTATGGTACCGATAACCCTGATTAAGGAGTTTAGCCGTTAATAAAACTATTTTGTCTGGTTCAGTGATGAAAATATAGTCTAACATCATGTACATGATGTAGGGTGAAAGCTTTTAAGACCAGTTTAGCAACTGGACAGAGGTATATACTCCAGTGATTTAATCGACCAGTAATGACCGGTTAAAACCGGTTTTAACTACCGGCCCAGTCAATACTCATATTACCGGCTTTTTGCCAACCTTGCCTTTTGGCTTTCCGCTATTGATGTTTCCTTAATAGGTCTGTTGTTTTATGTTTGTGTTTCTTTCCCTTTGGTGTCTCTGATGGGAGCTGTGGTTTGATCGTGTCAATTCCTGATCATTGCCTTCCCTTCAATTTTTATAGGGGTATCAATCGTACCTGATATTTTGATGGTGACCATGAGTGTGATTTGCCTTTGAAGATGAAGGTTTGTTTTGTTTTGTTTTGAGGTTTAACGTCCCCATCAACAGTCAACAATAAAAATGTTGTTTTGAAGATGCTGCTTAAAAATTTTGAGGGACTTTTACCTAATATTGAGAGGAAATGACATCATTCTCAAGTCCTGCTTCCCAATTATTTAAGATGAAGAAGCTGGAGGTCTACATAAAGAAGAATTTTTGTTGACTTATGAAAGTTGTCTTCTCTAACAATTTGAAAAATAAAAAAAATCTAAGCACTGAACTGAATCTAGGCTGGTAACTTCATCCTACTCTCTATCCAAATGGAAAATAAGGCCTTGGGAAAATGTTTTGAAAACAGGAAGATTCTACTTTTCAATACCAAATTAAGTTCATGTTCTAACAAACTTGCACAGATTTTTTTTCAAAATCCAAAAAATAAATAAATAGAAAACAAAAAATCACCTCTTACTATATTCCCTTTTTTCCAAAGAGTATCTGCACTCGGTATAAGAAGATAGACAGATACGTTATCATGACAAGCATATATCGAGTGGGGCATCCTTACCTTTCTTCTTCCCAGTGATACGCAGATGTTGGCCCGTCTGTCTTAGCAAACGATCATATAATGCGTCACTTGGGAAGCTCTTTGTTTTCTTTTTGGATGGGAGATTTCCAAGTGACAAAGATACTATAGAGAATCCAGTCTTCTATTATGAACCTATGACCTCAAGCTCTCTGATGAAGGGTCACTGTAGGATGTCACATAGTCATGATTAACTTTGTGTGTAAAACTTTGGGTTGAAAGTGCAAATCCAATGACAAAAACTAAAGTAATGTATAGAAGAAACAATGACAGTAGAAAATATTGTGATACATAATCATATTGCAATGTCTGTATTGTGAAACATATTGTATCCATAGCATATTGTCCCACCCTGGTAATGATAATATGAAGTTATTAATGAAGTAATTTCGTATTGGCCCGGTTACAAGTCCTAGCTCTGCTGTATTGGCCCGAGGCTGAATGCCGAGACCAATACAGCTGACCAAGGATCTGTAACTGGGACAATTCTAAATTTTGGATATAACATTTTCAAGATGGATCCCAAAAATGTATAGATTATATAGAAAAATGACCATAATTGGTCATTTTTCTGTACAATCTATACATTTTTGTTCGGATATAAAACGGTTGTTTAACCGACACAGTTTCTGTTTTGGACCCCATTAATAGTGTTATAAAGAGGTTGTGGTGTACTATTATTGCAGTGTACAATATCTGAAAGAAGACATGAGTGTGAAGAAGACCCAAAGTAGACACAGACAAATATCATCCACTTCTTGCACCTCGTCTGACAAGAGTGATGTCACAGCAATTTTCAGGCAGTATCAACAGGTATTATTACACACTAAGACATTTTTGGCAAGCATTTCCCTTTCTCAGGTCTGATTTTCTTTTTCTATCTTCTACAATTGTGTTCATTCTCCGGCTTACATGTAAGTCTAGCTTTTCTCCCAAAAACGATATTTTCTAACTACAGTCGAACTTCAATGGCTTGAATACCTTTGGGACCATGAAAATCTGTTTGAGACAGGGGTAGTTTGAGCGACTGAGGGTTACTGGCAGAAGGCATAACGGGGTTAGTTTTGGGACATCTTTTCAATGTTTTATAATAAAAAATGTATTCTGTGTGTACTTATTCGAATCGCCTCGATGAGGCGATTCTAAAAAGTACACACAGCATACACTGGCAAGAGAAAGGTCGAAAATCTCCTTTATTATCCCGCATTATTTCTTATGAAGAGAAATTCCCAAGTGACTCAAGAACAGGTTCGAGTCAGTCATGGTATACGAGCTATCGGTGTTCGAGCCATCAAAGTTCTATTGTACATGTAGTTGATAGCAAAAAAAAAGAACATTGGTTTACTTTTTTCAATCTTAAAAAGGTTTTGTTTGTTTGTTTTGGGGCCCAGTCAACACTATTTTAGATCATTTTTGAGCCGGTCAGTTTACCTATCCACACTTTTCCTGGGCAGGCTTATACATGTACGTATGCTGTAACCAGTACAGTGCATATTCTTTCGCCAGAAACTGATAGCTGCCCTTCCTGAATCAGTGGAAGGGAGAGATTGACCGTAGAAAAGATTTCATGATCAATCTCCATGAAAGAATGTTGCCGACCCCGGCAGGTATCGAACCTGTGACCTCCTGATCACCAGTCAGATGCGCATCTGACTGAGCTACCGAGGCCGGCAATCTTAAAAAGGTGTGCAACTGTCAAAATTTTATACACATCGGCCTGTGTTAATATGCTGAAAATGTCCTGTTTACGTGTACTTGGCAGGCAATATTCTAATCTTTCATTTTGCTGCCCATACTTCTGTCGTAATTTAGACAAATGAGCCAGCACACTACAAAATCTACCATAAGACATGTGCACCCAGCGAAGAATCGGATCAGCCTGCGCATCCATATCGTCTAACCAGAGACTTCTCTTGCTGCATGAAGTAGCATTGGGCCCTTAGCTATCCTTAGACTGCTCTGTGCCCATCAAAGACTCGGATCAGCCTGCGCATCCATATAGTCTAACAAGAGACTTCTCTTGCTGCATGTAGGAGCAATGGGGCCTTAGTTATCCTTAGAGTGCACAGTGAAGACTCTGATCAGACTGCATGGATGCGCAGGCTGATCTGAGTCTTCGCTGGGGGCACATGTCTTATTGTAGGTTTTGTCGTGTGCTGGCTCAATTTAATAATTTGTCCAGTCCGCATGAAGGCCTCCTAACTCAACAGTGTAACATCTCCGAGAACACAAAACTCAAACAACCACTGAGATGAAACAACGGTGCGGACTCGACAGCAAGAAACCACTGAAATGCTGGAGCAAAAGAAAATCAAGAGTTACACTCCGATGGGCCCGACCAGAAACAGAGCACTCCTTCAGAAATTCAGGGATAAAAAAAGTTAACACCTGACCAACAGGCCTCCTTGGCAATGACTTTTAATTGCTCTGATTTTTGCACGGTCTTACTTGAGCCTTCTCTGTTCACAAATGAACTCTGTCACAAGAAAACTTGTCTTTGGGGTTAGCAACCATATATCACACAGACCCATTGGCTAGGCTACAGAGACAGATATAGACCATAGCTCCAAATATGGTGCTTTTTACTGGCCCCGCCCATTGGGACTTGAAGAAATAGATGGGCTGCATGTTGCTTCCACGCAGAGCTGAAACCGACCAGCACAGAGTACTGGTAAACCGCTCAGAGAATCTAAGCCTGCCCAGACAAATCGGTGCGAGTCGGACCGTCCATGCTTATAAACCCTATTGGTTTTATTGGGCGACAGGGCTTGAGATGTCATTTCATCTCAGTGTTGGGTAAAAGTCCCACAAAATTGGAAGAAAAGTCTATACAGTGTTGATGGGGACATTATACCTCAAATCAATCAAACAAACAAATGGTGCTTTTTTCATCCGAAAAGTATCCGATATTTTTCTTATTTCTGCACGAAAACATATGTTGTTGGTATTCATTAGAAGCGCCTCGGCAAGGCACTTCTAATGAATACCCACAACATATGTTTTTGTGCAGAAATAAGAAAAATAATATTTTGATACCCCCTCTTATCTGGGGCTGTGATTTAGACACTTTAATGGACTATCCAAGCAGCAAACATAAAAGATGCTGATCAGACTGTGAATGTGCAGGCGGATCTGTATTGTCTTGGTTTGCAAATGACAAAAACAGGTTTTCTCTTGACCTGGCTGAGGATTATCATAAATTATGAGCAGCTGCTAGCGAAAATTTGTACACAGACATAATCACTGAGTGAATACTCAAATTGGGCTGCCTACCCACTCAACCGCTCTATGTCTGTGTGAAGAAGCTTTAAGTGAAAGGGTGTCTTGCAAAATAT